>JACJUM010003129.1:17120555-17195678 GCA_020976665.1 Heortia vitessoides
TATATATATATATATATATATATATATATATATATATATATATATATATATATATATATATATATATGTCATTGTCATTTAAAATAGTGCTTTTATGCGATTAGAATAATTCTAGAGAAAGGTTTATATGTATAATACAGGCATAATATAATAAAAAATTTGGATAATTTTAGTTTAGTTTAATTTTAGTTTAATAAAAACATTTTTGTGCTTACATTGCAAACGCTGGCTGAACCCGACGAAATGGATAAAAAATGTACTTCAATATTGTATACCTTCAAAATAACTACTAAAAGTTCGCTATGACGTATGTTTATCTGTTAGAGATAACCCTTATTAAACATTTTTACATACTTATAAAATACGTGTGAAGCCCGGGCAGGTCACAAGTTATCTTTAATTGCCGCGCTGAAGGGCGTAGCTCTGCGACGGGCATGCATCTGTTTGCATTTGAGCTGTGCTGTGTCGGATGGATATTCCGCTATTTGTCCGTTCCGGTACATTAGTCCCCTCTTACACCTGGTTCAAGGGGACTTTATATTTTACTTTACCAGTACCTCGCGATAATCGTATATTAATCAAGTATATGACTTTGGCTATGATGTGGACGAAGTTGAATAAAAATCCTTTTTCTAACTCCAGTATTTATATTTTGGAAACGAGAATCAATCATCTGTCGTGTCTAAAGAAGTAAATAAAATGGAGGGCCATTAGGAACATAGTAATACGAATAATTCTGCATACGATTTACGACCATGTAAAATAAATTAAAAA
The DNA here is from genome assembly GCA_020976665.1 of Heortia vitessoides. Taxonomy (NCBI): domain Eukaryota; kingdom Metazoa; phylum Arthropoda; class Insecta; order Lepidoptera; family Crambidae; genus Heortia; species Heortia vitessoides. The sequence continues at coordinate 17,121,330 of JACJUM010003129.1, forward strand.
AAAATCTCATCGCATAAAATCACGTATGAAAAGCTAACACGTCTGATGTTTATTTTCTTTGTTAACTGGAACGCGTGAGCAAACTTGCCGTTTTCAGTAGGTATTCTGTACCACTTTTACGACTTCATTATATTTTCTTGCATTTCCTTTGCAGGAGATAATAACGAATATGTAAAATTTCCTTTATAAGGTAAGGTTTTAAAGTGGATGTTAGTAAGACGAACTCGATGGTATTGAAAAGGAAGAAAGTATGACAAATTTAAAAGTGAAAGAGTTTATGTATCTTGGTAGTGTTTTTAAGAGAGATTGGAAGTATGAAGGAGATATTGAACGAATTGAAAAGAAAGCTGGAAGTAGTGTCAATGGAGCCATACATGCCTTATAAACAGCCAAAACGTATCAAACACCGTCTGGTTGTTCATAGTGGTGTATTAGTCCCAATACAGACATATGTTAGGAAATATTGGGTATGGAAAAAAGAACCACACGAGTATAATAAATGCTGTTGAAATGCGAGCAAATCAAAGTATGTATGTGTGAGTATAAGAGATAGATTAAAGAATAGATGTGATAAAAGATGAATGTGGTGTAAAAGATAACGTGGCGACAACAATAGAAAAGAAATCTTAAAAAGAAAAAGAAGCGGTATTGAATGAAAGATTATTGGACGACCTAGAGGTATATAAATCAAATCAAAATAATAAATAATACAATTTAATTCATAAATATGAAGTACTAAGTTGTATTATACTGATGACCTCACGGGATCAAAAAAGTTATGACTGTGGTTTAAAATCTATAGTTTTAAATCACCAAACCGATTTGAACAGACTATTGACCTCTTTCACGTCCCTTACTCTTTCACTTTAACTTTCCATTACTCTTTCACTTCGTAATCCTTTCATACCACTGCTACCTGACTAAGACACTAAAACTAGTGTTAAGACCCGTCTGGCGCTCGCAGACTAGTATAATATAGATGTTAGATAATTCTTATGATCCCGCGGGGTCATCAGTACTATGAATATAAATTACAGACATACGTATGTAGGTAAGGTACTGAACCGACAGGTGGCGGTATATGCATTAGAACTAGCATAGCTTAAATACAACATTAAAAAGATAGGCAGCAGAATTCTCGCCGCAAGGTGACGCGCTGCAGTTGATACCACGCTGACCCAGCGGGGCAATTAAGCGATATAATGATGATCATAGTTAAATTGTTATTACACTTTTCCGACGTTGCAATAGCATTGCGCCCTTGATAATATAAACTATAGTATATGTTGTTTTATTTATATTTGACTTTTTTGACTTACAGGCATAAGGTCCATGTGATAAGTGTTACGATAACCTAGGTAACTAATTTAATTTATTTATTGAACTTTGTTGCACAAAATATTACAGAATATACATATGGCGGACTTAACGCCAGTTGGCATTATCTTGTATCGTTTAAATTAATCAATTATAGATAATTGTATCATTTAGGATCTCATATCTCTAGGATATTACTAGCGCATCGCCAACGCGTTGATTACTTAAATCTTAATGTGGATGCAATATTCTTGTTAAACAAACCTTATGATATCGGATTAAGGAATGGTCCCTTCGAATCGGTTTGGTATTCTTGGAATTCTATGCGTATATACATTCAGAATAACATCAATGCTCAAGAATGAGTTCTTTTTTGTTTAAAGTAAATCTTAGTGACAGAAAAAAACAATTCTACGCAAATATATACTATAATAGAACTACATTACATTATTCTAATTCTAATTTTTCATAGGTTTGTAGAAGGCTGGAGTCAAAAATAATCTGCTTATATTTTAGGGCAAAAGAGAAAATATTTTACACGTGTTTCTTGACTTTTAATGAAGAACCTTTGTAAAGAAGTTTATACAAATTATTTTGAAAACAGCAGAGTTTCAATTTGCACCACCGTTTTGCGCCTTTTTTTAAAAAAATCTTTTCCTAATGCTTAATCAATCATTCCGTCAGTCAGCTTCTCCTTTAATCTGTATATATAATATAGACTAAACGTACCACTGAATACACACATGTGTGTGTGTATTATAACCTCAATGCTACATCATAAATAAAAAATATGTACATTACATTGCAATTGACAATTGTAATTTTTCTTTTGTGAATGAAATGTACCGTGTGATATATAGTGGCAGAGTAGTATGTAATGTGTAGCAAGGAGTGTTTTAAGGTTAAAAGTGTGATTTCTTTGTTGTCGGATGTTTGTAATACAAGTGCTTTAAACGTTTTGGAGTTAGGTTATATTATACAAAAAAATATTAGGTTATCTTATATGTTTTAATAAGTATCAAATTCTCACAATATGTATTTATTTAATAGTTATCATTATTATTGCACCAGTTTTGATATAATTATATTTATGAATTAATTGGTGTAGAATAGGACCTCCCCCTGTATTAGGTGTTGTCAGATGCGACTGAGGTACTGTGATAGACAGATGGCGCTATATCCATTCGAAGCAGCTTAATTGCAACAGGGCGAAAATGGGCAGCAGCATTCCCATCGTGAAGCTATGCTCTACGAATGCCACCACGCTTGCCCAACGAGGCAATTATAGAAAAAATTCCCCATTCCCCATTTTCCAGTTTAGTCACAAAAATAGATTGAAGGAAACACGTTACGAATGTGTAAAAATGTGACATATACAACTCTACAGCTAAAAAAGAGAAAGATCGCGTTATTTATGCGATGTGCGCGGATCTCGGTGAAAATATATATTATTATTGGAGATATAAGTCTCGGTAAGTGATTCTCCCTAGTCTCCGGATAAATCCCAAATCTCATTACAGAGTTTTGCGGCAGCTTCAACTTACTATCAGGAATTACAGCCGCATTATAGTGTATAGATGTGGCGGTGTAACATAGACACAGCCTTTTGTGGAAATAACACTTGGTGAAAGCGTTAAAGAAAATAATCGAAATAGACATTATGGACACAGAACATTATGGATAAAAGTAGAATTGATACTCAAATATATAGAGCGGAAGTGATTGGGAGAGTTTGTATGCTTGGCACTTCGCCTGATTGAGGACGTGCTTGTTCAGAACGAGAAAATTGATCTCTTCGATGATGGTGTACGTTGTTTGGCTTTCCTTAACGACGTGACATGATACGATATTTTTTTCATCATCATCATCAAACCAGAGGGAAATTTGCCCATAATTGAAACCGAGGTCAACTGTCACTTTTCATTGGGTTCTTACAATTTGTATAATTTAATCAACTCTGCACTAGGTGTGTAAGAGGCGACTGAAGTAAGAGGTGACTGAGGCAGGGGAACCGATAAATGGCGGTATAACCCTCCGAAACAACGCAACTTAAATACTACAAGGTGGGGATGGGCAGCAGCATCTCCGTCGCGAAAGTTGCACTCTGCGATTGCCACCACGCTTGCCCAGCGCGGCAATTATGTATGTATCGTAGAGAAGTCTATGATCAACAGTGGACTTTCTATGGCTGATATAATGATAATGATGATATATTCATTGTTCCATGAGAGATATATTATTATTGTAAAACAACATCCTCCATTACTCATTACGTAAGTACCAATACTAGCAATAAATTAAGCAAATAAGCGAAATTGCTTGATTTGAATGACAGTTTCGCAACTGTCACTGAACTTTTAATTTGTATTTAATAGTATTTCTTGTCTTAATTTCTGGATGATTTTATATAATACGTGACACTACGTATATAAAACGTGACTTAATATATGACACCATTGCAATAGATGCTGTTGATAACAGTCTTTAATAACCGAGATGATTATGATGACAAGAAAACAGTTAAGCACGATCCTCTCAAACTTGCCGGGTTATAATCTAAAACTAAGGTGGTAAAACTGATGATGACTGCTTTATTCAAAGGGCTATATCATAATTTTACTAATAGTATACAATACATGAGGTAGACCTCCTACAAAGGTCGTCCGCATTGGTACCTCTCTCTCATCTATTTCTACCGCCAAACAGTTTCTCATTGCTGTGTGCCGGTCTGAAGGGTGAGAGACTATAGACTATCATGACGCTTAATATCACGAGGGCTGTATACTTGTTCGTCGACTTGGTCTAATAAAAATCATTAGTATCATTATATCAGCCTCTCCAACAATTGTAGGCTGCATTTAGCGTGATCCAGTGGATTTTATCCGATCAACAGGATATATATATAATGATTGTTTGTTTGTTTGGATTCAACTCAGAATCTACTCGGTCAATTTAATTTTTTTTTATCATTAGGAAATAACTACATCTTAGTACACCACTGAGTAACATAGGCTTCATTATATTTAATAAAATCACAACTATAACACCTAAAAAGAAATGTACAGGCACGATTCCTATTATTGTGCGTTTGTGACGAATAAAGTAAAAAACTACTTAATTCATTTCAATAACTCTTTTTTAATAGAAAGCTACATTATCATCAAATTATATGAATTAAATTTTTCTTTGAATTTGATAATAACAGATACTACGAGGATAAAACTGTGGTAATCTGCTAATATGAAATGTTTTGGCGACATTTAACATAAAGTCTATATTCCACTTTCCCCCGCAGCGAGCTCCAACCCGTTCTCAACGAAAGATGTTTTATACACTCACAAGATTCATATCGTTTTTTCTGCTCCCGGCTCGACTGGAATCCTCTTACCACGTCTGCTATTCTCGGTATTGGCAAAAAGTAGTTTTTAAAACAATATTGCCCATGCAAAGAGGCTTTGTTTCTCGCAAATGCTGTTTTTACACGTTTATTTACTGAAGTGTTAGTAGGATTTGTAGCGGTATTTATATTTGAAGTTGACTAGTAACTTAACTTGGATTCTCATGCATTGTACGTGTTAATTTTATATCGTAGTGAATCCTTCAATAATTATAAAATACAATATTAAAATATACTACAGAGACAACTTTTTATTACTAGCGACCCGTCCGGGCTTCGCACGAGTCTAATAAGTCAAAAAATGGTTACTGCGATATATCTATAAGAGATAGATATTGTTGTCTATAAGAGATAGATATACTAGTACAATCGCGGACCTTTTTGTAGCCTTTTTAAAGGTATACAATACATAATAAATAAAAAATATACAATACATTATTTTCGTCGGGTTCAGCCAGCGTTTGCAATGTCGGTACAAAAGAAGTGTTTATTTACATCACAATAGAAACTTAGAAAAATATCATTGTTTTTCCAATGTATTACACATATAAATTTGATTCTTGATTGATTCTATTTATTAAAAATCAAAATCTATTACGTAGTTTTGAAGATCTAAGCATATATACCGGACATACGGAAAGCGCAATGCGACTTTCATTTATACTGTGTAGTGGTATTGCCGTTTTTTAATAGTAAAATATAACTTCTCATTGTACCAGGTGTCATAAGAGTGCGACTGAAATACCATAACTGACGCATAACTGAGCATAACTGAGCAGAAAAGGTATTAAAGAAGGGCCAGGTCAGAAGTACCAAGAATAAACGAGCGATTAATGCGAGCAAGGGAAGCGTAAGAGGTATGCCAAGATCATAACAAGGAGAGATCCATAGTAACTGCCTTCCCCGATGGGACACAGGCGTAGTTTTTTATGTATTTATCTAATAGTTATTAAGCTCGCTACCAATAATTGTGAAAACTATATTTGTGAAGTTGTTGCAGCTTGCCCAGCGCGGCAATAATGTTTAAAAACCTTCTTTCTGGAGAGGCTTGTGTCCAGCAGTGGACTCCCAACGGCTGGTATAATGATGATAATAAAGATTATTATTTATAACGCCAAGTATATAATATGTAACTCAAAGCACAAGGCGGAGATGGCCAGAACTTCAATATTCGAAGATGGCCAAAACCAGATGGCCGTAACCACGCTTGCGCGTTAGCTATGGGCCAATTCTCCCATCATTGGGGTGGCCTGAAGTTTAAGGGCTGATATGACGCTCTGAGGTCGTTGCTTATATCGACTGAGGTACCGAAACCATGTAGCTCAAATGCAGCAGGGCAGGAATCGGCAGCAGTGCCGTTATATCTAGGCTTATTATATCAGATATATATTGTTGAATATTCAAATTCTGCTGCTTTCCATACTAACATGGTATAGTCTATAACTTTACTATAGTGTCTGTGCACACACACCTTTTTTTTGTCTATGAATAAATTCCCGCTATACCGTTTGGCTGCATAAGTGTCATTATTTAAAATCCTCTACTTAATTATAATTAGCTTACCATCTTATAATTAAAACAAAATATATATTATAGATATTATATTACTTCTTATTAAATCGACTGAGGTAGGCTGAGGTAGACCTCATTTAAAAGGTCATTTGCATTGGTACTTCACTCTCACCTATTTCTACCGCTAAATAGCAGTTTTTGCATTGCTGTGTTCCGGTCTGAAAAGTGAGAAAGGTAGTGAAATTACTGGGTAATGTACAGTTGGTAGGCAACGCGTTAGTGATATCCTTGTAATATTTCGAGCGTCTATAGGCTACAGTAACGCTTACTATCTCTCGGACTGTATGCTTTGTCGACCGATCCAACCGTTTTAGATATTACCCCAAACAGACAGACAATAATAAACAAAATGTTATTTTGTGATATGTACCGTGTATGATGTAGGTATACACGTACATATGCAATTAGTGAAAGCAATCATTTTAATATTACAAAAAGACACTCCAATTTCATTCATATGTATAGATATTATTATTATTCCATGGTATAGGTGAGAAAAAAAAAACTACATTTGAAAGTATCACAAAATAAAGGTTAATCATGTAAAACTGGTTCCTGGTATTATTTTTAATTATCTCAATTTTCTGTGTGACATTGTCTATATGTTATTGCTCAAACAGTAACAATCCGTGCAAACGATATGTCAACAAATATAGTGGGCCCAAGTATTCAGCCCTGAGGCACACTAATTAGGTAGTATTGCTTAACCTGAGAGCTCACATGTCAATGTTTGTGACAAACGATGTTTTTCCTTAGTCAAAGTCAATTAAAGCTTATTTAAGTAGGCCTATCACAGGGACTTCGTTTCGTCAAAAAAAACAAAGAAGTCTACGAATATAGATTTGCTAATTACAATTTGATACAAATGACCGATGACCCCGACAACCAGTGTTATAAGAGTCATTTAAACAAATAAATCATTGAGTGTCCTACTTTAATACTAGTCTGCCAGCACCAGGCAGGCCACATGACTAAGTTTATAACAGGTTTATTACGCGAGCAAGTAGAAAAGAAACTGCATAAAAACGGATGGTGATTTGGGTTCCAATAAGACGTAATGGTAGGTGTTATTGGAACCCATACCGGCGTCGGAGCTATCAAACCGTTGTCTTAATAGCAGATGTTAGAGCAATTCAATTCAATCTCAAGCAGTTTCGTCATGAATATAAATTTTTAAGCAGTAATAAGCCTAAGCAATTAATTCTTCAATTATTAGTTTTATCGTTATCATATTTTGTTTAGCGCTAATATGTAGTTGGTAGCTGTCATCGAACTTCATCAGTTATTGGAACTCCTCCCTTAGGACATAGGCCTCCCTAAGCATAAGGTAATTTTGCCCATAAATACCGCGCTAGGCAATCCTGTTGGCAATTGCAGAGCGCAGCTTTTACGACGGGGATGCTGCTGCCCACCACCACCCTGCGTATTTAAGCTACACAGTGTCGGATGAATATGCCGCCATCTGTCGGTTTTTGTACCTTAGTCGTGGAAGCACTATACTACTGCCGGTACCTTACGGCAAGTTTATCTTAAATCTTTTGAAATGTCATTTAAAAACCCCTTCCGATTAAAAAAAAGTTGAAAACTGTACACATTGAATGCAATCCTTTTTGTAAAGTGATACGTAAATAAACTGAACTTGCTCGTGAACGAAGTCACGGTCATCAGCTAGTCTAACCCATAAGAACTCAAGCGGAAACTTGAGCCCACCGTCCCCCAATAAATCAATAAAGGGTTGTTTTAAAAACGAATACGGTACAAGGAGACAGGAAATAATAAATTCAGTTCCGCTACCGGCCCCCCTAATGTGGTTCAAAGAAGGGGGGTCCTGTGGGACTGGAACGTGTCCCGGAGTATGGTCCGCGAATGGCGGTGAGGGTGGCTACGGGCACAGGATTTTAAAAATAAATAAAATTCCTAGCAAAAGCTTCCTAAAATCATTTAAGATAAAGTATTTATATAGATATACAGAACTCGCTTTTATAGTTGTTGACTCGTAGTAGTAAATGACTTATCTAAGATAAATAGTCTAGTTAGTTTAGACCAACTTCAAGAAAGAGGTCAATTGCCGAATACAACTCAGTTGGGCAGCGTTCGAAATACTACGAAACATCTCATCGAATATACCTCAGTGTCTTAAGTGGAAAGTTCGATCTCAGTTTCGATCAATATGTGTCAACAGCGATGACCTATCTCAGCCAAACGTGGTCTCTTAACATTGGCATTATAAGCCAACTCAAAATAGATCACCGATCTATGGAGAAGGCGATGCTTGGATTCTCTTTGCGTGATCAAATCAGGAATGAGGAGATTCATAACAGAACCAAAGTTACTGACACAGTCCGGGCGATAAGTTGAAATAGCAGTGGGCAGAACTCTTGTACGCAGAACCAATGGCCGATGGAGCCGTAAAGTTCTGGAATGGAGACCACGTGCCGGCAAGCGCAGCATAGGGCGTCCACCTGCAAGATCGACCGACGATCTGACTAAAACCGGTCCTATTGGAGATTACTTGGGGAGGCCTATGTCTAGACGTCTTATGGCTGATGTGATGATAATAATGAAATTGTTTATTTGAATAAGCGTTAGAGAAAGTATTAAGTATTTGATGTATCAGCCACGGTGATATAATAATGCTGCGGCCGATCAGCACCTTATATTATCGGTTTCAGATCTAGAGTCGCTTCTTACGACACCTGGTACAGAGGAAGGTATTGTTCTCCGCCAGTACTACTACCTGAAATATCCTTTTTAAACAGAAATAAATCTAAAAGCACTGCCACCCTATACAGAAGCGAACGAAGCGATTTAGCACCGATTCTGTCCGGATGCATTTTTATTCATGCTTATTTGGATGCGATCGGTTTTGTTTCGCTATTTAGACTTGGAAAGGGTGAGTTTCGCGAAACTATAACATTCGATATATTTCGCCGAAGCGGGGATAATAATTCTATTTGGCTCTAACAACAAAACATTGCTGAACTTAATTATTTGGTTGGAGTCAATAATATTGGTGAATTGCAATTACTTTAACGTCATCATATCAGCTATTGGAAGTCCACTGTTGGACATTGGCCTTCCCAAGAGCAGGGAAATTTGCCCATAATTGCTGCGCTGGGCTTTTAAATAATATATTTGTAATTCCGCTGTTGTCTTATGTTTGTAACACAAGTGTTTTAAGCGACTTACCATGGAATCAGGTATAGGATATTCTGGGAATTTTACTATAAAAAAAATACCCGTGTTTGTAGTCAAAAGTATATTGCCTTTACAATAACAACACCTTATATTTATTTGAACTCATGATTGAAGATGTAAACTATATGTTTTGAATGACCGTTTATATCTAAGGCATCAGGGAAATCAAGACATAGATATTGTCTGTACCTCCGGGCAGTGTTTCAGGAAAGAGTTGTTATTTACGAGGAGAGGGATTAATTACTCGCATCGCCCTCTCAGGCCGGTCATCGGTGGAACTCGGATTGCGGCCGCGAGAATAGCGGCCGATTTGATACATTCACGTGTTAAATCAGAATCTTTTCTTCATGATCAAGAATCAAAGCGTGTAGCGCTGTTTAATCAGAGTGCAATATTTGACAGGCTCGGTGGTGCATGCGGTTGTATTCCTGTCTTGTGCGACAAGGGTTGTGGTTTTGATCACGATCCGGGACAAACATTTATGTAATAAAATTCGTGTTTTTTGTATCTAGGTATGTATATAAGTATTATGTTCAATATTAATGCGCCCGATGGCGTAGATGGTAATGATCCTGCCTCCGATTCATTTAACTTTTGAAATTTTTTGGTCTGTCTACCTTGTTGATCGACGCCTAGCGCTGCACTTTCCACTTTACGTGGCCTCTATTTCAGAACCTTATGACTTCATCGTCCATTGGGTCTGCGTTCTAAGTGCCCTGTCCACATAATGATAACTACAGTAAAACATATATACACAAGAGTACCTTAAAAATAAGTTAAAAACATTATTGTTTGGATAACGCTTTTATAGCGTAGACGAGTTTATTGAAGGTAGGGAGCATAGCTTTTAAAATAATTAATCACGTTAAAAATTTTAATTATTTTCATGTTTATTAGATTTTTTATATACTTGTATTAAGTCATTTTTTTATATTGACATTTTAATTATATTATATTTATGCCTAACCGGCCGAAAATATAATGAATCAACTCGTCTTTTTTTGCCGTTAAGCGCGATCCCTTCTAATCGTATTTTCAATGGCCTCACCTTTGCAAATGGTTCACGTACAACGTTCTTTTCTTAATTCCCCCTAGATTGAATAGCGTAAGATTTCTCACGTGGGGTGCCTATCTAAGTATTGTCTACGCGCCTCTTGAATTTATAACAGAGGGCCAACAACACCGCAAGCACGTGTGAATACATACCTTATTATCAACGCTATAAGAATAAATATATGATGACTTCCAAATCTTTAGAATGTTACCAAAATAACATGTATCTATTTATATAAAAAAAAGAAAACAAAGACTCTTGTTAAAAAGCTCGATTGGACTTAGTTGAATTTACAAAGTGTCTATGTGTTGGGAATCTGCTTGTGCTTTTATAAAAATAATAACATTCTTTATTGTATGTACACCAAACAAAAACACTATTAAATACACACAATAATACAGTATAGTAGGCTGCCTTATCATATAAAGTGATCTCCTTCAGGCAACCTTTGGATAGAAAAGAAATATAACAATAATGAGTCAGTTTGAAGTATATAATAAATTGAACTAATGTAAAAATATATAATCAAAATACATAAAAGAACACATCCATCAACAAACATATGCTTACATACACCCACATACAATTAGTATATATAGTGGAGGATATAAAACGAATAATACACAAGAAAAAAAAACAAGAATAAGTTACTATTTTCATTAAAATTAGTACTGACTGCGCGTGTCTATAGTCTTTAATAAGTTTTTATTTATGTAAAAATATGTTGGTAATCGAGTGTATCCTAATCTGCACAACATAGTTTTAAATATTTTATTTCTGAAATGTGTTTGAACTACTTAATTATAATTATAATTATAAAAATAATAATTATTATTATTATTTTTTAAATTTTTATTCTTTTTCTGTATGTATTTATCATCATTCATCTTATATAAATAGAATACTTTTATGTTTATATCTATATTAATATTATTTTGTATTACGTTCATCAAAGCCTCAATTAGTTCAGCTAAAAGGTAGTATATAGAAAGCATATGAGTTTGAGAGAGATAGATTAAAAGAATAATACTTCGGCTTAGCTTTTCGAAAGAATAGCGTGGTAAGAGATCAATATTGTGTAAACAATTATATAGTGATAACAATAGAGAAAGGAGTGTTAAGATGGTTTGGACACGTAGAATCCTGGATCAAAGAAGTATGACTGCACAAATGTAAAGAACAGAAGTGAATGGAGGAGATGGTATAGGGCGAACATATCTTAACCAAGTAAAAGCGGTATCAAAAAAAAGCCAGTTCAAAAGTACTAAGAATAAACGTGCGTGTCTGAAAGGACTAATGCGAGTAATGGAAGCGAAAAATGTATGCCAAGATCGTAAATAGTGGACATCCGTAGTCTTAGCCCAGGCGTGAAGTATGTAATTTTTTTAATTGTTTTGGAAAATAATATTTATACACTGACCCAAAACTATGCTTTCTTATTTTATTTATAGTTTTAATGTTGGTTAACTGCCCTTTTTAATGTAATTAGACATGTAAACTTTTCTCTCTCATTCATGTCCCTATGTACAGTTTGATAAATGACGTAGACCTTTGATTAGCTACGTTTTTTATTTTATATGTATTGTGTCAAAATTTGTATTAAATGTCGTTTTCTTAATAAAAAAAGTATTAATTCATTTTGCGCTATCTTGTACTCTCCTTGTAGCCACCCGGTCAAAAATGACCTCTCCCATCTCGTATCTTTAGTATATATTTCGCAATATATTTGGCATATATGGCAATTCAAAAAATATAGATAAGAATAGCATTACTAGTTACAAGCGTAAATAAAAGCGCACGTCACGCATTTATATTTTGATTATCCAAGAGAAAACAAGTGCTATTTGACGGGGCAAGTGTAATATTAATAAAATGATTCTGTTGTTAATCTTGTTGGTGGTTATTGTACTTTGGGTGTGCTTTCGATGGATTCATGTCAAAAACTACTGGTCTGATCGTGGTGTTCCACACAAGCCACCAAACTTTTATCTAGGAAGTCTTACATTTCTCCAAAGGCAGAATCCGGTAAGCTATTCCCACTGGGACAAGGAAAAGCTGTTATTTTTTTATGAGACTTAGGTCGATATACGAACATACAGTCCACGTGTACGAAAATATGGTGAAATCTATATATAAAAGAAAAAACTGACTGACAGATTGAAATTTTGAACGAAGGGCCTAAATTAAATGGGTTAGAATCCTGAAATGTTGCACACCCTTCTACAACGTAAGGGAGCACTAAAAAAGGAGTTTTGAAAACTCACCCCATGACGGGGTAAATTAGGGGCGCAAAGTTAGTATCAGACTGGTATTCTTGAAGTTATTTGAATGAAATTCTGTGTGAAAGTTCTTAGTTGAAAGATAAAACACTTGTAAAATCAAATTGACAATTTTACACTTAAACATGGGTAAAACCACGGGGCACTACATAGGGCAGAACAGGCTTGGTGGTAATCCCAGAACGTAGTTTTCCGACAGCAATCACTATGAGTTATTGTTTTAAGTGGATATATCACCATCTATAGGTTGCGATTCCTCAATCGCCTGTAACAACACCTCATCTCACCTCTATCTACTTTTTCTCTCCTATGTGTATTTGAAAAAGACGAAAATGATAATAGATGGCCCCGATGCCGCATTTGGTAGCATCCTTGTTTTATGCACCGGAGGTCGTGGGTTCGATCTCCAAGCAGGTCACACCTTTATGTGATGAACATTTGTGTTCGATCTGTGTCTAGGTATTTATAATATTTATTTTAATATTATATTAGTGATTACTCTATTGTCTCAATGAGTAAGATGCTATGCGAATGTATTTATTTATGTAATTATAAATGAGATGGCCTTCCTTATTCTGGTTTATCTACACTTTAGTATGTAAAATAAACACAAGTATATGATTTCTATAATCAATACTTAAAATGTTGCAGTCGATATGGCTGCGGAAGCTGTACTCTGAGTTCCAGTCACCTTACGTAGGTGTCTGGCTGTTCTGGAGACCAGCTTTGGTCATACATAGCCCGGAGTTGGCGCGCAGAATTCTGGTGAAGGATTTCGATGTGTTCAGAAACAGATTTTTGGCCTCCGGCAAGACTGATCCGATTGGAGCTCTCAACTTGTTTACAGTTAATGTAAGTCGTCAGAAGGATTTGTTGAAAATTATCGTGTAGCGATATTTTTAATTGTATTATAAAATAATTTATTTAGATAAATAAACAAACACATCAAAAACATGTTTAACCTCTTTTATTATATTCAAAATGATTTTTGTTATCGATGTTGTTATTTGTTTATCAGACCTTTTTTTAAATGACGATACATAAGACTGTTTTTTTATCATTATCGCCATAGCAACCGTAAATCGTCCACTGCTGTATATAGGCTTTCCTAAAAAGGGGGAATTTGCTAATTGCCGCGCTGGGTAAGCGTGGTGACAATAGCATACTGTAGCTTCACGATGGGAATGCTGCTCATTTCCAACCTGTTGCCTTTAAGCTACACTGTTTCAAATGAGTATACCTACTGCCATTGGTCAGTTCCGGTACCTCAGTTGCTTCTTATGACACCTAGTATAGGGGGTAATTCTTCTCCATCCAAATGATCAATAATTATTATTATTTTCATATACAAGTATATTTGAAATAAATCTCTGAGCTACTCTGGGCCTCTCCAAAAAAAGGAAGTATTTTGCCTATAATATCCACGCTTACCAATCGTGTTGGCAATAGCAGTGCATAGCTATCGCGAAGGTAATGCTGCTGCCATTTCCCGCCTTGTGCATCTAAACTTTCGGATGGAAATACCGCCTTCCATCGGTTCTGGTACCTTATTCGCCTTTGAAGGTAATATTCTACTCAGCCGGTACCCTATGGCTTATTTAGTTAATTTAGAATAACTTAGTTATAAAAAGGAAAATAAAAAAATAGTAAATTCAAATATCTTTCACATAGGATCCTACGTGGTCAGTGCTGAGAAGGCGTCTGACTGCAGCTTTCACAGCATCAAACCTGCGCTCCCTGCACGACGAATTCGTCGCCAAAAACAATGACCTATGCACAAGGATTGAGAGCGAGGGTGGAACCTGTTTAGATTTAAGAGTAAAACATTATTTTATTAATAAAATACATATATATTTGTAAGATGGTATCATATCAGCCATATAAAGTCTAATGTAGGAAATAGACCTCGCTATAATAGCGAGATGCCTATAATTGCCGCGCTGGGCAGGCGTGGTGGTAATCGCCGAGCGCAATTTCGCGACGCGAGGATGCTGCTATCCATCCCCACTTTGCAGTATTTAAGCTGCACTGTTTCAGATGGATATACCGCCATCTGTTGGTTCCGGTACCTTGGGCGGCTCTTAAGACACCTAGTATTGGGGGTGGTACTACTAGTACCCCCAAGGTGGTACTATTCTACTTAGATATTTAAATTTCGAATAATTGATTATTTACTCTTGTTTGAATAGATATGGTCGGTATGACCCACCGACCATATATACTATAGTGTGACCCACCGACCATATCTGTTCAAGTAATATTCCAAGTCCATGATAGCTTCGCGACGGGGATGCTGCTGCCCATCCCCGCCTTACCTCAGTCGTCTTTTACGACACCTGGTACAGGGGGTACTATTTTACTCTGCCGGTACCACACGGCTAATTTTATATATTCTTAATGATCGTGGTACACTTTCAGTCTATGTACGCAGACTACACTACTGATATAATCAGTATGGCTGCCTTCGGAGTTAAGAGTGACTCTACACTTACGGGGAACAGTTCTGTCAGGAATGTGACCAAGGCCTTCATGAAATATGACACCTTTAGAGGACTGTCCTTGTCAAGCATATTCTTCTTCCCAGAACTAGTGGACTACTTCAGGTATTCACTTATCTCAAACTGATTGGATTGAGAGATTTTAAATGTTTTGAAATGCGTTTTTTCTTTTTAATCAGATTTACCTTTTTCCCGAAAGAGTCAACCGATTACTTCAGAGAAATATTCAGGAATGTGTGCGATGAAAGAAAAAGTATGGAGAGTGACGATGAGTATAACAAAGATTTATTGGATATTTTGCTAAAAATACAGAGGGAAGCGATCAAAGAGGGTACAGGTAAACAAATAACTGTATTAGTTGTTATTAAAAGAATTGATATTTATTGCCATGACTTTGTTTTTTAATTTAATTTTATTTTAGATATGAACGAAGACCTTATTATTGCTCAAGCAGTTACATTCTTATTTGGAGGCTCTGATACAACGGCAGTGACTTCGACTTATGTAACTTATACGCTAGCTTTTCAACCAGAAGTTCAGGTATGTTCGGGGAAAATATTACACCACTGACAGAAAAATTTTTTTGGTTGATTGGCACAGTCTTATTTTCATTATTTATTTACTGAATGAATACAAAATAGAGATACATAAATAACATAGTGAAACGAATTAACAGTATTTAACCCAAGAATGAGAAATTTTAATTTTTATGTTAACAATAACTGTTAAATATTATTTTAAATTATATTTTCTTTTCCTTTCTTTCATTTTTCTTTTCTTTTCTACATCTCATACATTGATCTGACTTCGTGGTTAGTCGCTCGTCGAAACTATTCCCTTGATGATCTTATAAAATGTGTGTATTCTGCAAACTCTTGGGTCCAAAGTATTTCAGACCATCAGTGTAAGGAGTAAGCGTCGGTTTGAGGCCATATCTGTACTAAAAGACCCTTAGAAAACGCCTCTGATGATTGAACTGTTAATATTTAATTATTGTACTTCCAGGACAAACTGTATAAAGAGTTGGTTGAAGCTAAAAAAATAGCAGGTGACCTAGATGCTTCTGCGTTATCCAAGGTCCATTACTTAACAGCTGTAATGAAAGGTAATTGATTTCGTCATTTATTTTTATAAATATAAAACTGAAGTAATTTCTTCAAACAAGATCTATGGTCTCACTAGCACAAAGGTAGGCAATCCTACAGCAAGGGCAGGTTAGAGTCATGCCAGAAGTTTAAGACTAATTTAAAATTCCTAAGTAAATATAATTTGTAACATTTCTAATCTATAACCTTTGTAAATTTTAAGAAACTATGAGACTATACTCGCCAATGGGTTGGATCGACCGCATATCTTCCAAGAAATACCAGATAGACGACAAACTGACGATACCCGCAGGCATGCCTGTATACATCAACGCACTTGGCATACATCACGACGCGCGTTACTACCCAGACCCGAGAAAATTTGATCCTGATAGATTCATGCCAGAAAATGAGGGCGATTTGAAATCTTTCACATTCATGCCATTTGGTGAAGGTCCAAGAAGTTGTATTGGTAAAGAATATAAACATTATGATCATATGAAATCTAAGAATCATACCGGCAATTAGAAGTCCACTGCAGGACATATGCCTCCATAAGAAAGGAGGAATATTGCCCATAATTGCCGCGTTGGGTAAGCGTGTTGGCTATCGCAGATTGCAGCTTTTGCGACGGGTTACTGCTGTCCACCCTGTGCATATGAGCTGCATTGTTAAGGATGGATATTATATGGTACCTTACCTTAAGCGCCTCTTACGACGCCTGGTAAAGGCACCATTCTTCTCTACAAGTAGCTCTCTTTGAACGAATCAATAAAATTGGCAGCTGTTCATTTATATAACTTTTGTAATGAAGTAGGTATATTTCTTCCATTAGCCATCTCATCTAAACTTTTAGGGAGCCATCACATTCTTTAAGCAAATACTAGTCGTCGTTACAGCTATTCAAAATCCCCTGATATACATAGGCCTCCCCAAGAAAGGGGGAACATTGTCCATAATTTCCGCGCTGGGCAAGCGCAATCGCAGAAAGCAGCTTTCGCGACTTAGATACTGCTGCCCATATCCACCCTGAGCATTTGAGATACACTGTTTTGGATGGATATATCGCCCCCTGTCTGTTCTGGTAACTCAGTCGACTCTTACTACCCCTGTTACAGAGGTAGGTACTATTCTACTCTGCCGGTACCTCACTGCCGATTTATACAATTGCCAGAATTAAGGCAAATATTCCGTAAATGTAACCTTTACGCCAGAACTGACTTACTCCATGCTCCTCATGAAGAAAATCATGCTTATTGGTTTATTCTGGTGTAACGTTGGTATTGATGTATCTACTTAACTCCATTTACAGGTAAACGCTTCGCATATCAAGCTCTTCGGTATCTGTTAGCTACAGTTTTCCTTAACTACAAAGTACTACCACGCCACAATTCTCCGCTGCCTGAGGACTGCAAGATTGAAAAGAAAGGACCTTTCCTTGCTCCCGAGAATTGCTTGTCAGTACAGTTTATACCAAGAACATGAAAGATTAAACTTATTTATGAATTGCATTTTTAAATTATTTCTTCTACATAGTATATACCTACGTTTTTATATATTCAGTTAAAAAACCAAATTATAGAACTTTAAAAATATAAAGAGGTGTTTTTATAATAGAAGTGTTTGTTTGCCATGGGGTAATAGCATTGCCTTGGGGTATCCTTAAACCAGGTATCGTAGCGCAAATGTACAAGACGAGAATGGGCCGCATCATCCCCGTAATATATATATATATATATATATATATATTAGTACTAAGGTATAATTAGAGAATCTCCAATGTCGTATATAAAGTTATTTGTATTCGATTAATCTGCAAATAAATGCCAGTCATAGTCAACTAAGTGATTTGTTATTGAAACATTGGACCTTTTGCTATTTGGACGTCTGCCAGGGTACAGCGTGGTCCTCGTATTAAATCCTGTCGATACTGAAAACAATACTGTTGCCACTTCAAACTTTCCTATAATAATAATATTCAGGCAATATTTATTTATTGAACTTTATTGCACATCATATTATAAAATATACAAATGGGGGACTTAATGCCTATTGGCATTAAGTCCGCATTAAGTCCGGCATTAAGGTAAAAAAAAATAGTGGTGCAGACAACATATATACAAAATAGATAAACGTTATATAAATATTTGTATAATTAAATGCTATTAATACAAATGATATAACTATGACTCCATGGTAAGTCGCTTAAGGCATTTGTGTTACGGACATCAGATAACAGAGGAATCACAAATATACTAATTAAATACATATTTGAAACACCTACTCACAGAACAATCACAAATCTCATCATATAAATATTTGCTCTGGTTGAGAATCGAACCCACGGCCCTTGGAGCACAAGATGGATCACTACTGTCTGCGCCATCGGGTCCTTCATAGGTTATATAATGACTATGTACATTCTATAATATCAATGATGCATATATCCCAAGCTACATCGCATTGTATTCATTAGCGAAGCACGCGCGGGCGCTGGCACGCGCCCAACTGGCAGACACGTCGATTCAATAACAAATTATTAGTAACATCACTTAACTGGTTATAGTTGGCGGCTATGTCGCGAATGATAGAATACTGAATGTAATAATATTACAAATGATGATAGCCTAAATTGTTTTCATCGTCATATCAGCAAATGGAGGTCCACAGCTGGACAAAGGCGATGGCGGTGATGGTAGTGATCCTGTCCCGTGCACCAGGACAAATATTTATATGATAAATGGTTTTAACTGTTTCTGGGTGTTAAATATATGTATTTAAGTAATATATTAGTGATTCCTCTGTTGTCTGATGTCCGTAACACAATTGTTTAAGCGACTTATCACGGAATCAGGTCAATGATGTTGTGGGAATTTATTTATAGGTCCCTTAAGAGAGGAAGAATTTTGCCCATAATTGCCGCGATGGGCAAGCGTGTTAGCAACCGCAGAGCGCAATTCTGCGTATTTAAGCTGCACTGTTTCGGTTGGATATGCTTCCTACATCATTACATTAGAAACTTTTTCAATCATCAATGTTTTTATTTTTTATTATGCTTGTATTATGTAAATAAACCTTCCTTTATCTGTGCGATCAAATGGCGCAGATGGTAGTGATCCTATCTTGTGTGCGTAGTTCGATCGTGTAATTCGTCTAAGGATCGTGAGTTCGATCCTCACTCGACAAATATTTGTATGGTAATAATACATATATATATATATATTATTACCATAGAAATATTATTTAAATGATGTATGTAATAAAAGTGCTTTAAGCGACTTACCACGGCGTCAGGTCAATATATGAGATGTAAGAATATATATCTAACTACATATACAAAATCTGTTAGATTTTTTCCAAAATATTATAGTATACATATAGATAGATAGATAAATAGCTGAAAGTGACATTGTTTTATACTATATACAGATTATACGTTTAATTTTATGTATTAATCACTTGTTGATAGCAAAAAGCGGGCTGGATTCCTACACCAACGAAAAATATTGAGTCTAGATGTCTATAATACCTTCGTTGTTGAGTATTACTTAACGCAAGGGTAATCTTTGAATCATACTTCTTTACTAATATTAAAAGAAAAAGATATGTATTTTTGTTTGTAAAGAAAAGGCTTATAACAATTGAACTGATTTTACATTATATTTATTATATATATGTAAAGAAACGTGTCGCGTCAATCGAGCTGCCATTGTCAAAGACAAATATGTTCTGTTCATAAAATGTTATTATGATTTTCTTTTAGTTTAAATAATTAATATTAAGCTCTATATGTAGTTTTATTTGCTTCTGAGGTTGAATTATAATTAATTATCTATATAAGACAATTTTATAGTGATCTAGGAATCTTGAATAATAAACGTGTTGCTCTGAAAATACAAAGAAACGACATTTAAAGTTTATTAATTTTAGCTACTATTTAAAATTTAGCTAGTCGATTCCTTTATCACAATTAGTAAACTTTTTATTAATCTACCCTATCGCCATATTTTAAAAACGTCATTAAGTTGGCACTGTCAGTCGCGCCCTCTATTCATAGATAGGCCCATAGATAATTAAAGAACTAATTTCTTTACATCTATATATATATACTATATGCGCCATCGGGTCCGTCGTGACGTCTGTTTTTATATATTTTTGTTGTACACATTTTTATATGTTTTTCTTGTTAAGATTATTTCTAAATAAATATTTATATAAGCAATACTCAAAGAAAGCAGTGTAACAACGAACTATAATTATGAACTCCAAACTCCTATCTGATTAACTGAAACATTCGCAAGTTCCAGCTAATAAATAGTAATTAACGGCAGAAATTACCGTACGAGCCTCTTACAAACAACAACAACGGAGCGCGCGGTGGGGGCGCTCTGGGGGCGAATCCCCGAAACATGGCCCTAAGTTCGAATAATTACGGACCGAATATTTTATCCAAGCCGACGCACAAGACGTTCATGGATTAAATATCTGTTTTTAGCGTTCACAAAGAAACGTTTACACCCGTACCTTTATGGTCGAGTGTTGGGGACTTTTCGGGCCGATTCATTTTTTGTTTAATTGAGGGTAACAGAGCCATCAACAGGGTTAAAACAACAGTGTTCTGTTTTTTTCGTTTTATTTGTTCGTACTAAGATTTTAAATGTGTCTGTTTTTTGTTTAGGTTTTAGGACCTTACCAGTCCACCGATTTGGAGTTAATATGGACCCTAGAGATCGGGTAGACTTGGTTATTGGGAAGTTTCCGAAGGATACAATATGTAAGTACACGCAAATATAGTCGTAATTTTATTACATAAATGAATGAATATATACAACAATTCTTTTGTATTATAACTCTTTTTTTTTATCTATTTATGTTCATATTGATATGTAATTATTTAGTTTAAATATTTCGTACGCTGATATGCAAGATTTTTTAAAATTTATTTCTCTCGTAAGTGATTATTGTAATTCCTGTGAGAATAAAGATCTTAAAGCATAAAATTTTTGATTTAGGCAAATGCTTGAAAAACGGATAATGGCGGATGGCGGTAAAAAGCGCTACGAATCCTTGAGCCCGGTAATTGACATGACCATTTAATAATACCTACAACACAGAAGATATTTTTTTAAGCTGTTCAATCATCACAAACAATGTGTTTTTTAAAGTTAAGCTTTAATTGATGGTGCAGTCCCTGGAGTGAAAAGGAAACATTTATACATACATGACAAAAGAAGCACGCGAGTATAATAAATGCTGTTCAAGTGAGAGCCCTTCGGAGTATGTATGGTCTGAGTTTGAGAGAAAGATTAAAGAAAAGGATAATAAGAGATCGATGTGATGTAAGAAATGATAATCGAATGAAGTGATGAAGACGTGATAATAATAGAGAAAGGAATATTGATATAATATGGACATATAGAAAGGGTAGATGAAAGTGCATATATATATAGAGAGGAAGTAAATGGAAGAGTTGGTATATGTCGACCTAAGCAAACATACTTTAACCAGGTAAATGAAGTATTAAAAAAAGGTCAGTTAAGAAGTAGCAAGAGTAAGCAAGCGTGTTTGAAAGGACTATTGGTAGTTAGTTATATATAAGACATGCGTGATATATAAGTATGTGTAAATAATATTTTCTTAAACATCGATTAAATATCAATGACTTTGTACCAAAATATAATTGTATAGCTATTAGAATATAATTTTGACTATGGATATACCGCTGTTGAATATATATATATATACCTTTCTATCGGATTTCGTAGTTAGGTCACTTTTTACGATACCGAGATATATTAAAGCTTATTATAGCTATTTATACATACATACGTACATCACGCCTGTTTCCCATCGGGGTAGGCAGAGACTATGGATCTTCACTAGCTACCATGTTGGCAAATCTCTCTCGTCTCCCTTCCTCGCATTAGTCTTTTCATGCTCGCTCGTTTATTCTTGGTATCTGACCTGGCCCTTCTTTAATACCTCTTCTACCTGTTTAAGATATGTCTGCCTCGGTCGTCTATTATATATAATCATCATCATTATATCAGCCATAAGACATCCACTGGTGGACACAGGCCTTCCTTTCAAGTAATCTCCAATAGGACCGGTAGTTTGCGGCCTATGTCCAGCGTGCTCTTGAGGTTTTAGTCAGATCGACCATCTTGCGGGTGGACGCCCTAAGCTGCGCTTATCAGTACGTGGTCTCTATTCCAGAACCTTATGACTCCATCGGTCATCGGTTCTGCGTAACAATAGCCCTGCTCACTGCCACTTTAAACTAGTAATCCGCCGGGCAATGTCGGTAACTTTGTTGCTATTACGAATCTCCTCATTCCCGATTCGATGGCGCAAAGAAACTCAGAGCATTGCCCTCTCCATAGCTCGTTGAGCTACTTTTACTTGGCCAATAAGGTCAATATATATATTAAAACGTTTAATAATAAACGGCAGATGAATCCACTGGGCGTAGCTAGCAAACAAAACTCTGATATCATCTCGCTGACGAGTGACGAGCTAGTGATCGAATGTCGTGTAATTTTGTTCCGTCCTTTAATACAGTCTGTTTTGACGCGCGCTCCTAATTTCCAACTCTTTGAAACCCGTTTCAATGTTCCCGATCTATCATGTTTTCTGAGAATCGAAATTCCAATCTTACGAAATTTGATCGCAGTTACTTGTAATACCTCTTTTGCCCTTTGATTTTGTAATCGGAATATCATGTAAATTTATTATATAGGGAATGTTATTTGCTGTAGGGTGTTTCTAGAAATAACCGGTTCTTTTGGAGGGAGAGGGGGATCTTTATTTTATAAGTAGAGTTACGGTTATTAGACTAGAACTATACATAATAAACTTGTATACATAATTTGTGCATTTCTAACAATCTATTACAACTATACATAACTGTTTTAAAATTATGCAGGTAAGATATAATTTGATTTTAAATCGCATCATCATCATACCCGCTATTGGAAGTCCACTGCTGGACCAAAGTTTCTTCAAAAAAGGAGGTTTTTTGCCTATAATTACCGCGCTGGGCATGCGCGTTGGCAATCGCAGAGCGCAGCTATCGCAACGGGGTTGCTGCTAACTATCCCCGGGCTGTGCATCTGGTCTGGTCGCTCTATCAGTTCCTGTATTCTAGTCGCCTCTTATAATACCTGGTTTAGCGGGAGGTATTATTCTATTCTGCCGGTACCTTATTTATTTATTTATTCATTACTGGTTCACTTGCAGATTACGGTCGTACATACTAATATTCATATTAAAATGTAATTTTAACTAGACGGTAACCCAGAAGATGTGTACACGACATATATATTTTATTTAACTTATTTTATTGTTTAATTATTTTTTAACAAAAATGTCGTGATAAATTGTACAGATTACAAGCAAAAATTTGTATCATAAATTATTTTCTGCTGATTTTTTGGTCAGTGGTGAATAGATTCTTCATGCAGCAATGCACAGCATATATTTTATACTATCTGTTGTTCGCGACTTCGACCGCGTTAACGTCGACATGATAAACAGTATTCTTATGTCCTTCCTGAAGCTTACCAGCCATCCAGCATCAATTGCTTTGCTCGTCGTGCACCATATAATAATAATAATAATAATAAATTCCCACAACATCTCATACATTGACCTGACTCCGTGGTAAGTCGCTTAAAGCACTTGTGTTACGGACGCCAGACAACAGAGGAATCACAAATATACTACTTAAATACATATATTTTACACCCATACACAGAGCAAACACAAATATCATCATATAAATATTTGCTCTGGGTGGGAATCGAACCCACGACCCCTGGTGCACAAGACAGGATCACTACCATCTGCGCCATCGGGCCCGTATTATATTGGGGCGGAGTTATTTTAAAATATTGAAATCTCCCATAAGATTGTGATTGTAATCAAGTTATGCCAATTTTATTCACAATTGTATATTTCTGATTAATAGCGTTTAGGATTAGGATGTATTTGGATTAGGAATAAAATTATTTTGATGATATACGTTCGCAAATAATGATTTTTTACAATTAAATTTGTTCACTATAAAAGTGAGTATCGTAATTGTAAAGAAAAAGTCTCATCGTGGTATGTTTACATGTCTAACTTCCAAATGTCCAAAAACGAGTCCAAACAACACTTATCATTATCTACATTCCAGCCATTGGAAGTCCATTGCTGGACATAGACTCCCACAAAAAAGGGGGAATTGAAGATTGAAGAGGGACCGGGCAAGTGTGTTGGCTGCTGCCCATCCGCGACCTGTGCATTTGTGCTGCACTATCTTGGATGGATGTACCTCTATCTGTCAGCTTTGGTACTTTAGTCGCCTCCAACGATACCTTGGACCACGGAGGTACTCTACGCTGCCACATTGTACAAAAATCTTAAAACCAACCGAGAGCCATACAAGCGGTCTAATGCATTTCACTTATCCAAAAAGCAGTTGTTATAGATCCATGAAGATTTACGACACCGCGAATAATTCGTGTTTGCGTACGTTTGTCCCGAATCTCAGAAGTGTAGTGAAGTTGGAGAATACAAATTGCTTATTAAACAATTTCCACGGAGCCGTGGCGCCGTTAGCGGTTACATCAACCAACTTTAACTATTAACTCGGAATACTTAGATTATAAGATAGGGCTTGGGATTAAACTGTGATTTGTTACGCTGTCTATTATGTCATCTGTTTATTTTCGGGTGGATTGCGTTGCTTCACGAATAGCTAGCCCGCCTTGATTTGAAACGGGGTAAATAAGTGCTTTTAGGTAGACCTCCTACAGAGCGTAGCTCCGCGACGGGAATGCTGGCACCTATACCCGACCCTGTCGCATTTCAGCAACGATGTTTCAAGTTTTTTAGTCATCTCTTGATACACTTTGCAGGTTATAGGTTTTAGGTTATATTCTGCCAGTACCACACCATGGCTTTAACCAGGTATTTGCATACTACCATTATATCAGCCCGATAAGGACCATTGCTTGACTTTCTTCTTCTTCTTCATTGGCTTTCTCTAAAGATTACCACCTTCAGGCATAATGGTAAACGTCGAACAATCCATAGCTATGCGATTGGGATGCTGTTATCCATCTCTCACAGAAATCTCTATGCGTACATCAATAAATTCATGAGATGTCGTGAGAATTACATTGACCTGACCCTTATTAAATATCATTCTCATCACCCTAGCAGTAAAACGTTCACTGCCGCCGCCCATTTCCGCCCTCTTTGATTTGAACTACTTCGAATGGATATGCCGTTGACCGTCGGTTCTGTAACCTAAATCACCTCTTTCGACACCTGGTACAGGGGGAAGTACTATTCTAATTTGCCGGTACCACAAGTCAATAATAATTGACGATTAAACAATTGACGCTTTAAACTTTAACTTATGTTACGTATATTAAACAAAAGAGGAAATACAATTATAATATGAACATAATATTTTTCCTCGGGATCGAACCTACGACCATTAATGCACAAGATAGAACACAACTGAATGTGCCATAGAGCTTTTCAAGATGATTCAAAAGTTTTGGACCCGGCTTTTTTAAAAACCTATTCGAATATCTCTAGGGGAGTTCATCAGTGGATTTCTCACGGTCAATCTGGAAGCAACGAGCCTTATTTATTCTGTCATAAAAATAATTGATTTTAGTCGTATCTGATATATGAATAAATGGGAACTGACTAACGTTTGTTATGTACACTGCAATCTCTCGTGTAAATAAAAATATTCAGTTTGCAAAACTACGAAATGAAATTTTTTGCTGACGTTTACGTTTGTGATATATATTCTAGACAAATACGCATGGATTCGGGTTATCCAATTTACAGCCGATATACCTGTGAAATCTTCAATTTGGGTCAAGTTGCGAAATATTTATTCTATCGACCATATTTATTTTATTTTATACAGTACTAACTGAACTAATAAAATTCCTTTATATGAATTTAATAAGCAGAATAAGATTCTTCTTTTTTAAATAAATATAACAAAACTTAAGTGTCTAAGGTTGTAAATCCTGATGGCAACTCCGAACAATATTAGCTGACGCTGTAATAAAACGTTATCATCATTACTAAAATTTTGTTTCCAATTTCTGCATCGCGTTTGCAACATTTTCACTGAGGCAAGTATAAGGCAATACGAGTATATACAAAAAACGGGTTTTATTGCTTATTCCGTACACCACTATGCCTATATCCAGCAGTAGATGTTTTAATCATCTGCATCATATCAGCCATAAAACGTCCACTGCTGGATATAGGCCTCTTCAAACCAAGTAATCTCCAATACAACCGGTTGTATGCGGCCTGTGTCCAGCGCGATCCTGCGGTTTTAATCAGATCGTCAGTCCATCTTGCGGGTGGACGCCTACGTTTCGCTTGGCGGTACGTGGTCCCCATTCCATAACCTTATCACTTCATCGGCCATTGGTTCTGCACACCAAATACCCTGCCCACTGCCACTTCAACCTATTAATCCGCTGGGCAATGTTGGTAACAGTAGATGTCCTACTGCTGGATAATTACGTTGTAGCACATGACTCATATTTGTATAACTTAATGGTACTTGCCATTGTAATTTTTCATTCTCATTATTTTATGACACAATCTGAGGACAACATAAAGATAATCATCTCAGTGTACTAGATTTTTTTAACTAACCATAAAAAGTCCACTGTTGGACATAGGCCTCCCAAGATAGGGAGATTTTAGCCCATAAAGCCCATGTGTAGGTGCCCAGCGCGGCAATTTTGGGCTAAAATGGGCGGTGGCAATCGCTGCGCGAAACTTTGTGATGTTGCCGATCACCCCCACTCTGTAACGCGCTGGAACAAAGTTGCGCTGTTTCAGGGGGATATACCGCCATCTGTCGGTTCCAGTACCTCAGTCGCCTCTTGCGACACCTGGTGCAAATGGAAGTATTATTCTACTCTACCGGTACCCCAATGCAATGAAGAATTACTAAAATAATTTCAAGTGTATAAACGATAATATTTACTATTATTTATTTGCCGTAAGGTACCGGCAGAGTTGAATAGTACTTCCCTTTGCACTAGGTATCGCAAGAGGCGACTGAAGTACCAGAACCGACAGATAGCGGTATATTCATCCGAAATAGTGCAAATCAAATGTACAGGGCGGAAATGGGCAGCAGAATCTCCGTTTCAAAAGCTGCGCTTTGCGATTGCCAACACGCTTTTCCAGCGCGGCAAATATGGGCAAAATACCTCATTTCATGGAGAGGCCTATATCCAGCAGTGGACTTCCAATAGCTGATACAATGAATATTTACGAGAAAAAATTAACTTTTCACAGATGTCAAGCGGGACTTGAATACCGGGGTGTCCCCCGGTATGAAAAAGTTAGGTATTACAGGTAGTAAGTAAGTGTGGCGGTAAGTAAGTAATAAATTTTATACAAGTAATGAATATATTACAATATAGTGAAAGTTAATTTTGCTGATTACTTTATTAAAACAACTTGGAAATGAGATAGTATAGATAATTCAAATAGTTAGATAATTGTAGGAACAATGCTAAGATTTCGATCTCCTCACCGAGTCGAGGGTGCAAAGTTAATAGTCTATTAATCCAGCGACCTCGTCCGAGATCGAGCGATACATTCTGGAAGTACACGCTACCTGTGGAGCGAGCGGACCGCAAGATTACAGAGATGTGTGTGTTAGAAGCCGAGTCGTTTGCTTGTCTAATGACTCTAACTGTAAAAAATACGTTACGCACATCGCAGAATTTGTAGATTCTTTTTTATTAGACCAAGTTTTTTATGGAGTCAGCATATGATGGCAAACGTGACCGCAGCCTGTAGACTCTCGTGTCATCACAAGGATATCACTAGCGAATCGCCAACTCTGTGAACTGAAGATACTATGGTCACATTTGCCCAGTAATTTCCCTGCCGCTCTGAACCTCAAAGCTGGAACAGCGATGTGAACACTGCTATTTGCGGTAGCAATGGGCGAGAGTGATGTACCAACAAATAAGCATACAGTTCGCGTGATAGTATACGCCACAGTAAATTGTATAACACAAGGACATTACTAGCGCCCTGCCAACTCCGTGATGTAAAGATATTAAGGTAAAAGTTAAATATTTCCTTATAATAAGCAAACTTTTAAATCGTCACAACAAAAAATCATACATAAGTATAGTTCTGCTATTATAATTTTATACAAATGATAGATTACGATGACAACTATTGTTATAAAAATCATTAAAACAAATAGGTCATCAAGTGTCCTACTTTAATACTAGTCTGCTGGCACCAGTCGGGTCTTATAACTAAGTTTATAGCGAGTTCATTACGCGAGCCACCAGAAAAGAACCTGCAAGAAATACTGATGGTGTTAAGCGTTCTAATAACAACTAGTAGTAGGTATTATTGGAACCCATACCGGCGATGGCACTAATAAACCGATGTCTTAATAGCAGAAGTTCGAGTAATTCAATTTAATACCAAGCAGTTTCATCGTCAATATAATATTTTAAGCAGTAATAAGCCTAATCTAAATGTTGACCTGAGGAATATTTGAATTTATTAAAATGCCATATTTGTAATTCTACTTGGGATTTTGTTATAAAATCTAACATTTTTGCTCCCGATCGAATTACTTATTTTTTGGAGTCTAGCAATGGGCATTTCAAGCTTATACTTATTTCTAGTATTAATATCATCTGTGTCATAATGTTTCTGAAAATCAATTATATATTTGTGGACATAAATAAAATTTCCCTTCAATTATAAATACGATAAAAAATCATTATTCAAATTGGTGCAATCGTTAACATAAACCAATGTTATCAAGAAACTGTCTGTTAACAAGATAACAAAACTCACGTTGAAATTCTGACTAGCTATGAAGCTAGTGCAAATAAGTCTAATTCTACACGGCTTGGGGTGGATAAGTTAGGATCCCATTAATTGGAACCCTCCGTTCTGATTGCGCGATCTGTCTTAGCCACGGTGTAGGTTGTTTGCGGAAACTGCCAAAAAAGGTAATATATAATTATAAGGCATAGTTACATACACATAAAATAATCGATATATTGATTATGCAAATACTAAATTTCCACACAATGATATTATTGGACTTTGTTCATTTTGAAATGATATATCGCATCGCCTATTTAGGCCGTATATTATATTTTAATATATTAAATCAGAAAATGTTTTGAAATTTTTTAATGTTAAGTTCAAAAATATATCAAGTAGTTCAAAAATATACTCTCGTTTTTAATTGGGATCTTGTGCATGGTTATATTTTGGTGCAAATTTTGTCATATGCAATAGAATATAATGTATGCTGTTTTGATTTGTATTTACATTGTATACTAGAGGTCCGCCACGACTTCGTTCAGGTATTATTCTGTTGATCCCGTCACTTTGTCAGTTTAGATTTGCGTTGTTTAGATTGACATTGGAAGTTTACGTCAACTGTTTGTCTGAGAAGTTTTGTTTAACTTGTTTTGTTTTGTTCAATAGAAGTGAAAATATGAAAAGGGAACCGCCACGCATAAAATGTATTTTTTAAATGGCATTTTCACTAATTTCCTGTTCATTAATACTTTCATGTATCCAAAAAAAAATCCGACTATATTATCAAGCACAAGAAAGGATCTATACCGTTTGCGCTATTGGAATTGCATTACAATTATTCAATAGATGGTGTTATTTACATCGCATCTGTTTTAAATCCTATTTGCTGCAATAGGGCTGTAACCCTAGGATATTTTCGTAAAGTCGCAACACTTACCATTTTAAAGGGGTAAAAATGAAAATACGCTTGTGAAAACACTACCACGGCTGACTCTGTTAAATGCGCAGACTAGTAGAAAGGGCTGCAAATTCCAAAGAAGGTTTGTCTGGAATCTGCAGCTCTTTCTCTAAATCTCCATAAAAAAGAAGGAACAGGTCAAAGTACCGAGAATAAATGAGCGTGTATGAAAGGACTAATATAGTAATGAGTATAGAAGATAAGCAATGTGACGGTGAGATCGTAGCTAGTAAAGATCCATAATCTCTGCCGTCTCGATGGGACTGAGGCGTGATAAATATAGTGTGTGTAATGCGAGGGAGTATATTTTCTCTATTTTATTAAAGAGAACAGCGATTTTATATCTATGTCTATCTGTTGATGTATTTCTAAAACTTCAGAACTTTTATTTAACAAAAATGTCAAGATCATAAAACTGTGGATTATGTTTGGAAACAATGAAAAAACATAGTTACGAGGATAATAATATGTTTACACAAAACGTTTATTCCCTATATATTTTTACAAAAAAAAAATACATTATTCAAAAAAATATACCGACGTACAAAGAAAAGGGAGAAAAGTTTTCATACGCTTTGATATTCGGTTTTTTATCACAATAAAAGCTGTACCGCTCCCCCAACCTTTAACGTATCTACATTTCCATGCACGGGCGGGGATCCCGCGGGATCGCCTGGAATGAGGCAACACCGAAAACAGTAATGCGTACACTCTTTTATAACTTTACCGACGAAAAACGTTTTATACAAGGACTTCAGATTTATTATCTGGGGCTTATCTGGGTTTATTACTAGACTTAATACCACGACAGCTTTTATAAATTCTAAATCTCTCTGTTTTACGACTGTTTGATTTTAGCAATGTTTTTTAGGTAGGCTATTTTGATATTTTGCTTGGCTTACTGAGCTCTCTAAATATACTTACATGGGTTATTGGTTGATTTTATTGGTTGATTTTATTGCTGTGTCTAAGTTGTATATATATAACTTTAACCATGATTGGTTCTATCGTATAATTTTTTTTAAATATCCGTGATCCAAGTGATTTCCTTTTATATATGTAAAGAAATATATTTCTTTAATCTGTATATACACGCGCACCGATAGTGTCGCATCAATCGAGCTGTCATTGTCAAAGAAAAATACGTTTTGTATATAAAATGTTATTATAATTTTCTTTTAGTTTAATTAATTCATATTAAGTTGTATAAATCGAGAGGTAATATTTATAAACTTTAATTACAGTTTCTTTATTTACAGGTAAAGTTTTAGTTAGTTGTGTAAATATTATATGATTGTCTGATATCTCGATCTATACTCGATATACTCAAATAAAATTGCTATCTTTATTTAGAGAAAACCAAATTAAAGTTTCATTTCACTTCTAAGATTGAATTACGATAAAATTGTATTATACATATATAAATAAAAGAAAAAGATGACTGACAGACTGACATATTACTCAAACGATTAGAAACTTGATATTTTTCGCGAGGCTGCTTTTTACAAGGTAGGTGAGTACTATAAAAGGATTTCTGAAAAATTCCCTCCTTATGGGGTAAAACGGGGTTTCACATTTTAAAACTTGTCTATTTTTAAAATATATTTGAAAAAATAAATTGTATATCCAGCCAACTAATTTACCAGTAGTCTTGTTAGACATGATGCTGTCATGTCAGCTTGGAAAGTCCAATGCTGTCTATAAGTCACCCCGAAAAGGTGGATTATGTCCACATTTGCTGTGCTGAGCAGGCTTGGTGGTAAGTGTGTAGTTATAAACAGGAATGCAGCTGCCCATCCCCGCCCTGTTCCATTGGAATTATGGAAGATTGGTATAATATTTCAGGGGGAAGCTCCGATGTGTTTCGGATCTTATGTTTTTTTTTATCCGGTTTCTCAGTCGCTTCTTATAACACCTGGTAGAGCAGGCGGTGTTATTCTAATACTCCGGTACCTCACTGCAATATTACAGCAAATAGAATAATGCTTAAAAACAGTTGAGAAAGTAATAAATTTCTGCAAATAAATACGTCTATATAATTCAATGATAAGTTCGTACTTTTTTACTTAAAACGCTTGCTTCAAAGCCGGCTATCTTATTGTCGATTCGGTGAAATTTCAGAATTAAAACACTGAGCTCATAAAATTCTAGAGAAGTTTTCGAATTGAGTGATCAAAACAAAAGACTAATTTAACTAAAAATGTTCTCGGCTCAAAGAAGAGGCTTGAATTATAAAGTGATTAATACATTGAGACGGCGTTGAAAACTGCTGCCCCCTTCACGGCTGGGCGCGCGCCGTCCGACCGCTGCCGCTGGCCCTAGAGATGTCCCTCACGGATATTTTATTCGGACATTTATTGTGGTGCGATGGAAAAGGACGTATGGTACCGGCAGAGTCGAATAATAGCTCCCTCTGTACCAGGTATAGTCACAGGCGACTAAGTCACAAGAACCGACAGATGGCAGTATATCCATCCGGAATAGTCTATTCCAAATGCACAGGGCGGGGATGGGTAGCAGCGTCCCATCCCCGCCCTGTGCATTTGGAAAAACTCCAAATATGCTTGCCCATCGCGGCAATTACTTGCAATAATCCCCTATCTGGTGGAAGTCTATATCCAACAGTGGACTTTCTATGATGATATAAAAACTCTCTGAATATATCTTGAAGAATTCTTTGCCTAAAACTTTTTTAGTGGCTCACGTAATGAATGAGCAGTAAACATAGTTTTTTAGACTCGACTCGTGCCAGCAATAAAGTAACGTAAAGTTCAATCAATTAACTATTTTAGCCCAAAAGTACCGGCCTAGCAGTCCTTTGTATCAGGTGTATCCGACACATGGCGGTATATACCTATTCATATATTTTTATATAACTATATCGAAGAACAAAAACCGCAATATATATCATATAGCCTGCCTGGTAGATAGCGTCATTGCAGATCAAACACGTTCGTACTATCATAAGGATAAGACATCATCATATCGGCTATCTGTTGGATATAGGCCTTCCTAGGAAAAAGGGAATATTGTCCATAATTGTAAATTTTAGGCCACATTACCTACCCTTTAATTTCATTTCCTCTCTTACATTTTCAACCGCAATATAATAATGCGAACAATGCTATTTGTTAGAAGAAATAGATGAGAGTGCGGTCCCAACGCAGGCGACCCTTGTACGATTCCTGCCTCTAGTAGATCTCTTTATCCATTCTGTATCTGGGATGGGCAGCAGTATCCTCGCTATGCAATGTAAACTCTCCAATAATAAGAATCATTTTGGAGAGCCTATGTCCAGCAGTGGACGTGTAATGGTTGACATGATATACCTATGACAATTTGAAAATTCCCATGATAGATTGAGTTTTAGTTTAACGGATTTCCATTTGGTTCCACCCCTCCCTACCGCCCTTCTGTTCCAACACGGCGCTAAGTTATCGGTTCAGCTAATAACGGGACCAATTTTAATCTCATTAGAAACACTCTATCGCCGTGAGCCCAGCCCTACTTTCAAAGGCTGACGGCTTTGAGCTTGTGTCGATTGGTAATTGAATGCTGATAAAAGTTTTTGTAAGATGTTTGAAGACCCTAATGGAAAGCATTGTTATTACCTCGTTAAAATATTGTAGAACTAAATTTGTAGACAAAATTATGTGTGTTTTTTATGAAGTAATACTTTTAATGTAACACGTTATTATGATAAAGATGTGTTATTTGAGGTACCGGCAGAGTAGGATAGTACCTAACTCTGTACCAAGTGTCGAAAGAGGCCATTAAGGTACCAGAACCGACAGATGGCGGTATATCCATCTGAAACAGTGCAGCTCAAATGCACAGGGCGGGGATGGTCAGCAGCATCCGCGTCGCAAAAGCTGCGATCTGCAATTGGTAACACACTTGTCTTGTGCAGCAAATATGGGCTAAAATTTTCCTTTCATTGAGACTCCTATGTACAGCAGTAAATTTCTAATGGCTGATATGATGGTGTTAAGTAAAGTTAAGTTGATGGAACCTTTAACACCACCAATTTTTCTCGTAGGCACCTATCTGGTGGCTCGTGTAATGAACCTGCATTAAATTTAGTTTTAAGACCCGACTGGTTTCGGCAGACTAGTATAAGGCCTAATTTAATGTTAGATGTTTCTTACGACCCTGTCAGGTCATCAGAGTCATCTGTGTTGTAAACATACTACAATTTAGTACATCATATTCCTATTTATTATTTTTGACGATTCAAAAGTGTTTGTAATGGACCTACTTGAACAAAAAATATTTTGATTGAATTTAATTTGATTTATTAATTATAAATGTTTGTCTTAAGTAGGGACCGAACCTATGAAATTTGGTGCACCAATTTGACACTACCGAATTTGCACTATACCCGTCGACCTAAATATCCCCCTTTCACAATACTATCCAATAGTGCATTCTGTTACCATGGATTTAATTGTCAAAGACTGATACTATATACTGAAAATACACTCATTTGCAAAAAAACGGGCACCTAAGCAATGAACCATTTCAAATGTTACTATTGGTTTGTTTGATAAATAAAGGTAGTTTTACTTTCACAATTTTGTAAATTAATACGCAAATAATCGTTTATTATCATAAAGTTTTGATAAAATTTATGGGATTTAATGCTAAAGTTCACTAGCAGTGTATGCTCCCTCTAGTGACCCCCTCTAGTTGAAAGAACTAGCTATGTATCGATGTCCAGTCAGTGAGCCGTTTTCAATCAAGACTAACTCTGTACAATCCATTGAATTTATTCCGGGCCGGGCGATGACTGCATATATTGGCCGCGAGAAGCCTCCTCCTAACCGTCCATAGACTAATATGCACATTTCTTACTTCTTCGAGGTTGTTCTTAAGGTCCACATACGAAGACTTGCGATTTCTCAATGCACGACTCACAAGAAAACAATCATCTCGTGGTTGGGTACATGGTTTTCTTCCAGAATTAGGCCTTTTCTCGACAGAACCGGTGTCTTGATACCGCTGCCAGGTCTTTTGTACCGTCGAGCGACTCTCACTTAGCCTCTGAGGCACGAAGCATTGGCTGCAACCCTCTTCGAGCAGCGTAATAATTTTGGTAGCTAAAAGCTACCACTTTCTCTAACATTATTGAGACAGCTAAACAGCAATAAATGAAGCTTTGACAATTAAGAATATGAAATAAATTCATAAAATTTGACTAAAAGTTATGAAAACCGATATTATTTTTTGTAACTTCGCACCAAAAATGTAGGATAAAAAGTGGTTTTCTGTAAAAAAGAGCAGCAAACGAAAATTTGAATTTAGAACGTACTGTTTTAAGCATCACGGCATTTTCAAAACCGGCCAGTAACATGTACAAATGATTGAAATCATTTTGGTACCGTATTTTTTTAAAGAAGAATTAAAATCAAAACCGCCCGTTTTTTTTCAAATATATGTATGTATATCTAATTATTTTGGTTACCCCAAGGTGATAGCCTTGTCGAAGAAAAACGAAAACAAAAGTTGGTAGAATGTAATGCTTGTTCCTCTTAACCCCAATTTCAAGATAACCGCCAAAACTCCCAACAAAATGCGCAATGAAACGCACTCTCTCCCTTAATTACGCGCGCAAGTACCAAACAGGCGGTAAAATTATAAACAAGAAAAAATTCTTTGCTAGAAATTCAATTAAGTTTTTTACGAGGCAGACGTTCCTCGAAAGTATTAGATCGACATGAATATTCAATATTTCGTGGCGTTCAAAGGATTTTTCGGCGGAATTGTTTTATTCTTTGATGACGTAATGACATTATGTGCCCTTTATTTCGTAATACATACGAGACGAGCATTTTCATTAAAACGGAGCTTTTATTAGACTGTCTGACGATGGCGCGTATATCAGCTGTGCTGTTTTTAATACTTACTTCCAAACGCTTCATTGTACGTTCATGTCTTTACAAATACGTTGTCACGAGTCTTGTTCCTTTCAATTCTAGCGTCAGCACAGTACCAGTCGTATTCCTTGTTATGGATTGCGTATTTAGAGTGGGACAGACGGCAGTTACTCCTTTCAATTTCAACACCACTGGAGAGATAGGTGAGGCTGCTCATTATTGAGCGACCCCATACTAATTGTATTCCTTTGTTTAGTTAGTGTATTTGGAGTGAGATCGACGGCAGTCCCTCTTTTAAATTTTAGCACCACTAGAGGCTGCTCATTATTGAACGACCATATACCAGTCGTATTACATAGTGTGGTTTACGTGTTTAGAGTGGGACAGACAGCAGCCACTCCTTCAATTTCAGCACCATTGAAGAGATAGGCGAGGCTGCTCATTATTGAGCGACCCTATACCAGTCGTATTCCTTGGTTTGGTTCACGTGTTTAAAATGGGACAGACAGTACTCTCTCTTTTCAATTTCATTTCATTTTATTTGAAAGTTAGTGTGTTTGGAGTGGGATCGACGGCAGTCAGTCGAGGAAGCCTCTGAGGACAGTACTGGGCTCAAATAGCTGTCGTTGGAATCACGAGCCCTGGTCTCCCTTATACACGACACGTTTTGTTTATGACGTTGAATCACGCACTTTACGGAATATGAAGGAGCCACCGTGCCTACGCTAGGCGCTTTCGGGAGCTATTACCAGTGCAAGCACTGCATGCGGTAGGTCTTACCAACCAATCAACGCCTGTTACTATTACGTAATTGAGGACTGTTAAAGAGGAATGTGTCCCGCCGCACTACTGCAAGGTATACGCGTGTAATACCCCAAGAGGCAGGTATTACACTCGTTTGCTGATGTACTGCGAAAGGAATATATGTGAAGTCTTAATACGATTGTGAAGAGCAAGTGAAAGGGTCCCCCTCTCACTGGCTCTAGGGAAGTATTTATAAATGTTATACTGCGAAGCGAGGTATATATCGGCGGAGCGAGACTGTGATCCATTTTTACTTAGGCAAGTAGAATTCTAATGCCATACGACGTCACGTGGTAGCTGTATGAAAAAGCAATTGCACGAATTCCGCTCGCTGCCTCATTTTTTCAGAGAAGCTGAGTAGATAGTCTATAGTTGTACCCGGTTCCAGAAATTTATTTCTTTCTTTCTTAACTAGAAATATTTTCCCCTTAAACTCAAATCAGGAATTTTACAACCGCGATTAAACTTATTTATTAACTGTTATTTATTAAATTGCGGATTATTACATTGTTTTTGTGTAACTTTTCTGGTGCTTCACGGAAATTCTTTTTTAAGATTGTTATTTAATTTAATAAATATTAATATCAACTAAAAACTTACTTATAAAAAGCGATAACTGTTGTTTGTGAGCTGAATAGAAAATGTATGCTTTATGATGGGTTGTTGTTTGATCAAGACAGATACACTTTTTAGCACAGGATAGACAAACAAGCATGACGAGAAGCGAGACAACCATATCCTATAGACGTTCGTGTAACAATATCACAATGTCGCAACGTTGTCACACACATTAAGTCACATAAGCCAGCAATTTCACTGCCTCTGTCCTTTAAACAAAACACAGCTATACCTAAGTTGTCCTAAATCTAGGTCTTTTTCATACAATAATCAATCAATCCACGAAATTATCGACAAATAAAATTTATTTACTACCAAAAATCTGATTAAAATGTAGACTGGCATAGCGTCCCACTCAGTGTTTCAATCTTGTGCACCAATAGTCATGGGTTCGACCCCCACTCAGGAATTTTTTTATATGAAACAGCTTGGGATTGAATTAAACTGCTCTTACATCTATTATATTAAGACCACGGTTTGATAGCGCCGACGCCGGTATGGGTTCCAATAATACCTACCATTAGGTGTTATTGGAATCTATATGAACATCAGGTCTTCTTGCAGGATCTTTTCTGTTTGCTTACGTAATGATCCGGACGAAATGAATATGTCTTATATTCTTCGTCTGGTGCCGGTAGACTAGTATTAAAGTAGGACACTCAGTGACCTTTTTGTTTGAATGACTCTTATAACACTCGTCATCGGGGTCATCGGTCATTTGTATAAAATTGTAATTAGCAAATCTAAATTCATAGATTTATTTTTTGACGATATTCCAAAAATTTATTTAACTTGGACTTGACTTGAGTATTTGTTCTGTGCGTGGATATTGAATATATATTTGAAAATTGTATTTCTAACACCTCTGTTGTCTGATATGCACAATACAAGTATTTTAAAGTATCCAAAGGATCCTATCCGTGAGGATTACGTCTCCCAGCTACATTACAGCTCGACTAATCCAAAAGAAGATGTTTTGTCTAGACTTGTCCTAGGTTAGAGTCAAACCCGGGACACTTCGGGAGTGATCTCCGCGCCATAACTCTAACAGGAAAGTGCGAAGCACCAAAACAAACTAATTCTTTTGGGAACAACTTGTGAATGTATTTTGTCCCTTTTTCCTATCCTAAGTTGACATTGTTATTTCAAATTGGGCTTAATGAGGGATTTTCCTTTCCCAAAAGATTCGCTTCATCCGCGTTTAATCTGGGAAAAGTTGGGAAATAAACAAATGATTATGGTTTTTTCGTTTTCCGTTAAAGCCGTTTTATTTCGTTTACTGAAAAATTTATTCTTTTTCCATAATGAATGCGTATAAATTTCAAGTTATATTTTGAGACTGTTTTAATAAAGTATTTATTAAATCACTAGCGACCCGACCGGGTATTGCACGGGTGCAATAAACTGTCAAATATGACTTTTCAATTTATCACTTACAATTAACTTAATTAAACCAAATTGAAATCTTATTTAGAATTAAAAGAAACTGCGGTTTTGTTTTAAACTATTTATAGAAAAGAAATAATTTAGAAGTAGAGTTTAATTCATATATTCTATGATTATAAATATTAAAATTTTAAATTATAAATTAAAAAATATATCTATGATTTTAAATAACAGATGCAGAGATTTGATTCTATAAGGCGAACTTATAATTTTTTCATCAGCGCTTCATAAATACTTAGATAATATTTTTTAATTCTTAAGCCTACAGACTTGAAAAATACATGGAAAAATACAAAGGACAATAAAAGAACATCAAACACAAAATACATTAACGTATTTATTAAAAATATGAATACATGATCTTTAGACAGGCGTCTTAAACGAACGTGAATTATTACTTTACTTCCAGATAACTCGACTCGATATTACCATGTGTATATATTGATAGAGGCAAAAAAATACAAGAAATAAAACGTGTCATGAAAAAGTATCATCATCATTGAAAGTCCACTGCTGGACGTAGGCCCCTTCAAGAAAAGAGGATTTTGCCCATAATTGCCGCGCTGGGCAAGCGTGTTGGCAATCGCAGAGTGCAGCTTTCGGGACGGGTATGCTGCTGCCCATGCCCTATATCCATACTAAACAGTGCAACTTTAATACTACAATGACTGGATGGACAGCGGCATCTTGCGCAAATTCCCCTTTCTTGGGGAGGCCATGTCTAGCAGTGGACAGTTTAAAACGACATCTTATACATTGACTTGATTCCAAGATGAGAAGCTTAAAGCACTTGTGTAACGGATATCAGGCAACAAAGGAATCACAAATATAATTCTTCAATACATATAAATCCCACGATCTTTGGTGCACAAGGTAGGATCACTGCCGTCTGTGCCATCGGGCCCAGCTAACGATGCATTATTCTCCTTCCTTCTAGAACGCTCACGCTGTACATTTGAGGTAAATTGTTTCGGATGGATATACCGCCATCTATCGGTTCTGGTAACTTAGTCGCGTTTTACGACACCTGGAGATGGAAGTACTATTCTACACTGCCAGTACCTTATGGCCTATAAGGTGAAATAGTATACTAGGGATAAAAAAAAATTGACAGTATATAATTTTTGGTACCATCAATTGTAAGGAGATTTTGCTCTTAATTGACACGTGTGTGGTTTAGTGTACATTAGCGACGTGGAAGCTGTCAGTCATACCTGCTCAGTTGAATTTCAGCTATGCTAATTGGAAAGATGTACCGCCAACTGTTGGCAATAACAATTGAATCGATTTTTCAACATCTGGTTCAGATTCTGTCAATATCGTCGTCGTAACTGTAGATGTTCACTCCACTGCTGGGCACAGATATCGCCAAGAAGGTGGATTTTTTTCCGCAATTGCTGCTGTGAGCAGTCATGATGGCAATTCCAAGGCCATCGCCGCTCTATTTCATTTGACATATGCGAGATATGGTATCTCAGTGGCGTTTCACGACGTCCAGCACAGAAAGATTCTTTATCGAACATACACTAAAAATAAACAATTATAATAATAGATTACATAAAATCAACATAGTACAGTACAATGCGCTGCATTATCATATATATCTTTACATACATTACTTTTTTAACAACACACACAAATATGTCAGTAATTGCTACATATATAAATATTTATAAGCTGATTGAATCGTGAAATGTTATTCACTTATCACCATAATCTTTTTCATAGTTGGTCAAAGTGGAGGGAGCCTGATGGCCTGAATTACCGGTATTTTATACCTAGTTCTGGTATCAGTTTAACAAAAACTTCATCATCATCATCAGTCATTAAAAGTCCACTGCTGGACATAGGTCTGTCCAAGAAAGGAGGTTTTTTGCTCGAATTGCCGCACTAGGCCTGCGAGTTGGCAATCGCAGAGCGCAGCTTTTGCGACGAGGATGCTGCTGTCTATCCCCACCCTGATCATTTGAGCTTCACTGTTCCAGATGGATATAGCGCCATCTGTCGGATCTGGTACCTTAGTCTTCTCTCACGACACCTGGTGCAGTGGGAAGTACTATTCTATACTGCCGGTACCTCACGGATACAAAGAAATTTGAATTGTATTAATTCTGTATTTATTGTAGTTGACCTGTGTATTAG
Source organism: Heortia vitessoides (assembly GCA_020976665.1). Taxonomy (NCBI): domain Eukaryota; kingdom Metazoa; phylum Arthropoda; class Insecta; order Lepidoptera; family Crambidae; genus Heortia; species Heortia vitessoides. The sequence goes on from JACJUM010003129.1 coordinate 17,162,435, forward strand.
AAATAAATACTTGTTATTATTATTATTTCTTTTAGGTAACCTTTTGAAGGAGTAGAATTATGATTATATATTAATAAAGAGGCAGCTTGAAGTGTATTATAATTATAATAATGTAATAATATAAATATGTATATGAATATATTCATTAACACACACACACACACACATTCAATTAGTAATTACTAAATATAACAATTAATACACAAGTAACAAATACAATAAAAAGTAATTCTTTTTCACCATTCTCTTCAGAATCGGCAGGGACATAACCGAACGGCTGGAACCTCGAAAGGTTTTGCATAAATGAATGTGGGATGAACCGGCATCCTAAGTACTAAATTAGATGATGATCTTAAAGATTTTTCGTAGCTGTCACTTAAGCGCACAAAACGGTTTTTAAGATAGTTACGAGAGGAAAACCAATACTTTTTATAGTAAGTATATGAGCGTTCCTGTTGTGTGATAGAGAGTAATTTTTGGTTCTTGCGAATAACTATCAAGCGTACAGTCCGCATGATAGTTATTGTCACTGCAGCCTGTAGACGCTCGTAATATCACAAGGATGTCACTTACGCGTTGCCAACATTGTAACTTGAGGATACTAGTAGTTTGTCCTGCTTGATATACATTACCCAGTGAATTCACTGCCTCTCTTAACCTTAAGATCAGAACACAGTAATGAAGTAAACACAGTAGCGAACACTGCTATTTGGCGGTAAAAATAGGTAAAAGTGAAGTGATATTTTTTTATTATAAAAAATAACATATTTAGCTACACTTTCACTTCTTATCATGCAAGATTGTGAGCAATCGTGATTGGTACAATATCTTCGATTCAAAATAAATTTAGGTTCTGCAACTAAAACGTTTTCAAAGACTTCACGCGAGAAGTTTGTTCCAGCTTGTCTCCCTAACTTCGGATGAAACTTTAAATGCTCCTTCGCGAGTTTGAATTGTAAAAATATATCGTGCACTGCACTGTAAATGCGAAGGTGAAGTTTGTGACAAACGGACCGGTGACGAGCTGAAAGCTGTTGACGTAGTCGCTCGCTGCCGGTTTATTGAATTACCTCAAAAATACTTGTTTACTCTCGCAAATTGATGTGATAAAAGTGCCTTTTGTTGTAAATATTTATTGTAAAACCAAGGTCTACGCGTGTGTTTACCATGTAAATAATTTTACATATTTATACTGTATATAAAAATTACGTGTCAAAAATTTTAATATTTGTATAATAATTTTATACTATGTACAATCATCATGCCAGCCATTGAAAGCTGGACGTAAGCCTCTCCAAGAAAGAAGGTTTTTGGCCCATAATTGAAGCGCTGGGCAAGCGTGTTGGCAATTGCAGAGTGCAGCTATCGCGACGGGGTTGATGCTGCCCATTCCCGCTCTGTGTAATTTTTAATTATTGTACTAATAAAATGTAATTTTTTTACTTACTGTGCACAGTATTATTCATTTTTAAGAGGTAGGGTAGTAAATATGTCTACTTAATTTAGAACAACGTGTGAGGTACCGGCATAGTAGAATATTAAGTACCTCGACCTGTACCAGGTATCGTAGTCGTAGATGACTAAGGTACCAAAACCGACAGATGGCGGTATATCCTTCCGCAACACTGTATTTTAAATGCATAGGGCGGGGTTGGGCAGCAGCATCCCCGTCTCGAAAGCTGCGCTCTGCGATTGCCAACATGCACCCAATGCGAAAATTATAGGCAAAATTCCCCCTTTTTCGGGGAGGCCTATGTCCAGATGTAGACTTCGAATGGCTGATATGATGATGATGATGGTGGGACAGCTAGTCTTAATATATAAGAAGTATGTGACACGGTGATTGTCCGGGAAGAATTTCTAAAATACTGAACCGATTTTAATAAGATCTTGCTCTCAGTATGCAGTTTGAACTAACTTGAGAGATAAGATATTTTATATATTAATTAATATCGTATTTTTTTTACAGAATACAATTCTACTTCGAGTATATACCGGTATATACACAGGCTAGCGGCTGGTGTAAAAATAAAAATTAATCGTCAATATGTATGTACGCGTTGAATCAAGACGTAGTTTTTATCAAATATCGTCAAGGCCAGAATTGTGTCGGGACCACGGGACAACTATTCGAGAAGTTTCAATGGTAATATTAAAGATTCAATGGAATTTACTTCCATAGAAGTACAACCAGCGAATCTTATAATAATCACGTAATTCATGTGAGAGCCAGTTTCTCCTCATCCAGATCAATCGGAGCCATGTATGAGGTTTTTTTTAGGTCATTGAACTTCAATTTTAAACAAAAACGAACGCTGGAAATAGGTGAGAGTGAAGTACAAATGCTAACGACCTGTATTAGGTACTTACACCTCTAGTCAATTAAGGTTTAATTAACTTTTACAAGTGCAGTTATAGGAATTCTCCTACTAGTTAATAGGTTTCATTTATTCGTTCGTTCATCGGAGATAGCCGCCGCCATCCCCGCTGGTTTTGTGCGCTCTGCCCGGCCACTCACGTCTCTAATATAACTTTTTTACCTGCAAAGTATTTCTTGTCTCTTCTTTATTTTAATTTAAAAAGGGACCGGACAGGGCCCCACTTAAGGGTATATAATATAGGAATGTATATAATATTCAATGCTTTATATTTGTGTATACAAATAAAGAATATTGAAGGGTCTGTTTGTAATAGAAATAAATTCACGCAACATCTCATTAGCCATGAGGTACCGGCAGAGTAGAAAAGTATCTCCTCTGTACTAAGTTTGATAACCTGATGTTGTAAGAGGCGACAAATGTACCAGGATCGACTGATATGCAACCAAGACAATGTAGCTCAAATCCACAGGGTGGGGATGGGCAGTAGCATCTCCAACCCAAAGCTGCGTTCTTCGTTTGCCAACACGCTTGCCCAGCACGTCAATTCTGGGCAAAATTCCCCCTTTCCTTGTCTTTCAGAAGTCCACTGCTGGATATAGGCCTCCCGCCTATGTCCCACAGCCAATGGAAGTCCATAAATGGACTTAGGCCTCCCCAAGAAAGGGAGAATTATGCCCATTATTGCCGCATCGGGCAAGCATGTTGGTAACCGCAGTGCGCAGCTTTTGCGACGGGGAAGCTGCTGCCCTACCTATGCATTTAAACTACACTTTCTCAGATAGATATACCGCCATTTGTCGGTTTTGGTACCTTAGTCGCCTCTTACGACACCTAGTTCAGGGGAGGTACTATTCTTCTCTGCCGGTACCCGACGGCTTTTGTATATAATAAATGCATTTTAAAGGTGTGCCCCACGCCTGTAATATTACTAACAAATGTATATATTAAAAATTATTTAAAATTAAATTCAATACATCTCATACGTCGCATATATAAGTTGCTTACAGAATTTGTGTTACGGATGCCAGACAACAGATGATTTACAAAAATATCACCTCAATACATACATTTAAACCCAATATAACACCCAGACACAGAACAAACACAAATATCAGTATATTAATATTTGCTCTGGTTGAGAATCGAACCCACGACCCTTGGTACACGAGATAGGATCACTACCATCTGCGCTATCGGGCCCGTCTATATATATTTTCAGCCCACCCTGAGTGTGGCCCTCGACTCAAGCTAGGGAAGTAATCTCTGGGGCCGGTGGAAATTGATTCTCTGCCTACGGCCGCGCAGGAATATACTGAATTATTAAACATGAAAAAATTGCCCGCCCATCAGTGGCTAACGGCCATAACTGAATATTTGCGACGCGCGCACAACTGGGGTCGCCCCGTTTGGTTTCTAAAAGATATTTTTAGAAAATGATAGAGTACATTACATTTTGTTTCTCACCTTTTTTGGACACTGATCAAGGAAAATATTGTTTTTTTTTTAATTAGCCGTGAGGTACTATTCTACTCTGCACAAAAAATATATGTCCTGTCCTGTACCTAATCCACGGTATTTGGCGTAAAAATAAGATCACTACCAACTGCACCATCGGGCTCGTCAAGGACTTAAATGTAATGTTATAAAAATAATAATTAAAAAATCTGGGTATATATTAAGTGTAAATTAAAATGATTTTAGATTCTTCAATACAAGAGATGATAAAAATACTTTTGTGGTAATTTATAAATTGATAAAACTGCAAATAAACTTTAATTGAAATATAAAGATTTTCAGATGGCTACAAATCTGTTTAATTTCACAACAAAGAATCAATGCAATGAAATTGTTCTTTTTATCCTCTCTAATTTAATTGATTCAACAAAAATGCTATATTGTTTTATTTCCAAGTTTCCATTTCTTATATCGAATAACTTCTTTCTCTAGTTTATAAACTCCATTACAACAGTACAATAGGATTATTTTTTTGGGACAGAAAAAAATAAAACATAGATGTCTCTCCTAAGAAAATAATAAGAAACTCTTCTAAAACTAACAAAGTAAGAATGTTTAAGGTTTTTTACATCACTATTTGCAGAAGCACGACCTGTTTGCTGTCAAAACTTTGTTTTATTAATTTATTGTGTATAGTGGAGCGTCACGTGAACATTATACAACTAAAAAATAATATGTATAAAATATCTATTTACTTTAAGTAGATCTTTTCATTTAAGTTACCGGGCCTTTCTGAAAATCAGTCAAAAGACACTTGTGTTGAGAATGCCTCGCTCTTCCTATATATATAGCTATAATAGTTCCGATTTACATATATCATTGTCTTTATATTTTTTGAGATTTTTATCAATAGATGCGTTTGTGTGTGTGAGAAAATGCGTATGTAGAGAACTTAGCGTGTATTCATAAGAATGTATCCGAGGGAACCAATGTAGTACAAGTAAATACTCATATTGACGTTGGGTACCTCCAGGGTACTACAGTATCTCTCCCTGTATCAGGTGTCGTTAAGAGACGACTGAGGCACCGGAACCGACAGATGGCGGTAAGTACCGCATCATTCCCGCTGTAAAGCTAGGCTGTGTCTTAGGGAGGTCAATTAGTGGACGTTTTTCGACTGATATGATCATCGTTACAGCCCTTGGAAGTCCACTGCTGAATTTTGTTCATAATTGCCGCGCTGGGTAAGCGTGTTGGCAATCGCAGAGCGCAGCATTCGCGATTGGACACAGCTGCCCATCCCTACCCTATACATTTGAACTACACTGATTCGGTTGGATATATCATCTGACGATTCTGGTACCTAAGTCGCCTCTTACGTCACCTGGTTCTTTTCTAATTTCTCTTAATTAGAGACCGCAGTCTTTATTTGAATCTCTTGATACAAATGATGACTAATAATCTTTTTAAGTGTTTTTTTCTCTTTTCTGCTTTCTTTCGTTTGAAGACATATTTATAATGTAAATTTAAGGTAAATATTAGTCTAGTTACATTTCACACAAACAATGTTAATAAAAATAATTATTTGAGTATTTGTTTTATGCTGAGAGAATATAATCTTAGTAAGCCACCGTTTTTAGATCACACATTTGGTTTGATTAAATTTACAAAAGATTCGATTTTCTTCATGGTAATTCAATAAAATCCATACTAAAATGTCTGTCTGTACTGCTTTAGGTACTAAAGACAGCTGAAATTCTAGGAAAGGAGATAGGCTACGTTTTTACTCTTGATCCACAGGACGCGATGTGACATAAGCTAGTCTATATTTATAAATACAGATAAAATGACAGTAAAAATTGATTGCGCATTTCGAGATAAACGTAGGAAAATGTAGTAAGAACTTTATAATGACCTTAAGTACAGTTAATAAATGAATAAAGGTATAGTAACTTTTTTTTACGTCAAACATAAAAACAAAAAAAATGTAAACAACGCAAAATATTTAGGAAGCAATCGCCCACCCTTCCCACAACATTCAAATCCGTCACGAAGATTAACGTTAGAAAAAAATGCAAATTTATTCCGAAATAAAAATTGTTTTGGAACGACTCCCGGCCAACTTGATGCCAAACTCCGGGAGAATTTGCATTTTCAATGTGAAATTACGTCCCCGATGTCGGGGGACGGCGGCGGCACTTATGCAAAAATCCCGGGAGTAAGTACTTGTAACAGCAATTAACAAGCGTTCCCTGGCCGATTGGCTTTGCAAACTGTTGCGAGCCCGCGCAAACTGCAGTTGTGCAGTTTTAGCGGACCGCCGCGGGCGTGCATATTATTTTATTATGTGCGTTCAAGGATTTGTTCTTAGCATGCTGAAGTCGTGAGGTACTGGCAAAATAGAATACTACCTCTCCCTTTACCGGATGTCATAAGAGGCGAGTTAGATACCAGAAAAGATAGATGGCGGTATATCCATCCGAAACAGTGTGGCTCAAATGCACAGGGCGGGGCAATTAAGGGCATTCTTCTTTTCTTGGGGAGGCCTATGCCCAGCAGTGGACTTTTAATATATATAATTATATGCGAATATAATTATGGGTAATGTTTATTAATACTATTCAATTTATTTATTTACTACCATTTACGCCTTCTTGGATTCTGTCTATTCATTTATGCCATCGAACCGTCTTCTTGAATTCTGTCTATTAAAGAATAACGTATCAAAATCCGTTGCATAGTTTTAAAGACTTAAGCATACATATGGATCAATAAATACAGCAGGACGTTTCTTTGTTTTATTGTCTGTTTGTTCTTTGGGAAAACTCAACTTGGTAAAAGCCTAATGTAAAAATATTTGAAAGTTTGTGACACATGTTTTTAATATGTAGCAACTATGCATGATCGAGGTTTTATATTGCAACCCTCCAAGTTCAGTGAACGCTATTTAGATTCGAGGGCCCTCCAACTCGCCCTCACTCGAGCTCGGAGCTGAGTCAAAAGTGAAGCCATTTCCTCGCAACTTTCCACAACTCTTGACGCTAACGTTGTGACTCGTTGCTTTGGACTTTATAGGGCTCTCTTTTTTATATTATAATGGAATAAGTATCAAGTTCACCGTGAGGTACTGGTATAGTAGAACAGTCACCTGTATCAGGTGTCGTAAAAAGCGACTGAGGTATCGGACTGGACAAATAGCGGTATTCTAAACAGCAATGGGGTAGAGATAACAAGCAAGCGTCGCCAAGCTACACTCTGCGATGGTCACCACGAATGCCCAGCGCAGTAAGACATTCCACCTATGGATGATAAACTAACTTGACGGGCCCAATGGCGCAGATGGTAGTGTTCCTGTCTTGTACACCAGGGGTCGTGGGTTCGATTCCCACCTAGAGCAAGTCTTTATATGATGATATTTGTGTTTGATCTGTGTATGGGTGTAAAATATATGTATTTAAGTAGTACATTTGTGATTCCTCTGTTGTCTTTCATTTGTAACACAAGTGCTTTAAGCGACTTACCACGGAGTCAGGACAATGTATGAGATGTTGTGGGAATTTATTATTATTATTATAGTTTTTTATAATTCTAGGTATATCTGTAAAGATATATATTTGTCTAGTTATTGTGCTACTTCAGTAAAATTTGTGGCAGTAAATAGATATTTAATCTTGTTATATATTATTTTACTAAGGAATACTTGAGAAATGTTCTCCAAATATTTTAGTACTAAGCGGTAAAGCAAGGCCTACTCCGCTCTGTGAACTGTCTTATTTGAATAATTTACACATACTTCGGTGCGCAATTTGTAATAAATTAACAACTTAGTTTAGAATTGAAAGGAGTTGTTTAAGAATCTTCGTTGGTTAAGAAACTGTGAGACACAAACACTTCGACATCTTGACGATTAAAAATACACATAGTCGATGTGGAACATAAAAGATCGGAAAAATATGCAGTCTGTTAGCACTAGACAAATCCATCCACTACATCAGGTTTGACAGACCTCGATTACTTGCGAAGAAACACCGTTTCATTCCACGGATACGTCGCGACGCTATTGAAATAATAAAAAAAATACATCCCACCCTTGGAAAATACCACCTGTCTGGGATACAGTCATTTGATCACAAAGTAAGGCCAACATCACATCACTGCCAGATTTCAAGATACTGTCAGCACCTACTGCGTGGAAGGGAACGCGAACGTACAAAATTAAAAATCAAATATAATAAAAAAAATGTAGAGGTAGTAATTATAACTTTCAAATCCTGTTGTGTCAGGATTTGAAAGTTATAATTCTTTTGAAAAATCTTTTGTCAATCTTGCGAACGTTGAACTAAAAATTTAAAACATAAAAATGGACCGCGTTTTAAAGCCGTTAAAAAGTAGTTTTATTATACAGATATTAAGTCATTTGAGCTGTTTCGGATGGATAAACCGCCATCTGTAGGTTCTGTAACCTCGGTCGATTAACACTACCTGGTACAAGGGGAGATGCTATTCTACTCTGCCGGTACCTCACGGCTTGGATGGAATGGGCAGCAGTCTCCCAGTCGTGAAAGCTGCGCTCTGCGATTGCCGGCACCCTTGCCGTGCGCGGCAATTATTGGCAAAGCTCCCCCTTTCTTAGGGAGACCTATATCTGATATAATGATGACTGCCAATGGTTGATAAGATGATGATAATGATGAACAGTCATTTGATGGTAGCAAGTAGCATAAATATAACAAATGCATGAATCACTGCGAGTAGCAATAGATGGTACACGTAACTTAGTAATAACTATAAAATTTAAACTCCATATTAAATCACTTAGCGCCAAACACTTAGCATGGCGTATACAAGATTTTTATTCCTGACTAAGTAAGTAAGGTAAGTCACTTAAAGCACGTGCATTACGGACATCGGACAACTGAGAAATCACAAATAAAATACTTAAATATATAGATTTAACAATTTTAAAAATATTAAAACGCAAGTATTTGTCTTGGGTGAGGATCAAACCCACGATCCCTGGCGCATACGATAGCATCACCACCATCTATACATTCGAGCCGGTCAAGTGACTGAATAATTTCAATTCATTATTACAAATATAAATGATAGAGTATAATAAATATTTGAAAGTTTATCTGTTAACGGTCACATAATACTATCCTTACAATAGTGGGAGGTAAAAAAAATATACAGTCGTAAGATTTAGCACTAAGATTCCAGTAACTCATCGATAGAAACAGAAAAGGGTCTAAGCCTATTTTTATAATACGGCCAATACTTTCGCACATTGTTAAATAAATTAAAGGTAACTATATCAGATAGCCCCACAAAGCCAACCCCCCACAATAAGGTGGGAGGGCATCTATCCGCATGCCAGGACGATCCATCAACGGACAATATGGGGGAAATGGCTGATCATATCTAAGGGACAGGCAATTCTTTGGGCCCAAAAATTGGTTAATCATACAGCTGACACATCATCTATGTGTTGGGTATCGAATCCCAAATTAGTTCGGCTTAATGCGATAGTTTAACTTACTAGCATCACGCTCTGACTTCGTCCGGTAAAATTTATTCTGCAGTCCCCGTTATGGTGACAGTTTAGACCCCGTTCTTAGGCCTCTAACGTAGAAACTACTTATAAATATTAGGATAAACTTTAAATTTTAAAAACTTTTCAGTACTAACTTCCCGAAGTTCTTGGTGGCACAACTGTGATACAGTTCATAGGCATGAGAAAGATGAAGGTTTGAGTCCAGTCTGAAAAAAAAAATCCCACAACATCTCCTCCATCCCTCTCCATCCCTCTCCATCAATGACCTTATTTCGTGTTAAGTCGCTTAAAGCACTTGCGTTACGGACGCCAGACAACAGAGGAATAACAAATATACTACTTAAAATACTTATATTTAACACCCAGACACACAACAAACACAAATACCATTATATATATTTGCTCTGAGTCGGAATCGAACCCACGACCCTTGGCGTATACTACCATTTATGCCATCGGGCCCGTTCTCTAAGTCTGGGACGAGTTAATTTATTTGTAAATATTAATTTAAATATAATTCAGCATTTTTTATGCATAAAATGTAATTAAAAACAAGATTATAATATACATACAATCTAGGTTGGACATAAAGACATACGCATGCACATAACCACCAATGGAAAAAACGAGAAAATAAGTTGTTCTAATTAAAAATGCGGACGCACACTAAGAAGAGGTTTTAATGCTTTTTTGTACCAAATAGATTTTTCAAGTTTTAATGTAAAAATCTTTAATTAACCAACTTGAAATGAATACTTTTAGAAACATTTCATTGAATGTGTGTTAATGGTTTATTGGAAATCTTCTCTAATGATGCAAAATAGAGGAAGAAAATTCTTATTGAAATATTTCAAAATATACTCCAATTTTATTAAAATATTAACAATAATTTCACTTTTCCTAGTAACCCGATGCAAAAAATAGTGTGTATGTTTGTGAGTGTGTGTAATATATATATTTTTTGCAATTTTGTTTAAAGTATTTGAAGAACGATAAAATAGAAGGATAGAGCACCCGATCGTAGCAGGTGTCCCCTAAGGATCCGTGCGCTACTATTTTCGCTCTATGTCAAAGACATGCCGAGAACCCCTGGTGTAGATCTAGCCCTGTTCGCGGATGATTTGGACCTCTACTACGCAGGCCTCTGCCGCGGCGTCTCTTATATAACCAAATGCCTCCAACTTGCGATTAATGTACATACTGGGAGATTGGTTTCGCAAATGGCGCATCGAGGTGAACCCCGAGAAGAACGCAGCAATGCACTTCTCAAGGTTCTCTCGATGCAGTGTGGATAGAATGCGCAGCGAGATGGAGGTGTTCAAAATGTTCAATAGACCCATTCCATGGGTTAGTAATACTAAGTATCTTTGAGTCACGTTAGATCGACACATGATGTTCGGACCTCGCGTAAAGAAGTAAAGCCTCCTTCATTGTAGGTAAGTTAAATTTCCAAAATGGTCGTTTAAGTAAGATGCTCTTACAAGGCATGCATCCGCCTCGTTTGATGCACTAAAGCAACGTATTCTCTCACGCAGCCTCCAGTCATTACTCAAATAATTTTAAATAGTACAAAATAAGTTGGGTCGTATAGTAATATTAAATGTCGTAAATTTCTTTGTCGACGCAGTCCCGCTTGGTACGTCCAAAACGTAAATCTACATCACGATCTCGATCTACTGACGATCCACGAGTTAATGGAAAACGCGTCGCGTCATTTCCTCGACTGGGCAATACGACAATCGGATCCCTTAATCGTTAATACTTCATAAAGAAAAACGTCCAAGTACGTCATCGTAGGCTACGTCATGTTCTAAAAGACCAGTCCGACAACATTCCCGCTAAAATCATGGCCTTTCATCGCCCTCTCACTGACACAACACGATCACTAACACTTAACAATCATTCTTTCCGTAGAGCAGTAGACCGCGTTCGGCGAACGCGTGCAATCCCTGACCTAACAAGCGCTAACGTGCAGCCCTAGCGCTGCCGGGTTGTCCCATCCAACCTCTTTTGCTGAATTTATCTTCACTCCCCAACTCTGGCCAAGCCGAGGTCGAGTCTTTAGAGGCACCCTCGGGCGATCGCCGTCGGTCCCGCTCAGATCCCGCGAGCCTTGTGGGGGCAAGCGTAGCTAAACGCACGGTCGTAGCCGCGGGGCACGCTGCATAAAACGGGCATAGGGTCGCTCAGTAATTAACAGGCCCGCCCTCTTATTCGGTGGCGCTGGAATTGACGTCTGATTAGTCCAGAAATAATAAAGTATAATAATTATTTACACAACAACTCATACATTGACATGACTCCGTGGTGGGTCGCTTAAAACACATGTGCTATAAACATCAGACAATAGAGGAATTACAAATATAATACTTAAATACATATTTTTAACACCCAGACAACGAACAAACACTAATATCATCGTATAAATATTTGCCTTGGGTGGGGATCAAACCCACGACCCCTGGTATATAAAATAGCATCAATTCCATCTGCGCCATCAGGCCCGTCATATAGGTTCGTATGACAACAAAATGAAAAAAAGATATATCATTTCAATCAAAAAAATGTATTCTTAAGTGATAGAAGCGATCGAAACCGAAAGTACAAACTAGCCTTTTTAAAATAAAACTACTTTATAACGGCTTTGAGACACTTTATTTACGGTACATTTCTTTTTTTGTTCGTCGTTTCGGCTACCTCGCGGTAATCTTGAGAACAGTTTTGTATTGTACAACAGTTAAAAATGTATTTTATTTAAGTACTATTTTAATATGAGTGGTGGACGTAATATTTAAATATTCATCAAACCAGCCATTCGAAGTCCACTGCTGGACATAGGCCTCCAAAGAATGGAGGTTTTTTATCCATAATTGCCGCGCTGGGCAAACATATTCGCAATAGCAGAGTACAGCTTTTGCAACAGAGATGCTGGTGCCCATTCCCTTTCAGCTCAGGCCTCTGGTACCGAGGGAGGTGCTATTTTAGTCTGCTCCACAGTAAAGAACATATTGTGGTACTTCAATGTATCTAAACTAGAACAAAGAACTAAAAACAAAAATTTACTGCAAACTAAAAAAAAATTTTTGTACAAATATGGTTTCGTGTAGGTGTCGTCCATTTAGCTTTCGCGTTTATAAGTACTCAATATAAATAACTCGTCGTGTACTACTAGCAGAGCGGAGTAGTCCCCTCCCCTCTAATAAGAGTCGTTAGAGGCGACTGAGGTACGGAAACCGACAGATCGTGCGCAGGGGATGGGTAGCATACAACCTGCGCTCTGCGATTGCAACCACGTCTGCCCAGCAAGGCAGTTACGGGCAAAAGCTATGCAACATTAATAGTCGTGTTGCGAATTCAACACACGCATATGCTCGCAAAAATACCCTGGCTTCGCCAACAATCACAAAAAGTGTTTATTGTTTTTCACCACTTTACAAACCCCTCCAAATGAGCCTTGTGTTTTGTTGGACAAAGTAAACAAACGAATCCCAAATCCGAGTAAAAAATACAAAAACCCAAAACGTCACATAAAAGTTCGGCGAGCGTACTCCCCACAGCAAAGGTCCAAGGTCATTTGCTAGGTTCCTTGACCTATGGCGTAATCCTGTTTATTTTAGCCTCAGGAAGGCCGTTTGAACTTCCGACAGATAATATTATTTTCGCGCAAAAACAAAAGTAAAGGAAGTACAAAAACATTGATCAAGTGGCAGCCGGAAGGCGCGAAAGGTTTCCCATTTAATCCGCAAAAAGTATGAGGGAATTATATTTCTTTTTTGTTGGTACCTACCGGTGCGGTGTCGAAAATGACGGCACTGCTGCGAGAGGTACTTCCTGTGTATTCTCTTGGTACGATCTTAATCCTTTATTGATTATTGTTAAAAGAGATTTAGAGAGCCTTAATTTAATGGTTTGAAGGTAAGAGAGGAAGTGAATACTGGGTAAATGTGATTGCGACATTGTATCTTCAGTTCACAGGATTGGAGATACACCAGTGGTATCCTTGTTATGACACTAGCGTGTATATGCTGCGGTCACGTTTACCATCAAGTGGACCGTATACTTGTATCATCATCATCCACTCCAGGACATAGGCCTCCCCAAGTAATCCCCAACAGAACCGGTTGTATGCGGCCTGTGTCCAGCGCGATCCTGCGGTTTTAGTCAGATCGTCGGTCCATCTTGCGGGTGGACGCCTTACGCTGCCCTTGTTTGTATATATACCTGTATGTATATATATATTTATATATTGTATGTATATATATATATATATATATATATATATATACATCATATGATGGATCGATGGATGTCTGTGACTCATTCTCGCTGAAAAGGATCAAATTTGAATAAAATTTGACACAAAGATAATTTGTAGTCTAAAATAGCACAGACTTTCAATTAGAACACGTGTTCCCGTGGGATAGACCTGACTTTTGGTTTCCTATATGATCCATTGAAACTGCAGCATGAATATTGGGTCGCCCTTTTTCGATAATTTCACTAAACGCAAATCACCATCAATCTCTGTCATGTAATTGAAAAAAATCTCTCAAGGAATTCTTATGATTTTGTATACCGATCATATATTAGATAGATGTATATATATATATATATATATACATCTATATATATATATATATATGTTTGCGTATATAGAAATAAATTAACTGAGGTAGACCTCATACAATGGTCGCCTGAATTAGTACCTTACTTTTAGCTATTTTAACCGCCAAATGATAGTGTTGGCTTTGTTCTGATTGAGTTTGAAGGGCGAGAAGGTTAACTACATGATGATGATGATGAAATTCAGGGGGTCCCATGCAACAGAAGAGTTACCTTCCGTTTTTTTCCCGTTCTTATGTAGCACGTGGCTACGCGACTGGAAAGCTGCTGCCCGATTGAGTGGACATACCGCTACCTGTCAGTTCAGTGACTTAGGTATAGCCTCTTAGAACACCTGACACAGGGGGAGATACTATTTTGCCGGTATCACTCGGTAGTATTTCTACACTCTCCTCTGAAGTAAAGAGTAGTAAGACATTTGAATGGAGTTTGACTTGGAGCAATCAAACAGAATAGTTATTTGTGAAATATACTTTCTAAGTTTCATTGAATTGAGAAAAGTTCTAATAAATCGTTTCCATAGTAGATCTCAAGTCAAAGGGAATTAGATTCTTTGAGGGATATAATGAGGAGATTCGAAATGAACGCGACGTTGCTTCATTTGACTGGTACTGCAGCGCTGGCTGCATTACGATGACACAAAGATAAGTACTACGAGTTCATTTCTATCGGCGGTTTTCTTTTTTCTGAATAAAGAAGTGATCTGTACAGTAATTTCATAAGTTAAATCAACGGGCCCATTGCGCAGATCCATGTGCGCTAAAGGTCGTGGGTTCGATTCCCACTCAGGAAAATATTTGATGTTAATCTTGATAATTATATTTGCTATCTGATGCCTCTGTCTGTTATCTGATGTCTGATGACTCAGCTTGAAGTCAGATCTTGTGTGTATTTATAATAATTAATTGAAAAGCCCCTAAGCAATTGCTGTGTTGTTAACCTAAATCGACGCATTCATAAAATATTTGTAATGAAATTAAATTTGTAATAACAAAAAAGCTTTTTAAAATATGCAAAAATAATTGTTTTAATTTTGTTTATCTGATTGACAAAAGCTCCTACATTTTATACATTTTTGTGCACAGATTTATAGACATTTCCCCAGACTCGTCTATAAACATCGTGCACACCTACATGTCTACTTCCATGGCGACAGGAAGAAGGCAATACAGACTTCCTTTTCCTTAATGATGCTTGTTTTTCTACGTTGCTTTCACGGTGGAAAATAGAATGGGCCAATTCAAATATGTACAGTGACGTCACATGTGACATGTATATTATGTTTATATCTCAATAAAAATGGCGCAGCGAATTTGATAGTATCAACGGTTCAGTTATTTGTTCTATGATGAGTTTATGAAGGTTCCGTTATTTATATCATCATCATCACATTAGCCATTGGAAGTCCATTGCTGGACCTATGTCCAGGCCTATGCCTTCCCGAGATATGGGAATGTTGCCCATAATTGCCGCGCTGAAGAAGCGTGTTGGAAATCGCAAAGCGCAGCTTAAGTAAAGGGGATGCTGCTGCCTCGTGCATTTCAACTGTTTTGTTCCGAAGGGATGTAGGTACCGCCTTCTGTCGGTTTTGGTACCTTAGGCGCCTCTTACAACATCTAGTATAGGGTGAAGTACTATTCTACTCTGCCTTTACCTGGATGCTTATAGCATTTAATATGGGTACCTAATTATTAACACAATTCATAGTATATCTCTCTCTAGACCAGGTATCATAAGTGGCAGTTAGACATCCAAACCGACAGATGATCGTTTATGCAGAAAAGCTGAAATGCATAATAGGACGGGCATTGGCAGCAACATCTCCGTTCTGATCTAAGTTTTGCAATTGCTATGAAGCCTGATCAACGAGGCATCTTTGCCATTTTTTTTCTTTGCCAAAAAAGCATGTGTTAGTAGGAATAATTTTGTGTTAAGCTATGATGCTACAAAAATCTGACTGAAAGATATTTATCAAGTATAATGATTGTTACCCCACTATTGTAGATTTTCACAGAATCCTATTCAAAGCTAAATAATTAATAAATTTATATATTTATATACAAAACCTCATTAATATTGACCAGTATTTGAGATAAATTGCTTTAAACATTTGTGCTACGGACATTAGGTAGCAGAAGAATCACAAATAAAATTCTTAAACACATAATTAATACACAAACATAGATTAACCATAAAAAAATATTATAAGAATGTTAGAACACAAAACCTTTGGCTCATAAGAATCACTACTATATGCACCATCGGACCCGTCAAACATGATTGCCATTCCGTCAAAAGAGATGTGTCTCTGTGATCCCAACGCATATTATATGGCACACATCGTTATGTTGACAACACGATCAAATTTCTGGTCACACGCCATCGTCAACATTCGAAAATACAGGTTGCAAACCGCCACACGGAATAGTTAACAACAAGCTTAAACAACAAAATCTAACGACAAAATTCCAGCTCAACTTTTTATTAACTTGCAACCCCGAGCATGGAATTCCATTTTGCGGTGTGGCAACACCGAAGGACGAGTGCCAATCACGGCTCGTCCCGCGCCAATTAAACTTTTTAATGAGTGTTGCCCGCTACATCGGGGTTATGCGTCCGCGGCTCAGCTGGCAACGCTCAGGGACAAACTTTACAACATGGAGAGGGGAAGGAGAAATCAATAAGACAATATGTGGATCAAGGTTGCGAAGGAATCAATTTAGAAACAATTATGATCATTATTTTCCAAATGTTTTGAGACGCCGTTATCTGATTGGATGTTTACCAATTTCAATGCATTTTGATTGAACTAGTCCCATTTATTTTGAATACTCTTTATATCGAATTAGTTAATACAAATATATCAAACGTGAAACGCAACAAAAAATTAAACGTGAGTTCGTTTTTTGGAGTTTCTGACGGAGAAAGATAAAATCATCATCATCATATCGGCCATTGGAAGTCCACTGATGGTTATAGTCCTCCTCTAGAAAGGGGGAAATTTGCCCATAATTGCCGCGCTGGGCAAGCGTGTTGGCAGTCGTAGAGCGCAGATTTTGCGATGTGAATGCTGATGCCCATCCCCGGCCTGCTCATTAAAATGTCGGCTTAACTAAATGAACCTTAATGTGAATGAATGCTGCATAATTTATTTCACATAAAAAAACAGTTGACTCACTTACCAATGATATAATTATACGACAAATGACTGAGCAGAGTAAACATTGTTAGGGATCTTGAAGTGTTATAAGACACAAAATTGACATTTCGACCACTCTCTGAAAATATCCTAATAAAGGGCAACTAGAGACTTCAAATCACCGCAAAGCACGTTGCTTCTCGTTCTTAGCTCAGTAAAAAGTGTACTGGAATATTGCGGCCCAGTCTGTAGATCCCTTTTTACCAGATAAACATAGACAACATAGAAAGAGTGCAAAAGAAGTTTGTTAAATTCCTTTGCCGTAGGCACAACATGGGCTGTTTGCTTGCGAGCTCCGGTGAAAGTTTTGCCAAGTTTAAAATGATTTCATTGTGTGCCCATCGCAAGCGGTATGGCTTGTTGTACTTGCACAGAATAATCCACTCTTCTATCGAGTCACTAGATCTTCTCTACTCTATTAACATTAACACACAGTATAAAATCTGTTTACCCAGTACTTTAGCGTCAAAAGTGTAAAAAACAATTTTTTCTACAACCCTACAAACATATGGATGTTTTTAATAATAGATTCCTTACTTTAAAGAGAAAAATTTCAAAAATTATGGCGGCCGAGTCATTTTCAGCCTCCACTTAAAATATCATAGTCGGCAAAGAGCTAGACTAAGAAGAAGAAGACCTAGAAAAGCTTACTCAGTAGCATTTTAATTTGACTGGTATTCTAAATCATTATAGACGACTCGCTTAAAAATAATTAAAATATGAAATAAATTGTGATGAATAAGTTGTGACGAAAAAAAGGTTTGTTTATTTTAAATAAAACATGTCGTGTACATCTCCTAGGTCTTAGTATAATATATTTAATGAATGTGAATATAAGTATGTGTGACAGACATCTGTAAGTGTAACTATACTAATTAAAAAAAATAAATATTTTCCTTTTGGAAGGGGTCTGCGTTAAAAGGCTTTAACAAAACTAATTTACCGGAATCATCGTAAAAAGCTAGTGTTGTTACTTACATTTGTTGCAACCAAATTAAATTGTAACGAGATTAAAGAGTGACATGGTTCAGTCAGCTGTAATATTAAAATGTACAAATGTGGTTTGGTATAAAATGCGAGGTGGGACGGGCAGGCCTACACATTTACCGCGAGAAAATATGCAAAAGGTATTTTTGTAAGCGTCTAGACAAAAAATCTTATTATCTTTTCACGGGGGTGAAAAAGTTGAGATAACTTTATCAAATTTTTTTCTGAGCTCATGTTTACTTCATGACCTTATTGTGGGCCAAACTATTTTGAAAGCTTATTCATTCTTCATTAATATTAACTTTTTGTAAATAAGTTTTCTATTAAACTTGAGAATAATTTATATAATATTAAATACGCTGAAGTATATATATATATATATGTACTCGTATATTGACTGACATGACTACTATAGAAACTTAAAATTGTGCACAAGGGCACCTTTTATAGTGTAGGGGAGCACTATGGATTTTGAAAATTCACCCTCTGAAAGGGTAAAACAGGGGTGCAAAGTTAGTATAAAACCTTGCGATTTTTTAAATTATTTAGATGAAATTCAGTTTTTTGAAAGATTTGTCATCAAAAATCTCTAAGGCGGTAAAAGGGGGTAGCGAAGTATAAAAGTTCTACAATTTAACGTGGGTATAACGCGGGGAGCTTTAAGTTTGGCTATATCCTTTTCTAGTAGTTTTTTTTATATGTCAAAGCCGACAAACAAGCATATGGTCCGCATGATAGTAAGCGGCACCGCAGATTATGAACGCTTGCATCATCACAAGGATGTCACTTCTGCAGCTCTAAACCTGTGGCTTGGAGACATTTAGTCACATTCAATGTGATATCAAAAAGGTGATGATAGTAATATTTTAGGCACACATTTTTATGTATGTCTTGACTACCATATCCGATTGTTGGTATACCAATTTAATTATATTCCAAAAGATTGTGTTACCGTAAAAACTTTCTCATTCCTGAATATTCAAAGGCGAACAGAAATCTTATTGTTGATAACATGCCTATTTCTTGTAACCGCCCCGTTTTTATGAATAGAAATATATTTTGAAAGGGATCCACTTTATGGGACGAGTGGGGTTGTTGAATAGTTGACTATATGATGTACGGCGTCTCCGCTGAGAATATATAATATGGTTTGTTTTTCGATTGCTTTATCTGCTGATTGTACTCGTAATACGATCTTTGGATTACGCATCGTTCAAGAGTTCAAGAATCATTCCAAGAGTTTTACGTTTCAAATAAAATTACATCTCATCTTTGTGAGAAGAAGGTTTGCAACCGGCGTGTTGTTTTTTAAATGTTAGCATACATACATATATGCTAACATTTAAATATATATATATATATATATATATTTATTTATTTATTATTCGTGGTATTGTAGTGAAATTGGGTATAAAATCCTAAAAAGGAAAGTGGCTGAAATAATAATGAAAAAATATGTTTCATGAACAGTACGGCCTTGCTCTATGCCAATTCCCAGTCGACCCTCCGAAGCATTACCCACAGTTTTAGGTAATTGTGTGTCAACCGACGATATATTATTAATCCTTACCCACGTCGCACCCTTCAACCCTGCTTCCGGCTGTTGACGGCTTTATTAGCCGTGTCGTGTACAACAACCTTACAATAGCAGCCGGCGAGAAAAGGTTAATTTTAATGAAACCTTCCGGTTTTGTAAATTTGCCTCAAATACGATGTAAGTGTTTAAGATGTTTGTGATAATTGAGTTACTATCTCCCGTATTATTATTATGTACTAGCTAACCCGACAGATATTCAACATTATCATCACCATCATCATTCCACATAGGCCCACAGAAAGGGGGAATTTTGTCTATAATTGCTGCGTTGGGCAAGCGTGTCAATGTTCTCGCGGCGGGAATGGGAATGTCCTTCCCCACTGTCGGTTGTGTTACCTTAGTTTCCTGTGATGATACTTGGTACAGGAGGAGGTACTTTTCTACTCTACCGGTACCTCACGGCACTCGTCAGATGTTGATCTGTCATCATAACTATGTATTATTACTTGCGGGGTTATCCGGGAGCAACCCCGGATGCATGCAAAAAAATCAGGTTTTTTTTTTGTTCAAGTTTTGGTATTATTATTTATATCTCTTTTAAATTAGATTTATTTATTTTATCTCTAAATGAGAATGATAGTAGACTTTTATTGCTAAATTTTATATCCTTTCCCTCCAGGCGGTTAATTTAAATAAACCATGAAACACGAATTTAATTAAATCAAAAAAACGAAATTACTAAATAGCAAAAATATATAGAGCGGAAGTGAATAGGAGAGTTGATATAGGACGACCTAGGCGAAAATATCTTAACCAGGTTGAAAAGGTATTAAAGAAGCCTGGTCAGAAGTACCAAGAATAAACGAGCGTTTATGAAAGGATTAATGCGAGTAAGGGAAGCCAGAGAGGTACGCCAAGATCGTAACACAGGCGTGATGCGTATGTAAATTTTAATGAATTAAAGAGCATAAATAAATTCAAATTTATTAAAATAATTGCTAATTTTCAATACGAAATTGCAATCCTTATTTTAAATCTTTCGGGTTAATAAATTTTTTATCCTCTTTTTTGTGTACGTCCGCATTTTGAATTAAAACAACTGTCCAAATTTCACGTTTCTACCGGTAGCAGTTACGGCTGGGCGTGGGTCTATATGTCCGAGGGAAACTTCTTCTTTTATAAGATGTAAATATTTATTTATCTTTATACTAGGTTAGAATTAGTACATTTAAAAAAAGCAGTGGTTGCCCGGTAGTTGAAAGTCGACCCCAACCCAAATAATTCCCACAATGATTGGACTCCTTAATAAGTCGCATAAAACACAAGTTACGGACATCAGACAACAGAGGAACCGCAAATATATTCAACATATATAACATATATTCAACACCCAAACACAGAACAAAAACAAATATCATCATACTTTTGGCGCACAAGACAGGATCAGTATCAACTGCACCATCAGGCCCGATGTCCTGACCGAATTATCGATGAAGTGCTTATAAATATTGGTATCGTAAATATATATTGGTTGTGATTATTCGATAGGTTTCATTATATATGTGAGACTGATTTAGCAAATTTCAGAATATATTGCGCTTTAAATAGTATACAAATAAAATAAACATATTAAGCAAGTGAATGATTTTTGTATTGTGTGAATGTAGTTTGTTAAACATCATCATTGGTGGCAAAATTTGATGGAAAACACACAGAATTATAAGGATTTCTCACTTTTACGAGGCTCAAATCCTTAACAAAATTTTCGTTTAAAGTAAAACATAAGTAATTCAAAATCTGATGCATCTCGACAGTTGGAAGTTTAGTAATAAAAGTGCAGAGTGCGGCCACTCGCAACTCGATAATGCAGGATCCTCTACCAAGCAGAACTTGCTTTTGAATAAAACTTGTTATGGACTTGCCCTGTGTGCATAGAGGGTCGAAGTCGAGTCGTTTTATTAGTCATTCAGAAAGAGAGATACTTTTGGAACAGTAAAATTCCCATTTCAACTGCAACGATCTCTATATAAATCTATGTGTATATCTGTCTATAAAAATCCATTTTAGAGATTTGGTACACGGTTGCATGCGAACATAAATATTAATTCGAAAGACTGTTGAGCACTTTAAAATTCTTATAGATTTTTCAATTATCTAGTTGCCTTGGTATTTGCTGGCTCTATTTAAACAGCTGAATGACGGGTGCGGTGGGTCAGATTGTAGTGATCATATCTTGTGCGTTTAGAGTCGTGACTTCGATCCTGATCTAGGACAAACATTCACAAATATTTATATAATCAATATATGTATTTCTTTTGAGCTTGGATGCTAACTATCACAGTCATATTTATAATTACATTGTTTATGACGTTCTTAACACACGTGATTTAAGAGAGACGGTCAGTTATTAGAGAGAGCGGGTCAGTTATTAGATATTAAAATAATAATAATAAAAACAACTAGCGAAACACTTTTTAACCAGATTTGGTTAAAGAGTATTTTTGGTTTCATCATACCAGCCATTGAAAGTCGACTGCTGGACATAGGCTTCTAAGAAAGGAGTTTCTTTAGTCATCATTGCCGCGCTTTCACGACGGGGATGGTGCTGCCTATCCCTGCCCTGTGCATTTCGGCTGCTCTGCTTTGGATATATAGTACCTTAGTCGCGTCTTACGACACCTACGGTGCAGTGGAAGGTACTATTATACTCTGTACCTCACGGCATAACCTTTTGATTATTCTGAGTAATTAATATAAGCACAGTATTATTCAGACCTACGAACCTAACCTAACCTATTATAACCTGTGAACCCTAAAACTAAGTAGCGTCAATATGTAGAGTTTTTGAAGTATATTGGCCAAGAGACGTGCGGTATCGGCAAAGTAAAATAATACCTACCTCTGTACCAGGTGGTGTGAGAGGTAACTGAGATTCCGGAACCGACAGATGTCGGTATATCCAACCGAGATAGCGTAGCTATAAGCAAGCAGCAGGGTCCCCGCTGTGAAGTTACGCTCATTGATTAAGAAAAAACGATTTTACGAAATATGGATACGAGATATAAAAATCCCCTTTTTTCTTGGGGAGGTCTCTGTCCAGCAGTGGACGTTTTGCGGTTGATGTGATGATGATAATGGGGAAATGTCTGAAAGTCTTAATACTTCAAAGTAATGGAAATCAAACTGGTTAAACATCTTAATGACGGTATCCGATTCAGAACCCAAAACATGAAATATTTTTAGAAGGATGGTAGCAAACAATACAATAACATTGTAGTATGCACCTGTAACACCAAAAGTATCACAGTATGCTCATTGTCAGACCGTTAGCCTGCCTTCTCTAGTACTTTCATATAGTTATAGTATACTTTAAATTTTCTTGCTACTTTCTGGCAAACATATTATTACATATACTAGATACATCACGTCTGTGTCTAATCGGGGTAGGCAGAAACTATGGATCTCTCCTAGTAGCAATGTTGGCATACCTCTCTCGCTTCTCTTACTCGCATTAGTCCACATACACTTTTGACTTCTGACCTGGCCCTTCTTTAATACCTCTACTACCTGGTTAAGATATGTTCGCCTAGGTCGTCCTATATCATTACATATTTATAATTAAAAGTTATAGCTTAAGAGATGGACGTGTGATAATCTTGAAAGCTTACTGTTTATTAGGCGTGCTCTGTCGGATCCCTCGCTCTTCATTTGTTTATTTATTATCGCAAGCCTTCAATACGCTGCATACGTATTCTGTATGGATCAGAGAGTCAACAGCGACGTTGCGGCGTCACGTACGCGACAAATTGTGACACATTTGCCGCTACAAACACGTTTTACGTCAGGCGACAAATCGTGACAGATTCGCTTCGCAACCGCCTTTGCGTTGTCACGCGCATTGTGCACATATTTTTTACAGTCTTCAGTTTTTCACGCGTTTCTTGTGTATGATCGGCACATGTCATATTACGTTGCTGACGATGTCTGAAAAGGATGGATCGATGTGTAGTCTTCTTGTACATTTGTGGGTAGATGAACAGTCCATAATAAGCAACATATGTTTTCCCAAGATCTCAAGGTCCCGGGTTTGATTTGAAATCATATTAAGCCCTAAAGGATTACTCCATAACACTAATTTGATGCCCAGTGACGATACATTCAGACAATTCGTTATTTCTTATACCACAGTAGAGCAAGATGCTCACGGGTTTGATCCCCTTTGAAGGTGAATATGTGTGTTTGTCCTATACCTGATTTCCAATATTAATATATTTACTTCTGTTGTTTGATATCCGTATTACAAGCTTGATCTACTTATCTTGGCGTCAAGCCAAATTATGAGTTGTATAAATTGTTATTATTATGTAATAATAAGATTTAGCGCTTACTGGGAGATGCTGGCAAAATATATAAAAAGATGTATATCTTTTTTGTACCAAGTGTCTTCATTGTCGTCATTCACCGAAAAAAGCGTAGTTTAAAATGGAGATTGATTGAGATATAACATCTATTCCATTGTTACATCCGTTTACATCCGTACACCATGTTCAGGTAATGTGAAAAGTAATAAATTAATTTCAATTTGAATTTAAATTGGATACGTACGATAAAGTGGAAAGGCCAATTTTAACAGTGGATATTCTTTTGGTGAACCCGTGTTGATCAATTAAAATTGAGCCAAGGACCACTTTGGATTAGAAGGTACACTTTGAATTTCACAAAGGCTTCCGTTTAGGCAAGTTGATACATAAAACGATATCATCATCATTACAGCCATAGGATAGTCCACTGCTGGACATTGGCTTCTCTGCATGCTGCCGCCCAAACCCACTCTGTGGACTCGTATGGATATACCGCCATCTGTTTGTTCTATTTCTTTAGTCACCTCTTACGACACCTGGTACAGAGGGAGGTACTATTCTAATCTGCCGGTACCTCACGGTATTAATAGCTGATATAAACAATATAGATAAAACTTAATATTCGAACATTGTTCTAAGCTGAGGGTCAATCTAGTTGGTAGTTTCTGATAATATGTAAATGGATTACACACTTTTTTCTTCTTCTATATAAACTTTACAAGCCTCGGTGTTTGTCCGGGATAAACTTTTAAACTACTGAACCGATTTTAATATTTTTTGCTTCCTGTGTACTGTACACACAGTAAGCAAAAAATTTAATGCAACTTGAGAGATTAGTTACTTTATATCTTATTTAGTCGCTATATTTTTTATGACTTGAATTGGTTGTATGTATGCTACCCGCAGAGTAAAATAGTACCTCTCTCTGTACCGAGTATCGTAGGTGGAGACTAAGGTACCGACAGGTAGCAGTATATCCATCCAAAATAGTGCCGCTCAAATGCACAGGACGGGGCAATTTATATCTAAATTTTGAAACCGTTTAAGAATTCTAATATATATATTTATATATGTAAGCAAATCAATCAATTAATTGTAATTTAATCACAGAAGTAACATTCCACTCCAATTTGATTTTCTATAAAAAAAAGAAACGACAATTAAAGTTTATAATTATCACCTCTTGATTTATACAACTTAATATTAATAAATTAAACTTATAGAAAATTATAATAACATTTTATATATAGAGCACATATTTGTCATGACTCGCTAACGGCGCGCGCGCAAATACAAATTGAAGAAATATGTATATAGGTATGTTAGTTTCTAACATACAGACGGTCAAAATACTATTTTATTATGTTTGTAATAATGTACGTAAAAGGAAATTGTACAAAAATAGTCTATCCCGGAATTCCAAAATCATTGGATGCCGGGTGATGTCTTGTATTCTCTTATTAATCAGTGGGGTATCGCGACCCTCGCAGGTTGCGGTCCCATTTTCCGAATTATTAATCTCGGATCGTGTACGTTTGGATGGGTTTGTTTGTTTACAATTTCCGTTGTTATTTGCACAAGTTATTACACGGTTCTCCGATATAAGTGTGATGAAGGTGTACATTTGGTGTACTGACCTGCAATACCTGCTAGGTAATAATAACGAATATTGTACCGGTTTTATTTAAGAATATTACTGGGATATTAAAAACGCGAAGGTTTGTAAGATTGTATGAATATATATTTGTTCCTCTTTCATGAAAAATTTACTTCATTAAGTTTGATGATACTTTACAATTATTTTTAAAATTACGGAAAGAATAAGCTTTTTTATAATGCATAATAATAATAATATTCTTTATTGTACACACCATAAACCATTCCACAACACAACATAGAAAAACATACAACAGTACAGTACAATAGGCGGCCTTATCGCATAGAGCGATCTCTTCCAGGCAACCTTTGGACAGAAAAGAAATACTGTTAAAAAGATTATATTAATGATAAAGCTGCCTGTGATTGAAGCTTCAACCAAACTTTAATATAACGATTTGTTAGTTATGATCGATTCAATTATCAGGGTCATTAGCTATAAAAATAATTCAATTTAGTACTTCATGTTTCTGAATTCAAATTGTTCTATTTATTATTTTTGACGATTCAAAAGTATTTGTAATGAGCCTACTTAAATAGAAAATATTTTGATTTGACTTGATTTAGCCGTGAGGTACCGGCAGAATAAAATAAAACCTCCTACTGTACCAAGTGTCATAAAAGGCGACTAAGGTACCAGAACCGACAGGTAGCGGTATATCCATCCGAAACAGGGCAGCTCAAATGCACAGGGCGGGAATTGGCAGCAGCATCCCCGTCGCGATAGCTGCGCTCTGCGATTGTCAACACGCTTGCCCAGCGCGGCAATTATAGGCAAAAAAATTCCTTTTGTGGAGTCCAACAATAGACTTCCAATGGCTGCTGTGATGATTTCATTTGAATCAAAACCACGTTGAGGAATCACGGAATGCTGCAAATGTAACATAATTTACAAGTTGGCAACGTGCCAGTGGAAATATTGTTATTTAATATATTTTATACAGCTAGCGTATTTTTTTATAAATCAATTTGGATTTAGATGAATAGCTGCTAGAACAAACTGAGAAACTCAAAAGAGTCGAAGTGCTAACTTGCTAGGGGGAGAAAGAACAGAGACTTTATCTTTCCAATTCTCAATCTCTTGAAACACACGTAATTAAAGCCTATAACTAATTGCGGGAAAATAAAAGATAAATATATATACAGACCTTGTGACTCACCACATCGCTAGCGGCCATCAGACGCCTGCAGCACCAAGGAGTATCCTAGTTGCAGCACATAACATTTGGTATACATATTCTACAAGGTACATTATCATCATTATATCAGTCTTAAAAAGTTTACTGCTGGGAATAAACATCCGTAAGAATTTGGCTCATAATTACCGTGCTGGGCAGTCACAGAGCGTAACTTCGCAACCTGCTGTCTAATCCTATCCTGTTGCATTTGAGCAACAGTAACACGGAAAGGGTCTTTAAATCTCGCAAATCCTGCAAAACCAACAAACGAATTAAATCCACACCGAGAACGTTAAGCGTTGCGTACAATGAACACAGTAAACATCACAACACAGATAGCTAATTAGAGAGCCGAAGTACCGCACTGCCTGACCAAACTATGTAATATCAGATGATGGGGCGCGCTAAAACAATGCGCGGTGTAAATTAATTTCGTCGTTCAAATATAATTTCGATCGGCCGTAATCCGATAGAGCAGATCCGGCGATAAATTACTATATTCCAATTAAACCAGGGTGGTTGGGATAGGCCTGGGCAGACGGGCGGACTGAACGTTGCTAAATGGCAGCTGCTGCTTACTTGCTCACGTATCTCAATAAACGAGCACGAGCATCTCAATAAATAAACAATTAATAATGATAAGCAACGAAACCCGACATATACATCAAAAAACCAGTTCAGAATAATAAAACAAATATCAAGATCTTGCAGTCGTACTCAAATACCAGTGGAGAGCGAAAACAGTATATTTAGTACCAATTGTCATCAACAGGTCTAATACCCAAATAATTATCCTAAAGCCTTCGAACGTTATCTATACCACCATATGAGCTCTATCTTCTTTAAAGAGCCACAAAACTAAACAAAACATCATAACACAAGAAAATTTCTTTTCTGCTCCTATTGCTGCCAAAAAATATTTATATACAACGATATTGCAATTTACAATAATAATTGAAGAAAACAATAAATATGTATTTATTTACACACACATGTATATATATATATATACATACACAGATAAACATTACAAAGGATTTGCGTAAGGGTGAAATATGTGATTTCCTATTCACCAATCACTAGGCCAAAGACCGTACCGACGGTAAATATATATTAAAGATATACTGAGTATATCGTCATAATTAATATATAAATTCGCATAACATCTCACACATTGACCTGACTCGGAGATAACTAGCTTAAACCTCTTGAGCTACGGATATCAGAAAACATAGGAATCCATAGAGCAAGATATAATCAGACCTTTCTAAGACCGTATGTCTTACAAAGGTCGTCTGCATTGGTATCTCTTTTTCACCTATTTCTACAGCAAAATACCAGTCTTCAGATTGCTGAGTTCCGGTATGAAGAGTTAGAGAGGTATTGAAATTACTAAGATGTTACGTATATCAGCCGTAAGAGTTTTATTTATCATCATCATACCAGCCATTGAAAGTCCACTGTTGGACATAGGCCTCCTCAAGAAACGGGGAATTTCGCCTATAATTGCAACGGTGGGCAAGCGTGTTCGTTTGCCTACTCGCCCTGTGCATTTGAGCTGCATTGTTTCGGATGGATATACCGCCATCTGTCGGTTTTACGACACCTGGTATAGGTGGGGAGGTACTACTCTATTCTGCCGGTACCTACCAGTAGAATAGAGTAGTAGTACTACCTCACGTAGGAGTTTAATTGCTAGGAAATTGTGATATTTCTAATGTTTGTGTAAATAATCTTTTTTTCTATGACGTCTCCAGCCAATTGGACCGAGTGAACTATTTTGGATTATTTGACAGATAGAAGCTATAAAATGTACACTGCTTGACATATAAAAAAGGTTTTCCCATAATTTTGGAAATCGTAAAGGATTTAATCGTTGCTTCAGGAATCCTCTTGCTCATCTCCACCCCGTTTCCTTTGAGTTACACTGTATCAAATGGAATTACCGGCATCTGATAGTTTTGGTTTCTTAATCGTCTTTTTAGATACTTAAGACAGGGGGAGGTACTATTCTAGTCTGCCAGTTACGTACGGCACAGTATACACCAGGTAGTGTTTGATACGAAAAATATATCACCTACGTGTGAAAAAGTGCTCTCTATAGCCTAGACATAGAAATTTACATAAGTATGAAAATATAAAAAATAAAAATGATAAGGTAACAATTACCTTTTTGAATAAGAACAAAGCGTCAGTCAAGTCTGCGAAGCGACGACCTCTTCTCGGACGTGCTACAACAGGCTTCGGATGAGCGCTGTCTCTCATTATGTTTTCTTTGTTTTTATATTTTCTTTCATGCTCTATGCTCGTTTGCGATCTTTATTTTGGGAAAATACATAACACGGTCGGTATATTGCTAACAAATATTATTTTAGTTCGTGTGGTTTAGTTTATTTTTGTGTTTTATTTCTAATCTCAATAATTATGTTTAATCTATAGAATCAATAGGAGAAGCTGACTGACTGACTGAAATATCAACGCAGAGCCTAAACTATAACTATACCTGATATTTTGTACTGGAGTTCGTTCTATAGCGTAGGGGATACTAAGAAAGGATTTCAGGAAATTCAACCCCTAAAGAAGTAAAACAAGGCGTTCAAAATTAGAACAAAACTTTGATGTTCTTAAATAAAATTCAATTCTTCATTGAAAGTCATAAAATACATGTAAATAATATATATTTTTTAAATTATTCCTTACGCGTGTAAAAAGGGTGTGCGAAGTTAGCATGAAAGACTTATTACTTAACGCGGGTGAAGCCACAAATAATTTTTAATGAAATTATAAAGTTATGCATTGTAAAACGTGTTAAAAAAGAAGCCATTGAGTCCACTGAAATGTTTGAGTTTGGAAGTTTTAAGAAAGGATATAGACGATTACACCCAATAACAGAACTGTACAAATATTTTGTGCCTATAGGTGATACGTTTGTTGAATTGCTTAGGGCCTCATATTTGTTATCTGAAACAAAGCCCTAAGTCTACGGAAAGCTTTTGCTCTCTGTTTTTTCTTGTGTTTCACTCGTATAACGAGTTGTGTTCCGTAAAACTTACATTCATCTCCTTCTGTAAATTCACTTTCATACTTTCACATTTTTAAAGGAGTTCATATTGCCGTTTAAAGAATAATAGAGGCGGAGAAATAACTGGAGAATGTGACATGATATTGTCAAGTCACAAGGTTGGCAACGCGATAGAGATCCTTGTGATGAGATGTGATGAGAGCGTCTAGGCTGCATTACCGTAAGTTACCGATCGAGTAGAATAGTGTATAATAATACTGCCATATCTCGCTTCCGGTTCTTCAGTCACCTTTTACTATACCTACTAGAAAGGAAGGTATTATTCTACTTTAACGGTACTCCCCGGTGACTACTGTCATCATCATACCAGCCATTGGAAGTAAGAAAAGCCTCTCCAAGATAAAAGGTTTTTTACCCATAATTGCCACGCTGGAAAAGCGTTTTGGCAATCGCAGAGCGCAGCTATCGTGACGGGGATGCTGCTGCCCATTCCCGCCCTGTGCATTAGAGCTGCTCTGTTACGGATGGATATAGTCGCCTCTTACGACATCTGGTGCAGTGGAAGGTACTGTTCTATTCTACTGGTACCTTACAGCACTACTAATGTATAGGCAAAAAAAATCCATAAATGTAATGATGATCAGAAACGCGGCGTGTCTAGAATCTGGCGTCAAAGCCACCCGTTTACACCAAAGCCCAGTGGAAGAAATTTTCATACTCCAGGGCCTCGGTGGCAGAAAATAAATTAACGTTCTTACGCTGCCGACGGTACCTATTGAAGCGATACGAACGCATGATTTATTGTTTAATTCGCGTGCTGATTTTTTTGCCGACCGTTATTGGTTAACGATCGTGTTTTGTCGCCCGTTTTTGTTGTATCATTTGTGATAATTGATCTTTGTTTGCGGATATATGCAATATTTTTAGCGTACAAATTCAACTTTGAATCCGTGCAATGAAAGCCGTTTTTTGTTATTGGGTTATTAAAGCAAGAATTTATACATGAAATATGGATTCGTTTTTATCAATGCAAATAACTAATTAAACTGAACTTTAGGTTATCATTATCATCATCACAACAACCCTAGAACGTCCACTGCCGGATATAGGCCTCTAGTGCTGGGCAGGCGAGGTTGCAACCAAAGTATCTAGCCTCGCGGCGGAATTTCTTCTGCCAAACTCTGCCCAGTTGCATTCGAGCTACGCTGCTTCGAGAGTATAATAACAATAATAATAGTTTATTGTCAAAATCCAAAATACATGATAATGATCATGAATAATTCAACATAGAAAACTTAGTAGAGCTAGTTCTTTTCAAACTGCAATATTTTTTTTTGGGTTATAGAACAATATCGACTCTAGCTTTTTACGCAAGTAAATAAATAAAAAAAATATATAAAGAAAATTATAGATTCGTGGGTTTGATCAACAAATATTTATATGATCATATTTATGTTTGTACTGTGTCTGGGTGTCAAATATATGTATTTAAGTAATATATTTGTAATTCTCGGAATTCAGACTACGGAATTAGGTCAATGTAAAAGATATTGTGGGAATTTATTTATTTCCTAGCTGCACTAGCGCGTTGTTTTGCAATATAAATATTTTTTAGGAACTTAATAAAACCATTATTATAAAATAAGGGTTGGTGATAGAAATTTTAGAGTTGTATGTATTTTTTCTGCCAAATTTTAAAAACATAAAAAGAAATTGTTGAAAAAATTTTAAAAAAACTATTAGGGATGTATAACCGTTATCACTTAGAGGTATGAAAAATAGATAGAAGCCGATTCTCAGACCTACAGAATATGCATATAAAATTTGATAAGAATCGGTCAAACCGTTTCGTAGAAGTATGGTAACTATACTGTGATACGAGAATTTTATATACTAGATTTAATATCTATATAATTTGCAATTGTACAGTACCTTAAGAAAACTTCCCTGACATCCATATCTGCTGACGTCACGCTTCCTTGCGCCACTATCCCAAGAAACAGATTAACAGCCCCGTACGTCGTATATCATTAACAGCTCATCGTATAGATGACGCTCTCTAACGGGTCCATTCCCAATAACTATAGTGATGTGCATCCTTTGTCTGCATTTTCTTCTGTTTCTTTACATGAAATACGGCCCGCGTGATGTTAGAATAATGTAATGTGTTAACAATGACTGATATGATGTGAATTGATGTTGGTCTTCAAAATATAAAAGAAGAAGCTGACTGACTGATAAACGCAGGGCCTGAAATTTACAATTTTGCTCAGGGTTTCCTTTAATAACGTAGGGTAGCATCAAAAAATGATATGTGAAAATCGTCCTTTAAGGGGGTAAAGGGGGTGCAAAGTCCGTATAAAAATTCTTTGGTATATTTACATATGGGTATAAAAAAAGAAGCTAGCTAACTAACTGACATGTCATCACAAGGCTGAAACTATTTGGTTTGTAAAATTCAGTTTTGGATAGCTCACTTATCGAGAAAGCTACTATACTCTTACATCACGCGAGGACCAATGACAGCTTAACATGATACCAGGTTTGTTCTTCAACATAATATTATATAAAAATCAGCTGCATATAGTCTATAGTTTGCTAAATATCTAAAATCTATTAACCAATCAGTACAAATATGTGAATTTAAAGCGTGTGTTCGTAACTGTATTTTTTTCTGTGTGTATGTTAGTTAAGGCTAATCTCTGAAATAGTTAGAACGATTTTTAGGAAACTATCACAGGCAATAGCTGATGATAAAAGGAATAATTTTGGATTTTTTATTTTTCTCACTGCAACCGAAACTAGGCAGATAATTATAAATATAATAATCAAATATATGTAACTGTCAGACACCAAAAAAAAACACAAATTTTTTTTGCATACAAACGTCCTGGGTGGATATCGAGATCTGGTGCACAAGATACGGACACCACCAAATGCGCCAATACGCCAAATCGGGCCCGTCAAAATAAAACAATAAGTTCACTACGTTCACTTTAGATAAATTACAAAAGCAACCCCAATATAAGCGATAGTTAGCTAACGTCTCAGCTCTTTGTTTCCCTCAATACTGGGCGTTATTTCTCGAGCGTTTAGATTCTTTATCACTTTTACGACATGACCGATAGAGTTTTCGCGTTAAAGATAAGCATTATCGCCAATCCGTCGTTTATATTAACGGTGCGACATCCCTGCTCTGTAACACAGTGATGTCTAAAATTGACCCATTTTATCGATAGACTCGCTGGCGCCCCCGACTTTGGCCCCGTTAAACTTTTATGGATACTCCAG
>JACJUM010003129.1:17200678-17243784 GCA_020976665.1 Heortia vitessoides
TGATTCATCTCAGTCACAAACCTCAAGACACCTGTCTTCTGAAGAGGACTTCGGTGTTTGCCGTAAATACCTCACATAGCGTAGGGTCGCTCCATCATCAGGAGCAAGGCTTTAAGCCTCGTGCCACAGCGAGAAGACGTCTATGTCTAGCCTCCCAGCCACAGTGAGAAGACGTCTATGTAACCTCGCATTAGTTTCTTCTATAATAAAACTATAAAGCCGTAAGCTCTGGAATGTTCCAAGATTGCTTCAACCTCATTCCGCGACATCTTATTATATATTTCATAAGAGTCGGTATCAGAGCCATTATCATTAACATCATGGTAGCCGTAGAACGTCAACTGCTGGACATAGACCTCAGCATCCAAGTAAGAAAGAATTTTGCCCATAATTACCGCGCTGGGCAGGTGTAGTGACCATACATAAGCTATTCTATGGACCGTATATTTTATGACACAGTGGTCAACGCGCACGTCACGCGAGCTTCATAGGTATTCATCTTTTGCAGGTAGCGATATTGGGTTTATCATCATCGTCATATTACCAGCGGTAGAACGTCATCTGTCAAGCTAAATCCAGACGTCACCCCTAATAATGAAAATTATGCCTTAGGTTGCAGTAATGGGTATGAGTGGGCGTAATCGCAGTGAATGCTGCTGTCTATCCCCTGGTCCTTACGACAGGTACAGGCAGAGGTTACTATTCTGTTTCTTCAGTTCCCGCTTGACGGGTCTCCCACTCCTTATCCATGCGTAAGATATACTAGTTCGCCTGCAGTGATGTATCGAGACATAGTTGGCAGGCCCCATCACTAGCGCGCTCATTACCGCCGACTCGACTAGATAAAAGGGCCTTGTTTTTACGGACCGTCTTTATGCCTGTGATAATGATATTTCTTCATAATTGAATATCGTGGGTTCGACATTAAGCTTATGAATATTAATTCTATGACATTAACGGCGAATATCGGATTAGGATTACGTAGATGAAATCGTGTTTGGCCTTAATGTGTGGCTTGTTGTTACATGTTGTTGCCTTCTCTAGTGTACATTATATATATGAATTAAGTGTGAGTTGTGTGTGTTTGTGTAATGAAATGAGAGAGAATGATAAATTTCACTTATATAAATGAATATCTAATTCTGTACTACGACTTCGTCCGCGTGGATTACGGTTTCCACGGTAAGAACATAGACACAAAATTTAATAATTAAAAGTATTTAGATGTAGATGCACTATAGAACCCTACTACAGCAGTATGCTCCTATAAACAACACTTATTGTTAAAGGACAATTGACACAATATCTTCATACATTTTAATCTATGTTTTATTTTGATGTATGAACAACATTATTGTAAAGTTTTATTAAACTACATTTAGTAGTTTTTGCGTGAAAGTGCAAAAAACATCCAAACATCCATACTCACAAACTTTCACATTTATAATATTAGTAAGATAATAGTCTAATAAAAGATTTAAATTGAAACGAGTATTTATTGTAATTCTTTTTTATTTTCAAACGTTGCATGCCTTAAACAGTCTCAGATTAAATTTAGTACCACATACCGCCGCTGTTTGCTCACTGGCGCTAGTAGTAGTACCACCTATGGAAAAGTCACACAGAGTAATCCTGAAATGCTGTTTATTTATAGAGTTTGTTGGTATTGTTTGAATTCACTTTCGGGTGTTTGCCGTGGGTTCAGCGAGAGCGTGTGTGTTCTCTTGTTTGTCGTGTGTAGAATTAATTTCGTTGCGAGCAAAGTTCCAAGCAAATACTGGAATACTTGAGCTGTGAGTAATCTGCTATTTATATTTCTTTATGTAAACATATTAAATAGTATCACTGAGATGCCGTGAGGAACCGGCACAGTAGAATAGTACCTTATGATGTACCAGGTGTCGTAAGTCGTAAGAGGCGACTAAGGTACCAGAACCGACAGATAGCGGTATATCCATCTATAAAGTGTTAAATATACATGGCGGGGCTGGGCAGTAGCATCCCCATCGCAAAAGCTGTGCTCTGCGATTGCCATCACGCTGTCCAGTGCAGCAATTATGCGAAAAATTTCTCTTTTCTTGGGGAAACATATTGTCCAGCAGTGGACTTCCTGGGCTTTAATGATGATGAGAAAAAGAAAAAGAAACAACAACAAACAACAAAGAGTCACACATTAGCCTCGTCCGTTAATTTCACAACCGTTTTCACCCTGTTTCCTGGAACATGATAGTTTTGTTTAGTGATAGATATAGGTGAGTACAGTTTGAGGTACTAATGCGGATGATCTATGTATGAGGTCTACCTCTAGTCACGAAAATACTAAAATGATATTTAGTACGGCTAAATGTCTAAGGAATTCGCAATAAAGTAAAAGTGAAATGTTATTGGAAAAGCGTAGTAGGAAAGTCTAGTGGTGGACTTCCAATGGCTGATATAATGATAATGCCTATATTTTGCAAGTCCACCGGCACCAGACGGGATATAAATTAAGTTTATTACAGCTTCAATTACGGCTTCGAGCCACCGGAAGAACCAGCTAGTGTTAATGACACTTTTACCGGCGCCGGTGCTAACAAACCTTTGTCATAAAACTAGTTAGAGCAAATCGAAATATGCATTAGAAATAGGTGAGAGTGAGGTACTAATGCAAATACTGGGAAACATTTAGTGGAGGTATTAAAATCTCATTCTTACTTCTTATCTTCTTCTTCGTACCACTTCGATTAGCAATTCTTATGTGTCAAATATAACTATTTCACGGTACATTTTTGCATGATCAAAAGACTACCAAGTGCTAAGTATTTATAAATAGTCAGAAAATGAATCCATACAAACTTCCTTTCTGTACCACTGTGAGATACACCGTCACGAAAACCATTTAATAATTATCTACTTAAAGTTGTATTATCATAGCCTCACTTCCAGAAATAATAAACAAACACCTGCTTACTATTAGCAAAGTGTACCTCCTCGTACCTTGGAGCCTAAACGGCGATTCCCTTTGTGTTTCAGATGTGGATGGAGCTTCGTGTTGAGCGTTTCCTAATGGGCTCTTTAAAAAAAGGAATCAACAATTATAACAATTTTCCCAAATAATTGAAGGCATTAGAATGATACAGTAACCTTTAACCACCATAACCGATATCACACTCTTTCAGAAAACAGACTTTTTAACTATAATTGCCTCGCTGAACCGGCGTGGTAGCACAGAGCGTAACTTCGTCGGGAAGGTATCGTCTCGTCTCTTCAGGTCGCATTCTAGCCACTATATTTTAGTTCTGGTATCTTAGTCGTCTCTTACGGCTGCAGCGGGAGGTACTATTCTACTCAGCCGGTACCCCACGGCCCGTTTAAATAGAACGAGATGTCCAAATTAAAAGTGCCATGTTCAACTGCCGTTGAAATTGAAAGAGCCCGCGGAAGTAATCGTCGGAACATGATGGCCGACGTCTAATTGCACTTCTTAATTCCACAACTCGGCCCAATTTGAGTGCTAATTCTCGTCCCCGCTATTTAATTAGATAATAAAGACGTTTAACGTTTATTGTTACGTTTGTTATAAAATAATGATACCGAGAAGCGTCTTGTTAATCTCGGGTCGTAACGAGGCTAAACCTTTTTCACAGATTATATAAATATTTATGATTCGCTTTAAAAATAATTAAGTTGACGTCATCATCAGCATCATTGCAGCCTTTGGAAGTTCACAGCTGGACATGGACTTTCCCAAGAAAGGGGGCAATTTGGCTCACAATTACCGCGCTGGGCAAACGTCTTGGCAATCGGAGACCAGCTTTCGCGCCGAAGACGTCGCTACATCTCAGCCCTGTGCATTTTATAGAGCGTATATAAATGTTCAATTAACATCTATGGGATTAGTGAGCATATTAATTAAATGTATGTGTCTGGCCGCTCCGTTGAAAGTGTCAACTTAACTCAATCTCTCGAATATAGCGCTCCCTCAAATTGCTGAGTTTCGTAATGTGGTATAACACCTTTAAGTCACGAGGTTGACAACGTGTTAGTGATATGCTTGTCATCATTTGAGCGTCAATTACTATCACGTGGACTGTACGCTTGTTTGTCGAACTGGTCCATTAAAAAAAATGTTTAACTGTATTGGTAATGGGTACTTTTTTATTACAAAGGTTATAGTAACTTGTAAAGCAATCAGCCCAACGACGTTGCGTTCTTACGAAAACACGTTTCGGAACTTTCTTAAATATGTCATTTTGGTAAGAGCGATTAGTTCTTCTAATAACAAAAGGATGGAACCAAGTCTGGCTTTAACCGTTATACCTTAAAATGACCGATGCGGATTTTCATCATAGTTTAGCAGCTCCACAGTGCCACCTATCACGGTGATGACACGAGGATAAAAAATAGTTAATTTTACTAACTAATAAAATAACTTACGATTATTGATGCAATATTTTAAATTGATAAGGTAGTTTGTGCATTTGTTCGTTACCTTGTTTTCTTCTTTAACTTGTAATGTAATTTTACTCAACCGATTTTCAAAACTTATTCACCATTAAAAGAAGATATTTCTTTTCCAGGTAACAAATAAATACAAAATTATATATGGTTATATGTAAAAAAAATTGTTTCCTAAAATTAATGAATACAAGCAAGATTCAGGGTTTGTAACGAATATATTCAAAAGCTGCTACAATGATTTGTTAATAGGAATGTTGAGGATGAATTTTCTGAAAACTATAGCAATATTGCGTGAAGATGTGGAGGAGAATATATATTGCAATTGACACGCACTTTTAGGCATAAAGGTGCGTGAAACAATTATCTGCGCATTCGATCTGGACGTAGAAAACCGCTGTTTGCGTCTCTGCCATATCGTAATGTACGGTAAAAAGGTGTTCAATCACCTTTATTCCGCGTGCAGCAAGTTCTTAACGCACTCCTTATACTACCTCTCCAGGATTTTGATGTATTAGTTTTTTAACTTCATAACTATTTAATTGGGATAACCCGTATATGTTAATAATAAATGACTTAACTCAGAATTTTCACGGAAATGAGAATTACAAAATCGCGGGCAGAGCCTTTTTTTTATAAAAACAAATAGCCTTCAAGAGCAGTAGAAAACGTATTTATTTGCATTATATTTTAAATTATCATTAAGTGAATTTCGTATATAAGGTATCCGAAATTCACTCAGCACTCTTGAAAAAAGAATTTAATTTTATAAAACCATAACACAAAATTGACATTAAATCTAAAAATAAACTGAAGTTGTCTACCGAACTTGTCTATCTTAATAAGGCGACATAAATTTACCAAATCTCGCCACAGAACAGGCTCAAAGAAAGATCTACTTAGAAAAATCCAATATCCGTTAGCTAGAGGAATATCGGTTAGGTAGTAAATTGGGCGATGTAAATAAATCCGGGAATAAAGGGGACTCGGTAGCGGCCGAGCTGCTTCGTAGCGCGTTTATTTATGTCCATGCTATTTCCTTTGTGGGCTTTCGCCATGACTCTTGCCTGGAGAGATATCGTTTCCTTTATTTATTAATTGTAAATGCTTTTATGTTTTACGTTTCGGGGATGTATTTCCAAAAGATTCGACAATTCCATCCTGTGCTATTCCTAAACTGTAGCCTGGTTTCATCATTGCCATAGAGATTTTGTCCATAATTGCCGCGCTGAGCAAGCGTGGTGGCAACTGCAGAGCGCAGCTATCGCGACGGGGATGCTGCTGCCAATCCCCGTCCTGTGCATTTGAGCTGCACTGCACTGCTGCGGATAAATAATAATAATAATAAACATATTTATTCTCTAATCCAGACATAACCTATACATATGAATATAAAATACAAACATGGAAGAAGTGATCGTTGGTAGTTGTGTTAGTATTAAACTGTGTCACAGCTGCCTGCGTCTCCCATCATGTTCAATATATAAAAATAGGTGAGAGTGAGGTACCAATGCGGCGACCTTTCTATCAGGTCTAACTCCGTATACATACCATATACATTTTCTGCTACAAACATTAATATATCATTATTTATACACCCGTTAATCCTGTACAAACCGTGATCTTGATTTAATTCCCGACAACGTAATGTAAAAAACTGTTGCAGTTGCTCTAGATATATGCGTTCATACATTGTGTCCATTAATTTATATTTCAATAGAATATATTTAGGAGCTTGGCATCCGTGACTCCATTTATAGCGAACTAACTCGTATAAAACAAACAGCTAGTGCCTTTGATGTACAGCCAGCGACATAAGTGTGTTTAAACTTAAGCATATTGTCACTGTAATTTCTACTGCAAGTCGTTGTACTCCTGGACTAAAATTTCGCTATAACGAAGTACTAAAGTGTATATACTTTTGTTATTATAAGCTTATATTATTATAATCATCATTTCCTTGTTAGAAAGTCTAGTTTTGTACATAGGCTTCCCCAGATGGTAGCCATAATTGCCACGTTGGCCAGGTAGAGTGGCAATTGCAAAGTTCAACTTTGAGATGTAGTTATGCTGCGCTTTTTCGGATAGATATACCGCCATCTGGCGGTTTCGATACCTTAATCGCCGCTGAAGATACCTAGTACTAACGGAGATTCTATTCAACTACGCTATTACTTCTCGACTAGTTCTACTATATTATGAATTATAGTAAACTTTATTTGGTATTTTTATTTTGGAACGGAAAACAATAACGAAAAAAATTGCGTTAATAAATATTTGATGAACGTTCAATCGCGAATCATTAATAAATAAAAAGTAATGGGCTATACTATCTTGTGTATATATTGGAAATAGTTTTAATCAAAGGCATATTTTTAGGAAAATTAAGACTTAACAGATGTCTTATGACCTATACTTTGCCTTAAATTATTCCCTTAAATGTTTTCTACAATACAAACGAAATTTATTACATATTTCGTTATAACATCTGTGTGTCAATATGAGTATCTTTATTTGAATGAATATTACACTACTCTAAACCCATTTGCTTTAAATCTAAATTTTTACTTAAAATTAGATTTCAATTCTTAGTAACTTATTGTCAAAATATGTTTAGCAATATTGTTTACATTTTAATTACGGTGGACGCAATCTATGTTTAGTTTATATCATATATTTATCGTATGATATAGTTATTAATTATTTTATGATTAGTTTGTTGATTTCGTTTTAGCAAAGCATTTGTTACCGTTTGTACTGTGGAAGATTTTTCAGTGAGTAGAAATTATTTTATCTTTAATGTTTGACTATTGGTTATTGTAATATTAATTAGGTATAATTTCGGTTCAATGATTAGCTAATTATTATTATATAGACTTTCTTATAATTTAGTAATATTTTTGTGTAAGAGAAATTTATTTAATTTAAGTAAAATATTAATAAAAGAATTATAATTTGGAATTATCATCATCATGTTAGCTATAGGACGTGCACTAGATACATAGACCTCTCCAAGTAATCTCCAATATGACTGGTTGTGTCCAAGACGATCCTGCGGTTTGAGTCAGATCGTCTGTTCACTTTGTGGGTGGTCATCCAGCGCGTTCGCTTGCTGGTACATGATCTCCAATCCAGAACTTATCGGCTCCATTCACAATTGGTTCTGCGCACTAAGTGCCCTGCCCACTGCTGATTTCGAGTTATATCAATATATTTGATTCTGTTACAGATCTCCTCATTCTTGATGCAATCGTGCAATGAGAGTCTGAGCATTGCTCTCTCCCGTTGGACTATTTTCAGTTGACTTAGAAAGTCAATATAATAGAATTTTGCTACTATAAGTCGCTAATTACACACGTAGCGATACGAACCTTGGAACTTAAGATAGGATCTCTACCGTTGGCGCCAACAGGCTCGTTATGTTATGAGGAGATCCACAAAATAATCAAAGTCACCGA
This sequence comes from Heortia vitessoides, assembly GCA_020976665.1. Classification (NCBI taxonomy): domain Eukaryota; kingdom Metazoa; phylum Arthropoda; class Insecta; order Lepidoptera; family Crambidae; genus Heortia; species Heortia vitessoides. Next base: position 17,208,574 of record JACJUM010003129.1, read on the forward strand.
CGGGTTAACAATTTGAAAAGGGCAAGGTAGGCAAGGCACCTAAAACGCTAATGTAGCCGTTCTGTTATGGAATAGTTCTGGATCACGCACCGACAAGCGCAGCGTGGAACGTCTACTTACTAGGATAGACGATCTGACTAGAATCGCAGCATCGTGCTGGATGCATAACCGATCTTACTGGAAAATTAATTTGGGAGCTGGAAAATGGAAGGGGGAGGGGAGAACCTCTTGTCTATGTTCAGCAGTGGACGTTACTATGATGATAATTTCCATTACCATATCGCCCTATTTGATTGCTCATAATAATAATGCAGTAGCATGACATCGATGAAATCAATTGTAAAAATAAGAAAAAGATTAAGGTATGTTCGTTTATTGCTGAGTTTTGTTGACTTTAAATACAGAATATTCTTATCTGCTCTTTGTATAACACAGAATATGGTATCTACCGACACAGAATATTCGAAAAATGTGTTACCAGAACGACGCTTGCATATTGAGGATTTAAGATGGCATTATTCATATTATTACTGTACTTAAAAATATAAGCTTATGTTGTTTCATCGCGAGTCAATTTAACTTGTTGTCATCACAAAGATATCACTAGAGCGTTATCAATTTTTCAATATTTTCTACACCCCAAATTACAAAAGTCCTACAAATATTGTTCAATAGCTGAAATGGAAACCATTACCTCTCTGCAATTTTTTAGCAATCACTGATTTTACAATGACGGTAGATTCATATTGGTTCCACATTACCAGCGTATCATGCCCCCAGCGAGGGTAATTTCCTTCAATTTGGGTACACAAGCGTGTGTAATGACTTTGCGTACCCCGAGGGAGTATTATACCATTACGTAATCAGTCCATGGTATGATGACGAATTACGTGGACTTAATTTTGTAAAGTTGTGCTTAATTGTGTGTCCATCCCTCTTGAGAATAAATGATATTTGTGTTGTTTACTCTATTTTGTCGAACTGCTCCCTGTCAGTTTCCTTAATTCTTACATTAGCTTTAAGAGAAGATTATGTTAGCGCGGACGCCGGTAGGGGTTTTATTTGCGCCAACTACTACATAGGTGGTGCTGGTAGAACCTTATCACCACCAGATTTTCCTGCCTACCTGCAGTAAACTTAGTTTTAAGACTTGTGCCAGCAGACTAGTTTAAGGGAGGCCTAATAAAATTATCTGTGTTTTATGACTTTTATGATTTCTTGGTCTATATTATATATAAATATGCATAAAATAACTTCCTTTTTGGATATAATAATGTTATTATTTTATTGACGATTTAAAAGTGCTTGCAAGGACTATCTGGAGAAAGATAGCAGTTGCTACACTGTTTCTGATGGGTACACTGCCGTCTGACAGTTCTGGCACCTTAGTCGCATCTTACGATACCTAGTACAAGGAAAGGTACTTTCTACCCTGCCAGTACTTCACGGCTATATTAAATAACTAAGCAGATTTTAATAACAGCACCTCTGTCGTAAATCTCCTCAATTTGTACCAAGCCGGTCCAGTATGCCAATTTTGGACAAAGATCCTTTGAGATATGGAATAGTGTCCTTCAAAAACTTGATGAGTAAAGTAAAACTCCTCCACTTCTATATCTGATTGGTAATGAAAGATTATAGATATCTAAGATACAAGGGTAATTAAAGGTGTTCTTAATGGGATTTTTAAGTCAGGACAACCCGTGAAAATAAGTACTGTTATGTTAAATTGCAAGTCCACTGTTGGACATGGCCTCCCAAAGATAGGGGGTATTTTGCCCATAATTGCCGCGCTGGTCAAGCGTGTTGGCAATCGTAGAGCGTATCTCTTGCAACAAGGATGCTGTTGCCCATCCCCGCCCTATGAGTTTGAGCTACATTGTTTTGGATACTGGGTAAACTGTTTCGGTGCCTTAGTCGCCTCTTACAAAACCTGGTACAAAAGGAGGTACTATTTTACACTGCTGGTATTTTACACTCCATGACCACTGCATGTATGATGATAGGGGTGATGTATCCGATGGTTGTCGGCTACGGCGAGTGGTGCTTCTTCTAGTTAGCTTAGTGTAGGTGAGCTCGAAGGTATTCAATAGCGCCAATTTTAGCGATAGAACGCTTTCCGCATTGAGTGTAAGAAAAATTCAAGATCCTATGTAAAGCTTCTTTATAAAGATTTAAATATTTTGCCCATAATTGCCACGTTCAGGAGAGGTTGCCATCTGGAAATCACAGAGCGTAGCTTCACGACGGAAATACTGCTGCCCATCCTTACCCTGTTGTATTTAAGCCATGCTGTTTCAAATGAATATACCGCCATATGCTGGTTCCAGTAGCTTAGTCGTCTCTTACGTCACTTAGAACCAACGAAGGTACTATTCTAATAGGCCATTGCCCCACGGCAGGTACAGTCATTAATTTGTTCATTAATGAAAAATCAATGATCATTCCATATTCCTAACGACTTCGTTGACCTTTACAACATCATAATCATTACAAACTTGTGAAATGCTTTTTGTTACTCGGCCCATTTTCCCCCGGTATCCTAAAAATAGAGAGAAGGATGTTGGCGTGTCGTGGATCTCAATTTAACTAGAATCAATCACGAAAATTGGTGAATAAACTTTATAAGCGTCTTTAGGGGCCATTCATTATAAAATGACAGTTCGGCAGTGGGTCTGTTTATGTGGGTTTGAGGGGCTATTAAACTGTTTATTGGCCCCAATACTGTTTTATGGGGCAAAATAAACATAAGCCCTTAAGCAGACACTCGCGGCCGTTTGAGATTAGTTCTTTTAATTATACAAGATTCCCGAAATGGTGTATTTATGATTTAGGCTTGGTGGAAATTTGTTGGCCCGAATTGTGTAGAAATTAATGTTCACGCAAAACTTGTACATAAGACATACAAAGGTCTTCATTGGTAGATACCAATGTGTCACCAAATATTAGTCCTGGGCGGGGATCAAACCCACGACTCTTGCGCACTAGCTAGAAACACTGCTGAATGAAAACTTTATTATTTTATATATAGTTAAATTTACTTTCCAAATGCTTAGTATGCTCAATTTTCTAGAGTTAGAATTTTATCATAATGATATAACAGTACATGAATGCTACGACTTATACTAGACGTTACTGTGACAAAGTGTTAAAGTGTAGATATACTTATGACACTGATTGATTGGGTACCAGTGAGATCATTCACTTGTTTTTAAATAGAAGTGTTCCGGTTTAAAGAGTAAAGGTGCCGTGTGAGCAGTGAAATTAATGGATGACATAATATCTTCAAGTCACAAGGTTGGCAATGCGCTAGTGATATCTTTGTGATATTACGAGCATCTAAATTCTTCTGTGACGCTTAGTATCACGCGGACTGAATACATTCTTCTTACCCTGGAATAATAATAAAACAAAAGAAAATGTATACCAACTGCATTGAATTGGATAATCTTTTTTGTTGCGTTTGTATTGGTCAGTATCAGTTTTATACAAATAGGTTCGGGAACCTTGTATGAAAAAAAATAATAAGGAAGTAATTTCCTAGCTTAGAATCTAAAAACATAATTAAAAATAGTAACGGCTTTAACTTTACGAAAACGAAATTGCTTTTTATTTTTGTAAATGTGAACGTTTTAATGGAATTATTTTACTAAATTTTTCCAGAAGAAGAATGAATATGGAATAGTTCTAAATTATATGCTATTTAGTTTATTTATAATATAATTAGACTTATTTAAAATATTAATCCATAAATTCACTCTTAATCTCATCATCGTTTCACGAGTATGGGAGGAGCATTTGCGTCTCGAAAGATGCGCTCTGCGATTGCAAAATTCCCCCTTTCTTAGGGAGGCCTATGTCCAGCAGTGGACTTCCAATGACATATAAAAATATGTCATTTATACCATCAATAAATGGGCAATTTCAGTTCTATCTTTACATCTTGGATAAGCTTACAACTATAAAAATAGAACTAGAACAAATACGTGCCAACGAAGTTGTACTTCACTTGAACGAGTGAAGTAAATGAAAACTGTTTTAAAATTTTGAAGTTCATAAGAAACTGGATTTGGAGCGAGTTAAATAATAAAGTTGAGATGTCGCAGGGGAACTTTCCGTGGATTACCAGACGTCCGCTAAGTTAGTTGGAGAGAAAGGTGGGGCCAGGCATCGAGTTGACTTATCAGATTTAATACCTGCATTTGTCTTTTTATTTTATTTGATTGCTTCACCAATATAACAAATTAGGATTTTCAGAAGAATATCTTGTTTGAAATTAGGATAATAAAATTTAACAAATCCTTATTTTATTAGAATAGGGTCTTTTTTTGTACCAATTATATATATACATCCTCGAAGCGAATGGAACAGGAACCGATATGTGCAAGTCCATCCGTCTAAGAGAGATCTGAATGATACAGTGATGAGTAGTATTGTCTTATGGTAGACCTAAAAGATCCTAGAAAGGTCATCTATATTAGCACCTCCCACAAATAGCAGTGTTCGCATTGCTGTGTTCCGCAATGGGGAGAGAGACAGTGAATTTACTGGGTAATGTGGCATAATATCCTCAAGTCACAAGGTTGGCAACGCGTTTGTATTATCCTTGTGATATGACAAGCATCTATAGGCTGCAATGACGTTTACTATTACGCAGATTGTATGTTTGTTGACCTGGTCTAACAACCCCTCCAAATTTGGGGAGTCCTGAGGTCAAATATTCTATGACCGATATTGTGATGAAAATTCATGCAAAATATGGTATATAGTTTAGGAATTATACAGAAATGATAGTTCTTTAAAACTATCATTTCTGTTACCAAAAGTAACTATGATTTTTCTCTAGGGTTTGAAATAGCCATATACTATTTCGATAAAATTTAATCGAAGTTAAAGTTGTGTAAGAATTACAATAAATAGAGTGTGACAGGCACTTGTAGACTCACATCTATAACACTAATGTACGTATGGATACACAAATAAGAAATAAATAAAATTTTAAAATTCTCGAAAAAATCTTCTTTTCAAAACATTGCGAGATTCTAGACGCGTAAATAATAAAGAGCGGGACGTGCCTGGACTTCGGTCTCGTCGAAAAGCTTAGATAGACTTTATGGGAACCCAGTTTCAAACTGCACGTATGAAGAATTTTGTAATACGCTAACGAAAAATCTACTGTGTCTAATGTTACAGTGTCATAAACAGCTTATGCAAACTAAAATCACTTGTCAGGAACATTACTTCTTATTGGAATATTTTTTATAGACTTTTAACCTTCGCTAAACTGGTTTAACTCACCATTTCCGGTCTAGTGATTTTATCATGTGACATCAGAACTACACAATTTGTGGCCAAATTCTACCATTTATAATTCTAAGGTAATTCTTGGAATGGATTAGTGTTCTTTCATTCCAAGAATTACCGTGGTCTGGTGACTCTCTGTCATAATTCTTTTTTTATTCTCACATCATCTCATATATTGACCTGACTCTGTGGTAAGTTACTTATAGCACTTGTCTTACAGACTCTAGACACCAGAGAATTATAAATATACCATTTAAATACATAAGTTCAACACCCAGATACAGAACAAATACAAATATCATCATATAATTATTTGCTCTTGATGGGAACCGAACTCACAACCCTTGGCGCACAAGATATCATCATTACTACCATCTGCGCCATCGGGCCTATTCCAGTCTCAAAGTATCTATTTCTAATTATAGCTATTTAGATACTTAATTGCCAAATACATGGTAGTGTGCCTGTGAATTACCAGGAAATCTCATTATTTAATCTCAATACATTGGCAAAGAAACTACGACATTGAAGCCTCCCGAAATGCCGTGAGGTACTGAAAGTGCCGTAAGGTGCCGGCAGAGTAGTGCCTACCCCTATACCAGGTATCGTAAAAGGCGATTAAGGTACCAGAACCGATAGATGGCGGTATATCCATCCGAAAAAATGCAGCTCAAATGCACAGGGTGAAGATTGGCAGCAGCATCCCCGTCGCAAAATCTGCACTCTGCGATTGCCAACACGCTTGTCCAGCGCGGCATTTATGGGCAAAATTCCCCCTTACTTGTGGAGGCCAATGTCCAGCAGAGGACTTTCAATGGCTGATATGATGATGCACACAAAATTTGAGAATAAAATATATACAATAAAATAAAAGAGATATATACAAGAAAATAAAAGAGAAAACAAAAAAAAATTTGAAGTACATAAAGGTTTTAACAAAAAAAGAAACAATAGTATTGACGGAAGAAACAAAAATATAACATACTTAGAAATATACAGTGATTATGAAGAACCTGGTGTAACCACGTTTCCTCTTTATAACTATATCGCTAGGTGCTGATCCCTGGGACACGTTGCCAAAATAATAATGTGAAAGTTGTGTCCGGACCCGCGGGGGTCCAAAGGAGCGAACTTTGGGAATGCAGAGATTATGTTATAATCTGTGAGCTTACTGAAAAGAGGGTAAGTTCGCGAGTTAATTGAACACGGTGAAAGTTTTCGCTGTTGCTGATTCATTGTTTTCACTTCGACAGAATTTGTAGTAGGCAAAACTTTTTTGTCAGTTTCAGGTTCAGGTGTAATATTACTTCAGCGATCTGTCAGCTTTTATTGTTTTTTGGAACATCTACTTAGTTTTTTCAGATGTAGGTTACTTTGCTAATAACGTCATCATTTACATCTGAGTTGAGGATCAACTGCAACTTTCCCTAGCTCTGGGGTATTGGTCAAATAGAGCAGTACCTTCACCAGTTGCAAACAATGATCGAAGTAACAAAGCTGACAGATGGCGGCACATTCTTCTAAAGAACTGTCTCCGTCGGGAAGTGTGCTGAGATACCTGTCCGGTGTAACGGGCCCGATGGAACTGATGGTAGTCTATCTTGTGCGCTAAGGGATGTGAGTTTGAATCCCACCTTGGGCAAATATTTATATGATGATACTTATATTTATTCATTTATATCTGGGTGTTAAATATTAATATTTAAGTAGTATAATTGTAAATCCTCTATTGTCTGGCATCCGTAACATCAGTACTCTAACCGACTTACCAAAGAGTTAGGTCAACGTATGTGATGTTGTGGTAATTTATTAAAAAAAATTATACTACTATAGGAAAATATCTTAAATAATTTATCCGCTATATAAATAACTCTCGGTATCATCGTCCTCGTGACGTATGAGAGATATGTTCAAACTTCGTTAATTTGATTGTTAGACTTATATGGATGGATAACTATAATTTATACTTATATTTTTAATAACATTTAAAACAATTATAAAACAACTCTGTAACTTATGAACGTGGCTTACTTAACCGTTCACATTTTTTTTTTGTTCGATATCTCGGTTACCTTCCGGCATCTATTCTCAAGATTGCCAAAAAGATGTTGATATGTTTGACGACGAAATGGAACACGTAAATATTTAAAAATAATTGAATTAAAGAAAATATTTTTTATTCAAGTAGGACCCTCCTTAAAAATAATAAATAAAACAAGTTTAATTCGAAAATATGAAGTACTATATGTTGCATTATATTTATAATACTGACAACCCTGATGACCCCACGAGATCATCATCAAAAATGATCTAACATTCACGTCCGATCTCGTAGACCGCGTCACGTCTTAGACGACCCTCCCGACAAAATAACCGTGAAACTCGCAGCCCTTTCTCGCCCTCTCACTGGCACAACTCAACCATTGACACTCCACATGCACTCGTATAACAGAGCAGTACACCGCGTTCGCCGGCGAACGCGTGAAGTCCCTGCCCCTACGAGCGATAACCGACAGCCCTAGGGCTGTCGGGCTCAATCTGTCCGTCCTCTCTTGTTTTTAATTTAATTCATTCATAGTAAACTCAACCCCAACGACGGCGACCGAGCCTAGGTCGAGCCTCTAGAGGCGCCCTCGGTCTCGCCGTCGGTCCCGCTCAAATCTCGCGAGCCATTGCGGGCGCGACCGCGCTAAACGCGCGGTCGCGGCCGCGGGGCACGCAGGATTTTTACGGGCATCGGTCCTCTCATCTATGAGAGGCCCCGCCCTCTTTTTCGGTGGCGCTGGAATTGACGTCTGAGTAGTCCAGCACTAGGTTCGTCCGAAAAAAAAAAAAAAAAAAAAAGATCTAACATTAGGTCTACCTTATACTAGGCCTCCGGCATCAGACGGGTCTTAATACTAAGCTTAATGCAAACTAAAACCTACAAGGAAATCTGGTGATGATAAAGGTCCAGCAATACTAAATAGTTAGTGTTAATGGAGCCTCTACCGGCGTCGGCGCTAACCAACCATTGTCTTAAAGCTAGGTTACAGCAATTTAATCCCAGACAGTTTTATCATTAATATAATCTTTAAAACTATAACAATTATAACTTGGTTCCATGATTAGTAGCTTAAAGCCGTGAGTTACAAATATCAGACAACAGGTATATATTACATAATTTATCATATAAATGATCGTGATCAACTTGCGTGGGGATCTAACCCAATACACCTGGCGGATGAGAAAGGAACACCATCTATGTATGTGTAATAAATTGTCCTAAAACATACACCACTGTCAATAACATTTCTAGACTTTAAAGCATAATGACTATGCATTATACAATCAAATCGGAGGAAACACATCCAACGGGTAATTTGGGAAAGTGCGTGGTGCACGCTGAAAACGCGTTCATGTATTTTATACGTGCGATTTGCATACAAACCCGCTCGTTCCCGTTCAATCACCGCCAATATTTGCCGGTAGGAATTAGCATCGTAATTAGTTGACCGCTGACCTCCCCCCGGTTCCCCATGCTCCCCCCTCACACCCTCCAGCGCCTACATTCAATAAGCAGTGGGATTAATTATTCATCATCCAGTGTGGTCTTGATAACGTTCACTGGGCTTGTATTACTTTGGCCCGTTTCAATCAATGAATTGATCTATTGGTGTTCAATTGGTTTGGCGAAGGCGCGCGCAATGTTATGACTATAGTATATAAGCTTGAAATAAGCCTATCCAAGAGAGGAGGAATTTAGTCCGTAAAGACCGCGCTGGACAAGCGTGTTGGCACAGAGCGTAGCTTTTGTGACGGGATAGTGTTGTACTTCTTCGCCCAGTGCATTTGAGCTATACTGTTGCGGATGTAAATACCACCATATGCCGGTTCTGGTACCTCAGTTGTCTCTTACTACACCTGATACAGGTGGAGGTACTATTCTACTCTGCCGATACCTCGCAATACTAATTTAATTTGAAGATGAAATTTGGAAAACCACGTATATACATTACACTCCTGTATAGGAAAGTGAATTATTCACTTGATGAGTCCAAAAACTATGGATTGATTGAATGACAAACGCAGTTTTTTTTGTTTTTTTTTTATAAATAATAAACTAAGACCGCTATGTAAGTCATCTAAAATTTTTATTATTATCTTTCAAATAAAGAATGCCATCTGGAGCGAGTCCAATAAATTATTGTTTTCATGCGAAAACTATTCAAACAAATTATATAGAGGCATACAATAATCTTACAGCTCATTAAAAGGTTATTGCCCTCATATTTTTGGCACCAAGAGTTAGTGCTATTATTTATAGGTATATATTGACATCGTATAGAATTGGTTTTAGGTGTCTCTTGAGATTACAATCCCTTATAATGTAAGGGAAATAATAAATAAAGTGTGTTGAGTCTGAGAGTGTCGGGTTACTTAGTTGTTTTCATAATACATATGGCAAAAGTATTCTTATTCCTTAAATTAGTGACCAAACAGTCAGTCAGCTAGATAGACTCTTAAAAGCACTCTAGATAGCAATCTTGTTGTGCTGCAGTTCCAGAGGGTCATCTTACTCAACATCATTACAACCTTAAAAACGTCCACACAGGCTTTTTCGTGAGGTACCGGCAGAGTAGAATACTACCTCCTTCTGTAGCTGGTGTTATAAAAGGCAACTACGGTATCCGAACTGACAGATGGCAGTATATCGATCCGGGACAGTGCAGCATTCCCGTCGCGAAAGCTGCACTCTGCGATGGCCAACACGCTTGCCCAGCGTGTCAAGATTTCCTTTCTTGACAAGGCCTATGTCTGGTCTTCCAATGGCTGATATGATGATGATGAAATATCTAGGCGCTAACATTTTCATTTTTATTACAAATAATTTCTTAAATTATCGATGAACCTGATGATCTTATAGCATAACAAGATCATTAATTTATTATTATTAAGAATTAATAATTTTATTTATTATATTAGGCATATTGAACAGAATAATAAAGACAAACACAGTAAAATAAAAATAAAAATCTATGGGTTTTTGACAAGCTGTAATTCCATGATAATCGTAATTAGAAAATACTTAATATAAAAAGTTTTAACATTTACCGAGTGGTACCGCCAGAGTAGAATAGTACCACCCCCTGTACCAGGTGTCTGTCTGTGTCTGTGTACAAAATACTCAGCTGGTACCGCAAGACATAAAATATATTTATTTTTAGTAACAATATTGTATGTTTTAAAAGTGCCTTCAGTTATTCTTGACTTTCTTTTACTTTGGCTACAAAAGAAAGAAGTATTCTATTTTTCCGTGGGCAGCATACAGAGCGGTATAAAAACAGTTTCAATTTAAACGTAAAATGGATGGGTAAACATAAAATTTGGACTCATGTGCAGCATAATTAAGCGGTCGCGGTTCTTGTCGCGAAATATTTCAACGTCACACAGAGATGGACAGCCGAGATAAATATTATTAATTACTATGATTTCAGCCTCTTTATGCCGCTTTAGGAACGCGTGATTAATTAATTTACTTGTTTCAAACTTTTATACGTGCATACGTTTTTTTTAAGTTCAAATTTAAAATACTCGGAGGTGGGAGGAGTGAGGTGGGAGTGGACGAAAATAGAGTTGCAAAGTAATTTGTGAATTTATTTGTATATAAGTACACTTGCAGATTACTGTTATAGATAATAATATTTATAATTAAATATAATATTAATTAGTCGACAACCTAGGAAACCTAGTAAAACATACTTAATTTATTTTATTTTATTTTTTTACCTTATTAATTTTTATCAAAAAATACGTAAATAATGATAAAGAATACAAGCAAATAATAACTAATGTGATAAATCATTTTTCTTCTCTTAAGCCAACTATGATATTTGATGTGAAGGCTGAAGAGAACTCGGCCGCCAGAATGATTGAAATTTCCTACCCAAAAGTAAGGCAGGTAATTAAAAACATCTATGTCTTGTGTCTTAGTTCATTGTAGGAACGGAACTTATAGGTTAAATGAGTGGTTTTGTAGTTGTATAAGAATATAGAATGGCTTTAATTCTTAGAAAAGGTCTTCTAAAGGGAAAGGTATAGAAAAATAATATATATGGAGGAAACAAAAGATGTATGTCAAATTCGAAGAACATAGTATGTTAGTGATTAAAATTTGTACGAGTTATAGTTATGTTTAGATATTATCATTTTTATTAGACGCATATGAGCCAACAGGCTTACTATCTGGCAGTGATTCTATTTTATGCGCCAAGGATCGTGGGCTCGATCCCCACCCGGGGCAAATATTTATATGATCATATTTGTTCTGTATCTGGGTGTCAAAAAATGTATTTAAGTATTATATTTGTAATTGTTCTGTTGTCTGATATCCGTGACACAAGTGCTTAAAGTGACTAAGCTCGGAGGTCAGGTCAATGTATGAGATGTATTATGAAAATTGTACTTAACGAATGATAGATACTATTAAATTGTGCGTAAAATACGCTGGATTTTTCCTCTAGGTGTATAAAATTGGCTGGCAGTCATTTAAGTAACTAAAAAGCACTTTTTGCTGGACATAGGACTCCCAAAGGGGTAATTTTCTCTATCATTGTGCTAGGCAGCCATGACGGCAGTTGAAGTGCGTAATTGCGACGGGAATGCAGCTGCCTATCCCTTGTTGCATTTGATCTACTCTCTTTTGGGTTCTTCCACCATCTAGCGGTTTCGGTACTTTAGTTGCCTATCACTATTTCTGATACAGTATACCGACTAAGATATGCTTGCAGTTTAATTTCGCAAATTAAAAAGGTGTGATTGTGAATTTCTAAAAATAAAAAAGCATGTAATTAACTAACAACGTCCAGCAGTTTCACTCGTGTATAGTTGTAGAACTTTCAAAAAAACTCCCCCCCCCCCCCTTCTTTTTTGTAGTTTTTTTTGTGGCCTTTAATAAAGAGGCTTTATACTGAAATTCATTTAAATAGCTTCATAAATAGCGAAGTTTAGTACTAACTTTGCACCCTCGTTTTACCCCTTTAGGGAGTGAATTGTCATAAATCGTCTGTAAATCTTCCTGCGTTATAAAAAGAACCCGTGTGCAAAATTTCAAGATAATAACCAATATAGTTCAGCCTATGCGTTAATATATCTTTAAGTCATTCAGTTAGTTTCTCCTTTTAGAACATTTTAAATTCGAGTACGATAGTTCGCAGTGGTAGTTTCCGGCGTCACAAAATATTTTCTTTAGCAGTAAAAACCTTTAATACCTGTGACAATGTCTATTAGCCTTGCTTAAACAAATTGACCGTTGCATATTTGGTACTGGAATAGGCAAAATCTGTCGTTAAAAAGTCACTTAATGCAGTTAAAGGAAACTTAACCTTCCATTTTCCTTCTACAATTAGCTTTGTGCCGTCGCATGTACGAGGTGCAGTAATAGATTTCACCGCTGACACTCTCGCCTTTAGCCTTTGGTTAGCCGGCAATAGTGCTTGGAATTGATCATTCCTCTATCTAGAATATTTTAGCTCTGTTTTATGCATGGATTATATCAGCGAGGAAACTTCGATTATTTATTTTGGTGAAAACAGGATATACGATTAACCTGAAAACAGCATTTTTCTTAGTAGCTCGCCGTTGGAAAATTAAGCGATTAAACAATTTGATTTTCATGATTTGATATCTGAAATATTATGTACATATGGGTTGAGCTATTATTTTACTTGTCTCGCAAAGTAATCATGCAAGTTAATTGTGTTGGATAACAGAATTTTCGGAACGCAGTGAAAAAGATTTCCTGATTTGAGTGATTTTCAGCTTGCCAAGACCACATACATTTTTTGAGCGTTTTATTCTGTTTTGTGTGCCTAATAAAACAAATGAAATAAATATTTCTTATCATACTATTAGGTCATCAGATTCATAAGTCATTTGACAAATTAAATGTAATGTCAATGATAGTGTTAGCAAATATATAATTTTATCATCATTATCGGACAGACTATCATCGGTAAGCGACTTTATTTATATTTGTGGTAATGGTATATTGGTATAACTATTTCGGGTTTTGCTTTATGAATGTCGCGCTGGGCAGATGTGGTGGTAATCGCAGAGCGTAGCTTAGCGGCGGGAATGCTGCTGCTCATCCCTGCTCCATTGTATTTAAACTACGTCAGAAAAGAAATATAATAACGGAAATAATAAAAACAGTAAAATAACTCAAGGCAAACTCATATAGGTCGAATGTTAAGTTCAATTCCGTTAGTTTTAAGTATGCTTGGCGACACTCAGTCAGGATCATTTATCGAACTACTATTATATTACACCTTAGTAGTAACACCTTAAAATGAACATGTTCAAAATCAAAATATATAAATAAATAAATAAACCTACCGCCATCTGTCGGTTCCGATATATCAGAGGCCTTTTACGACATGATAAAGAAGGAGGTACACAACTGCTACCCTACAGCAAAGAAGTCTTTTAATAGTTAAACGATATAGTTATCTGTTTGTTAGTATAACGTTTTTAATTAACGTTGGCTTTATAAATGGGTGACAGTATAATATGGGTCTACAGCGGTTGCAGGCTATAGTGTAAGCGTGCTCGCGACATTTGAGCAATCTGCTTAGTGATATCTATGTCCAAAGCACAATTAGCTTTGTGCGCATCAGCCCGGCTCGGTGCAGATGTAATTGAATTCACTGCGGCTTTCGGACTGCAAGATGCGATGATATTCAAGATTATTTCCAATTAAATTAAACCGACCTCAACACTAAAAATAATCTTTAGCTAAAAAAACTGCCTAATCTAAAGAAATAATAAATTAAAAAAGAAACAAACAAAGATTTATATGTGACGTAACCAACTGAAAATGTTTACGATTTATGCTTTCGGACTTTGTTTTAAATGGATTATTTGGCTTCCGTCTATGGCTTTGCCCGCGAGTTCTTTACTTTATATTTCATCCCAGAGGTACTCTTGTTATTCCGGCGAGAAATCTATATCGCTCTGCGGATTCCTTAGAGAAAAATACAAGCCACATTTCGGGATAAAAAGCTTTTGTTTCCCAAACTATGTGATTTCATAACGTTTGTCATAATTGTTGATTTATATTTTTTGCAGTCAAAAAATATAAATCAATAATTATGACTCTGTAAAAAATCTTGCTAAGAAAGTGGCGGTGGGGCGTGTTTAGAACACTACTGAAATTATGGTTAACATTAGCTCGTCCTTGGGGAAGCCTATGTCCATCAGTGGACGTCTAACGGCTGATTTGATGATGATAATATGACGGCTGCAGACCGTTTTCCTTATTATTATTATCATACCAGCCATTTAAAGTCTACTGCTGGTCAAAGGCCTCCTCAAGAAAGTGGGAACTTTAGACCATAATTGCCGTGCTAGGCAAGCGTGTGGCAGAACGCAGCAGATTCGGACAAATATACCGCCGTCTGTCGGTTCTCAAATCAATTTCGAATTCCTCAAGTACCATAGAATGATTTCAGACAAACTTGGGCAATTCCATCTATTATTCTCAGATTATACGAATTACACTTTCAATCCAAGATCCGGAGTGATGTGAGGAGTGATTGTTATTTGACGAGGAACCCGGGACAAAGAGTCGGCGCCCTTTGTGTCCCGATAATTAAGTTCCGTTAAGTTAAATTGATCCACATCAGCCTCCTTAGGGCGCCCGTCTGAATCAATTTGACCGGAACTCTCGAAAGCTATTTAATGGAAAAAAAGTTTTTTTTTAATCTTAAAGACATTGTTTCGCAATTTTATTCTAGACGTTTTTCCGACTATGAACTGAAAATGGAATCAGTTTCTTGTTTAATATAACTGATAAAATAATTTTTAAGTGAATTAACCGCAACTGCTGCAAATTGTGCTAAATGGTTTTATTAACATCATGTTAAGGAAATACTATCATATACACAAATATTTACTATGTAAAGCGTCAATAGATGGAACTAGTAATTCAATGTTTTTAATTCCTTCTTCGTTATAAATGGCATCATCATACAAGCTATTTGAAGTCTGCTGAAAATATAGATATAGACTGAATAGACCTCTCCAAGAAAGGAGGTTTTTTGTCCATAATTAATGCGATGAGCAAGCGTATTGGCAATCGCAGAGCGCTGATTTCACGACGGGAATACTGCTGCCCATCCCCGCCCCGTCCATTTGAGCTGCACTGTTGATGCGGATGGTTTTGGCACCTTAGTCGTCTTACGACACCTGGTGCAGTGGGAGGTACTATTCTACTCTGCCGGTACCTCACGCCATATAGGTAGTTATATACTTCGTTTTAATAATATTCCATGTATAGATTTCACTAAACACCGATTTTTCTTGAAGAAATTTGCCTTCTATAGCGCAGGTAATAAGTCTTACTTATAGTTTGGCAAGTTAATAAAATCAGTTCATAGTTATCATTTACAAATAGTTTAAGTTCTCACTAAGCCGCGGTTTAAGGTTGTCGACATTACACAAACAGAGTTTATTCACCTCCGAATGTTACTCGAGAAATTATATTCCAGAAAATTTGCTTAGGCGTCAATCACCGGCGGATCGTAAATTTCGCTGTATCCGAATGGAGTGCCCGACTACCATTTCGGAGGGTAATGGCATTTTAATGATTTCGAAATAGGTTATCGATATTGTAATCTGGTTATTCTAATTAAACAATAATGTTCGTCTTAAATTTAACTTTATGGGTACAATTGAATGGATCTCGTATTGAAATTATAAATGATAGATTATTTACTTAAAGCCATAACTAAGAACTAATATTTTCGAAATAATTAAAAAATTAGAGAGTTTTTTTATTGTTCATAAGTTTAAAATTTTACATTATTAAAATGTCATCAGATACCGGAAGAGTAGAATAGTACCTTCATATATCCACCCGAAACTGTGTTCCCCAATGCTTGGCGGGGATGGGCAGCAGTATCCTTACCGTCGAAGCTGCGCTCTGCGATTGATAAACACGCTAGCCCAGCGAGGCAATTATGGGCAAAATTTCCTAGAAGGCTTATGCCCAGCAGTGGACTTTCAATAGCTGTAATGATGATGATGATGTTACTAAAAAGATTTATTAATAATAATAATAATAATAAAAATAAAAAAATATATATATATATGTGTTTTAATATCAAATCTAGTATTTTCAGAATAAAAAAAGAATAACACATACCATTGTAGTATTGATTTCAATCTTTTTTATAAAAGTAAGAGGACCAGAGTACCGATAACGGTATCATAAACGATTGTTGGTTTTGCAATTCATTAGGCTTTCCACCTTAACTCGCACACTGAATTTCAGAATTTTGAATAGCTTTTAGAACTGTTCGTATTATATATATATATATTAAAAATAACAATAATAGTAATATTAATACATTAATAAATATGTACAAATATATTAATATTACGCATTAGCGCATAAATTTAAAATAACCAACAAAAAACTCCGGTTGTCACAATCAGTGCGTGCATGTAAAGGAAAAGAAATGCGCAGAATGTCTTCAATTGAACTTAATTTTAAAGTGATAGCGAGCTTCTGCGTTTTTCCTTGCATTTATGAAATGGTAAAGGGAAAATATTTTAAGTTTTATATCAACATTAAATTACCCAAACGTTCAATGCAGTCAAATAAGATTTGGTGAAATACGATAAAAAGGAACGGAAGTGAAATCACATCGAGCTCAAAGCTAATTTCAGATATCAAAATAGGCAGTTCAATTATAAGCGATGACTCTTGAGTGCCAATTTTAATAAAAGACATCATCGAAATCCCCATATCCGCGGATAATTCCGCAATTTCATTATTCGAAACTCGTGTCCCTTCCACATACTGGCCGTGAGATTGGATTTTTATTGAACCTCAAATAGGTAATAGCAGATGTCCCACAAACGGGCGAATTCAAAACGTTTGACCAACAAAACGGATAAGAGAATGAGGGCAAACACAATACCACCGAAAACGGATCTCAGATACGATAAAAACAGATCAAAAGCTGAGGGAATTTACTAAAGGCATATTGTTGCGTTACAAAAAATGTTGAGGACAAAAAGGGGAACGCACCAAAAGGGAGTTAAGACGGTACAAAGCTAGGTAAAGGGGGATTTGTCATGCGTGGCTTAGCTCCTGGACTTTTTCGGGTTTCCGAATTCACCGCAGATATTTGGGTAGAGGTGATTTTTTCACTATTACATTTGGCGGCGTTTTTTGCTGGTTGAATACAAAGTGGTGAGATTTGAAATTTTGTTTGCTGAAAACCCTTGGGAGATTTGGCATTTTGTTTGCCCAGAACCCCCTTTAGTTTGTCTTGTCCCGTAATATTGAATTGTCAGTTATTACAAATGTAAAGAATAGAAATTAAGAATCGATTAAAAGATACTAAAGTCAAATAACATTAAATTTAGGGTACGCTTGATAAAAACTTAAGTTGAATTTTCATTAGCACATAATATTGAATGAATTGGTAAAGGTTGCAGGTTCGAATCCCGTCTGACACAGAAGACAAGTTGAAGTTCTTCTAGTAATTATATTAAGCATTATTCAATTCATTGCCCGATATAATCGTCGATCAGAAGTATTTCCCCCTAACTTGTCCTACTTCTGCGAACGCGATAAATAGTGCCAAGTTATCAATAACACATAAAAACACTGGCGAAGGTCGAAACACTTCGGGAGGCTGTTAAACACTCCTTAATGACCCTTGCTCGTTAAGAGGAAAGGTTTCGGCTGTTCTTTGGAATTAACAGTTACTGCTACACGAAAAACCAGCCGATACAGACCCGCCACCCCTCCCCTGTTAATTAAAAATAGAGACAGATAAAGAGGAGGGCGCGGATGAGCCAAAGGTCACGGAATACTGGTTCCAGGGTTTGCGGCAACGCATAAACTTTTATGCATTTGGAATGGCCCGAAAATTGCTCGTTTGACGTTTTCGAAGCGTGAAACAGCGGTCCTAGCTGGAGTGTTTGATAAAGGCCAAATTATTACAAAAATATTAACAATATCAATAAATAGCACAGGATAAAGATGATAGTAGCAATTAAGAATCTGGTAAGTAATAAAGATAATCGTCGGAATATATCTGAATAGTGTAAAACCTTTAACTCTTTGGACTCGAATCAAACCAGATTTAATTTAAACTTTGTACATTTATCAAGAACCGGAGACAATATAGGAATTCTTTAAGGTTACCTTATTATCCTTATGAGACTAAAAACTAAAAAGAATTCTTAATATAAAATAAAAATAACAAAACTACTAGAATTATTGTGAAAAATCGCAGGTTGATACATGGAAATTATGGCACAAAGCGCCCAAGAAATACATTTTAATTAAGGATCTATGTATGGTTTTAAGTATGATATAGGTTTTATGCAATGCTCATGGAAAAAGCAGCGTTATAATGACAAAACAATTAATAAAATCAGTCTATTGGTTTTGAGAAACATTATAACAAACGTTAAATTAAATGTTTTCTTTTAATAACATTAGTTTAGATAAGGTATTATCACGGTTGTCAGCCATGTAAAAACTTTGCTTCTAGAAGACGGATTGATTTTCCTTATCAGACAGTCAGATGCGGGTGTGCGATTTATTGTGTATATTATCCAGAGACAGCCCTCACCTCGCATGTGATCTGTCTACTTACATGTAGCATTAATTATGGATTGATATTTTTCTAATGAATTGTTCCTACCGATGATAAAAACCGTATGTTTTTTTTTTAGGAATTAATACATAACGTTTCAATTTTGCAAATAAACTAGAATTTTTTTGTTCATAATAAAAAAATATATTCTCAGAACTAGAAGGTCGAAATTAGCCCACAAGTTCTAATAACATTATTTTTATTTAGCAATTCTATTTTATTTGTCTCTATTGACAACATTTTAACATTTGATAAGCCTACAGAGAATAGAATTACTAAATTCTTGAAACATTTCAGAAATTAAATTTTTTAAAGTATTTGTGTGCTATTCAAGCAGTAGCATGTAATGTTTATTTTTTAAGTATATATATATATATATATATATATATATTAACTTTTATAGTGTTAACAAGAAACATATAAATTTATTTTATAAAAATCAAATACCTACATGAAAATAAAGAATCTGCATTTGAAAAGAGGCAGTTCAAGGCTGTATTCACATGGTAGGAACATTACTAAGGCTTAGACGCGAGTTCCTTGATTTATGGCCTCCGGGGCTTGCTAGAGAATATTAAGATACTAGGTTCCGACTTTCACAATCTGAGGAAAGATTTTCGGTAAGTGAACAGTATTTCGCCTCTAGTACGCTTTTCCAATAACATTTCGCTTTTACTCCATTGCGAATTCCTTAGACATTTAGTGGTACTAACTGACATTTTAGTATTCTCATTACTATAGGTAGACCTCGAACACTGGTCGTCTGCATTGGTATCTCACACTATATTCACCTATATCTACCGCAGTATCGTGTTCCGGGTTGAAGGGTGAGAAAAGTTGTAAAATAAATGGACGACACTAGTAGATTCTTTGTTGTTTGTCGCTGTTTTTTTCTCTTCATCATTACATCCTTTTGGAAGTCCACTGCTGGACAATAGGTTTATCCAAAAAGAGAGGTCTATTGCCCATAATTGCCACCTTGGGCAAGCGTGTTGGCAATCGCAGAGCGCAGCTTTCGCGACGGGGATACTGCTGTCCATCCACTCCCTGTGCATTTGAGCTGCACTGTTTCGGTTGAATATACCGCCATTTGCCGGTTCTAGTACCTTAGTTGTCCCTTACAACACCTAGTGCAGTGGGAGGTACTATTCTACTCTGCCTTTCTTGTTATTTTAATTATAAGTAAGTTTTGCTTTGTGTTATGCTTTCGATTGATCGACTGATCACACTTTTAATTATTTTAAATATTAAAATGTGTTAGTCTGTAAGTATAAACATTATTAGACCTAATAAATTAATAAATAAATGGGTAATATGGCATAATATTTTTAAGTCACAAGGTTGGTAAAGTGCAAATAATATCCTTGTGATTAAAAGAACATCAACAGTCTGACGCTTACGCAAACTTGTTTGTAGACTTAATAATATAAAAAAATAAAAGTATATCTATCCAGGACCCATGTTTTATGACCAATAGGACCCTACATTCTTTTTTAGGATTGAAGCTATCCACATTGAAAGTTTAATCAATATATTCGCGTATAGCGTGAAAGTGTATATACTTGAATGTTGCAAATGTTGCTTCAATCCCAGAGAAGAATGTAGAGTCCTATTAGTCCTGAAAAAGTTACTACACAACTCTACCTATAAACCTACCGCCTACCATAAAGTGAGAGATATTTAACTAGAAGGGAATATGTATTTTTGTTCAAAACTCAGCAAAACTTTTTAACAGTTTGTCGGCAGGTTTCGATGTTATTAACATTAAACTTGTAAAGTAAATTGTTGACTATTTTTGCATAACCAAAGCATTTACATTATTTTTTCAACCACATTATACTTGGAAATAGTCCACAAATAACTTCAGCCATATTTGAAATGTAATATCGGCACTATATTATGTAGTAATAACTGAAGTTTGGCAAGAAAGGCGGCTGATTACAGATGAACTCTGAAACAATATTAAGCTCTCCTCGTGAATGTGGTGATTTATGAACTCGGCCGGGCGAGCGCCGAGGGCTCCCCACAGTTACAATATAGGTAGTCTATGGTAGCGAGTATATTCATTCTGCTTCCAATCGGTAACTCAGCGGTTGGCTGTTTTTTTCCACGTTATTCGGGCGCCATATTTGTTTGACTAAAGATTTGAAATATGAGAGATTTACGTATAAGTTCGATGACCTTGCATTGCATTAACTTGTATGTGTGGTTATTTATTTATCATTTCATTCATGTCATCATCATTAAAGCTATTCGAAGTCCACAGCTGGACATAGGCCTCCCAAACAAAGGGGGAATTTTGCCCATAATTGCCGCCCTGCTGCTGATGGGATGCTGCTGCCTATTCCCGCCCTGTCGGTTCTGGTACCTTAGTCGCGTCTTACGACACAGTACAGAGAAAGATACTATTCTACTCTGGCGATACGTCACGGCATCTTTAATTCATGTAACTTAAAAAATAAGATACTCTAATGGTCTCTATTAATAAGCAACAGAGGCAGGGGTAGAACAATTTTGCAGTAGGAAGTTTAATTATTTGAGGTTATTTTTCTAATACCTATATAAAGTAGGTAGCAGGAAAAAACATTCTTACTACTACACTGTAATGCAATAGTAATAATATATAATAAGTAATTATGTATTCACACGTAGGCCGTGGATTCGATTCCTACCCATGATAAATATTTATATGATGAAATCTGTGTTTGTTTTATGTTTGGGTGTTAAATATATGTATTTAACTATATATTTATGATTGTTCTGTTGTCCGTTACACAAGTGCTTTAAGCGAATTATCTTGGAGTCAGATCAATGTATGATCTCATACCGTCCTGACTAGACTCTAAGATTATTTCCAAGATTAAAAACAGAACACAAATATTCATTATGTACATTATTATCCTGGTTAGAAATCAAACCCTTGAGCCTTAACGTAGAAGATCATGATCACCACCATCTGTGTATTTCCGCTTGTCCGATTTATTGGATCGATTTGCTTTTACGTCAGGGATTTGTTTATCATCAAATCAAAATCTAGATAAATATTGTAGGAGTTAAATATTTTAATGTCGGTAAATGATTTTCGTAACTTTACTAACATTATACATTGTGCGTACTTAACACTTGCCTATGTATGTGTTAATACCTTTTACAAAATTATAGAAATCTTTAATTATAGAGATCATAATAAATAGTTAGTTCAGGCAGTATAAAGGCAGATGCATTGGGAGACGCAATACGGAATGTTGTTCCCAATACATGCCTACAGAAGCAGTCTGTGCCCAAAGGCTTGCCGAGTAAGCCGGTCTCCACGCCGCTGTCTCTGTAATCCCTCCGACAGATCGCTCCTAATTCTGATTAATTGTTGCAGGCATCCGCCGACTCTGTTCTGCTGTGTCCCATTTCCAAATGGAAATAGGTCTTCCGATAATACAAGTGATAGTGTTACAATGTTTTTGTTGCTATGGGACATGCTGGTCGGTGATTCCCTGTTGTTTATGCTGACCTATTTAATTAGATATATAACATTTCTTTTTATTGGAAAGGCTAATTATATCCTTGGATATTTGATCCAGTGTTGGTTGATTAAAGGCTATGTGTTTTTTGAATGCGTCAGTATTAGTCAAAATTCATTTAATATATGATGTGTACATTAAATACTAAATAAATTCACACAACATATACATTGTCCTGAATCCGACATAAGTCGCATAAAGCACTTGTGTTATGGATATCAGACAACAGAAGGTTCACAAATATAATACTTATATACATATATTAAATACCAAGACACAGAAAGCACAAATATCTTCATATGATATATGTCTTGGGTGTAGATTAAACCCACCACCATTGACGCACCAGATTGGATCATTTTTATCTGCGCCATCGGGTCATTATAAGCAACTTTGACTGACCCAATTTAATTTTGGAACAAAACTCTTTGGAAGTTTAAAAATGCCTTTTAATTAATGTTCTGAGTAAGTTTATTGAAGTCATTAAAGTCTGTTTTTTTTGTAATATTAGAAAAAAAAATAATCTACGAAGATGGTGGTTTATAACATTTATCATGTCATCATGATAATGATGATTATTTAAGGCAATTATAATAAATATTTTATTTTTATTTATTTATTTAACTTTATTGCACAAAATGCACAAATGGCGGACTTAATACCAGATGGCATTATCTCCCAGTCAACCATTACATAAAACAGAAAAATATATAAATATATATATACATATTTGTATAAATAAACCCAATAAATGCATATGGTATAAAAATATATATATATATGTATATATATACATAAAATAACGTACATCAGAAATAGGGTTATAAAGTTAGAGAAGCAGCATCAGTAAATAAAGTACGAAGACAGCGTTTCAGGAAAAATTTAAATATCTAGAAGTATCACCAGATTTTTTCAGATGTGTTTCTTCCAGGTGATCAATATGAAAAACCGTAAATATAAAGAAATTCTCACGTCAACATAGATTTATACCTCAACAGGAAAAATAAAATGCAAGATCAGCAAAACTTACAGAGTCAGTGCCAGCTGCAATCTAAGACAATTGCATACATTTTGTAACATTATGTAGCAACTTCTATACCAATATTGACTGCGTTCATCGCTAATAGATGGCGTTAGTACGCTATGAAATATCTCAATATTTAATGTTTAGAAATTATAACATCTGAGTCTGTGGATAACCTTATTAGATAATATAAAAAAAAACCCTTTTTTATACATACCCTTTTTACTACTGCTGGGCATAGGCCTCCCCAAGAAAGGGAGATTTTTGCCGAGCTGGGCAAGATGTTGGTAATTGCAGAGCGCAGCTTTCACGACGGGAATGCTGCTGCCTATCGCTGCCCCATGCATTTGAGCTGAATTGTCTCGGATGGATATAATGCCATCTGTCCATGTCGGTTCTGGTACCTTAGTCGCTTCCTACGACACCTGGCGCATTACTGTGAAAATTTCATTAAAATCTATTCAGTAGCCTTAGCGTGGAAGAATAACAAAAATATACACACATAAACCTTCGCCTTTATAATATTAGCGTGATTACCGAGTCATTTCATTACCTTTCTTATCCGCTATTTGGTAGAAATAGTATTCGGCAGAGTAGAATAGTACCTCTCCCTGTACCAGGTGTCGTAAAACGCGACTAAGGTTCCAGAACTGACAGATGGCGGTATATCCATGCAAAAAATCAGCTCAAATGTACAGGGCGGGGATGGGCAGCAGCTTCCCCGTCGTGAAAGCTGTACTCTGCTATTGCTAACACGCTTGCCCAGTACAGCAATTATGGGCAACATACCCTCTTTCTTGCGGAAGACATAGAGTCCTAGGTCCAACAGTGGAATTTTAATGGCTGGTATGATAAGTTGAGTTTGATATACCAATGAGATGAGTTAAACTTTTTGACTTTAAGAAGTTGCTTTTAACAAACTTTGCTAAAATACAATGACCGTACAGTAACTCAGTATTTTATTTTCGAGAAAAAATCTGAAAATTTATTTAGGGGAAGAAAAGCAAGCTGTTATCTCCGACTGCTTGCTATAAACAAACCGAAAAGGCTAGCAATGAGACCACAGTTGATATAACTAATTAAAATAATCCAGTCGAGTCTGGTCCGGTGAGTTAGCTCGCGGAACAAATAACGAGAGACCCTAGGGGGCTGTGAATTTCAAACTGTGGTGTTTTTTGTGCTGACATATTAAAGTTAGTTCCGCGAAGGGGTTAAGTAAATTAAGTGTAAGGGTCTTGTGGCATTTTTTCGTTATTTCATCATCATCATCTTCATATTAGCCATTGGAAGTCTACTACTTGGTATAGACCTCCCCAGAAAAGTGCCAATTGCAGAGCGCAGCTTTCGCGTTGGGGATGCTGCTACCCACCCCCACCCTGAGCATTCGAGGCCACCACGCCTGCCTGATAAGATGATGATGATATTGAAAAGTATCTATGGTCATGCCTAATTGATTCAATTTCTTTTTATTATGTGTAAAATGATTTTTAGGAAAAATATTCGGTTTTCCGCGCTCCACAAATGCCTAACTAGAGAAATGTATGCATAAAATTCCAGAAAATCCAAAATACGTTGTTGGGCAATATTAAGAATGCATATTCGAGTGGGCCCACCCGAAACAAGCGACTGTCGCTCCCCTGTCGGATTACTTCCCACGAATATTCACAGTTTCCACGACCGCGGCGACTAGGGCTTACATTGACTTCCGGAAAATTACAACGCGTGGCTAAAAATAACGAGAATTTTCTTCTAAATTAACCTATTATATAACCTTCAACGAACATATTTCGATTAACCGGGATATAATTAGAGAATTGGTAATCTTTGATACAATTAGAGAATTGCAAATGTGTTCATTATAAGAAATGTCTTGTTAGCTAACATAAAGGTGAGCATACCCAAATCATCAAAAAATTAAGTGATAAACATAATTATAAATAGCCGTGAGGTACCAGCAGAGTAGAATAGGACCTCCCCCTGTACCAGGTATAGATTCCTCTGTTGTCTGATGTCTATAACACAAGTGCTTTAAGCGACTCACCTCGGAGTCAGGTCAATGTATGAGATGTGGGAATACTTTAAAGATCTTTGTAAAACCGAAATGAAAAGAGACAAATTACCCATATGTGTGTCATAATTACCATGATTTAATTGTTGCGATGTACATGTTTATCCGTTGCATTAAATCTTCCTGATGTTTGCCATAGAACGCGGATTGCCAATTAGCAACGTAATCCCACAGTGTCTTCACTCAGTGTGCTGTCGTAGTCAACAATATAGTTGAGATGGTTCATTGTACGGTACCAATAATTGACTAAGATTTTTTTAACTCGCATGATCTCACTAGACGTAAGCAACTGGGACTATTATTTCCACCAGTGGCGATATGATTAATTTCCCAAAAACATCTCATATATAGACCTGTATCCTCAGTGAGTCGCTTAAAGCACTTGCGTTACGGACGACAGACTACAGAAGAATCAAAAATATACTACTTAAATATATATATTTAACTTAATTAAAAATTTGCTCTGTGTGGGAATTGAACCTACGACCCTTAGTGCACATGATAGGATCACTACCCGTCATAGACTATAAACACAGTATATACAATCTATGAAAATAGATCACAATGCTAATATGCATATGCCTAGAGTTAGTCGTTTTGTTTTAAGTATATTAATTGTTGAACATAAGCCGCAGGGTACCGCTGAGAAGAATAGTACCTCACTCTCTACCAGTTATCGTAAAAGGCGACTGAGGTACCGGATCTGACAGATGGTGGTATATCCATCCGAAACAGTTTCTGCAGCTTAAATACTACAGGGCGGGGCTAAGCATTAGCATCGTCTTCGCGAAGATGTGCTCTGCAATTACCAGATCTCCTGCCCAGCGCGGCAATTATGGACAAAAATCCCCCTATTTTGGTAAGGTCTATGTCCAACAGTGGACTTTTTATGGCTGAAATGATAATTAATTATTGAACACAAGGGTTTTAATCAATACTATTCCGTCAGACGGTTTTCAAAATTCTACTTTAATTCATTAATTATTCAGTTCAAATTTTGTTTCATTCCTCATTACTGAACTGTAATGAGTCATAAACATTAGCAAAATTTTGACATTAAATAAGAACAAAGAGAATATAAACACAAAGGCCTTTCGATGATAAATGTTTACTCCAATATTGTGTAACAATATGTCATACAAACAATAGCATGTCCAATGTTTATTTTAAATCATTTAATGTATTTCTAGTCAATTTTGTATTGACTGTCCAAATTGATTTTACCTGTGGCAAATTTCCCGTTTCCTCCCTTTAAACAATCCATCTATATATATATATATTGTGTATCCATCTATATATATAATCCATCTATATATATATATTATAAATATAATGAATGAATGAACGAAATGAAAAAAGTGACATGCAAAAATGTGTATCATCATATCTGCGAAGATAAGGGGAATTCTAGCCTTAATAGCCAAGCTGGGAAAGCGATGGATAAACCGCCATCTGCCGGTTCTGGTACCTTAGTCGCCTCTTACGACACCCGACAAAGAGGTACTATTCTACCTAACTAGGGCTCGTATACGCATTTTATAGTATGTATATTGTAAATATGTGAATGGATCTACTTACTCGTCAATTACATTACCTTAATATTTCATCGATAACAGACCGTCTGTATGTAACTTATTTGTGTCTTTGTTAATATCAAATTGAATGCAGCCTGTTTGCGGGATAATATTTGGAGTTGTGCTTCATACAATTAAGTACCGTTGAAGCAAAATACTATATATTGACTTTATAAATCTAAAAAGTATTATAGTTATTATACATTACATAAGTATTTATTATATATTACATAAGTAATTATTATGTAATACATAAGTAATTATTCTGTATTATATAGGTAATTATTATATATTACAAACAGTTTGCCGTGAAAGGGTAACAGAAATCTATAAAGCAGTTAGACCGCTATAAGTATTTTAATTTATTTTCTCTTTAAATACAAATAAAATCCCCCGACCAATAAGCAATAATTATGTGAATCTGGACTTCAGAATGCGAACAGTAAAAGATCTAGGCTCGATTTCTAGTCCAACAGCAAAAGTTATCAAACTAGATTTTGTCAACATATAAACAACTTAGCTGCTGAAATGCAGGGAGTAGGCCGCCTAAAATTCTCTCGCCTCAAGAAAAATAGTGTACTGAAGCTACAAGATTCGCAGACAAACAATAGGAAATGCATCACTAGGTGCAATTTCCTGCTGCAAATACTTTTACCAATGAGAATCGGTCAGCATATTAGACTATCGTTCTCGGAGCAAATAGATCGCTATGTAACAGATTTTTAAATCAAGTCGACAAACAAGCACACAATCCGCTTCTATCATTAATGATAAGCGTCACTGCAGCCTGTAGACGCTCGTAATTTCACTAACGCGTTGCGAACCTTGTGACTTGTGATATTATGCTATATAACCCAGTAATTTCCGTGCCTCTCTCACCTTTCAGACTGAAACAGCATTGCGAACACTGCTATTTGGCGGTAGAAACCGATGAGAGTGAGGTACCAATGCATGATGACCTTTTGTGTGGGAATCTAATGTCAATGAATAGGTCAGGTCTACCTTATAAAAAGGATTCAAAAAGAGAACAAAAAGTCAGTAAATTAATGTACAAACCTAACTGATGCAATAAAAATTAAAACAATCATCAGTGCTGCAAACGAAATGATTTCTTCGCAATAACTCAACAGGATTTGTGTTAGGAAAGGGAATTTATTCTACCTGGCGGTGCACAAAGCGTCTGCGGGGATTACTGGGCTAATTGGCAATCGCGCGCCGCCGCACTTGGAGGTCACAGCTGATAGATATTTGACGGGATCCAGTCCGAATATGCACTGATTAGGAGGGTAACTGAATAAAGCGAGCCAAACAAACAATGAAATATTATTTTATATGCGACTAGCCGCGTTAAGTAATACTAAGTAGTACCTAGAACAAATAGTCCAGTTAGGTTAGTCCAACTCCAAGAAAAAGGTCAATCGCCAAAACCAACTCGGCTGGGCAGCGTTTGGAAAACTGCGAAACAGCTTCTCATCCGATATACCTCGGTGCCTCAAGTCGAAAGTATTCGACCAATGTGGGTTACCAGCGATAACTTACGGCATTAGCCTTCTTGGCCTCCTGAAAGTAGCTCAGTGAGCTATGGAGAGGGCAATGCTCGGAGTGTCTTTGCGCGACCGAATAAGGAATGAGGAGATTACCAAAGTTACCGACATTACTCGGCGGATAGTAAGTTTAAATAGCAGTGGGCAGGGAATTTTGCATGCAGAACCCATGGCTGATGGAGTCATAAGGTTCTGGAATAGAGGTGACGTACCGGCAAGCGCAGCGTAGGTCGTTCAACCGAAAGATGGACCGACGATCTAACTAAAACCGCAGGATTGTGCTGGACACAGGCCGCATACAACCTGTTCTATTGGAGATTACTTGAGGAGGCCTGTATTCAGCTGTGGACGTTTTATGGCTGATATAATGAAGATGATGATGACAAGCTGCGCAGTTTTATCCGCGTTAGATTGTAGAACTTTCATACTAACTTCGCACTCCCCTAAGTTATGATTTTTGAATAAATATACGTGTTTTATGAATTTAAACAAATAACTTATATACTTAATTTTATTCAAGTTACTTCAATAACAACTCGCACCGCCGTTTTACCCTTTAAGCTAATGAATTCTCAAATATCTTTTCTTAGTGATTCTCTATGTTATATATCATATATAATCTATGAGCAAAATTTAAATTAGTTTTCCCTTATACTTTAGGCCCTCCGTAGATTTAACAATTGTCTCCTTTTATATATTTTTTTTTATATTATAAAATCAGCAAACAATCATACGGCTACGAAAATATATTCATCAATTAAATATTTGACTTGGGTAGGGATCAACCCCACGACCCTTGGCGCCAAAGATAGGATTACTACCATCTGTACCATTGGGTCTGTAATATTTAAACGAGAATTAGTAAAACCACTAGAAAAGGCCACAACATAAAACAACAAGCCACACATTAAGGCCAAACACGATTTCATCTACGTAATCCTAATCCGATATTCGCCGTTAATGTCATAGAATTAATATTCATAAGCTTAATGTCGAACCCACGATATTCAATTATGAAGAAATATCATTATCACAGGCATAAAGACGGTCCGTAAAAACAAGGCCCTTTTATCTAGTCGAGTCGGCGGTAATGAGCGCGCTAGTGATGGGGCCTGCCAACTATGTCTCGATACATCACTGCAAGCGAACTAGTATTTCTTACGCATGAATAAGGAGTGGGAGACCCGTCACGCGGGAACTGAAGAAACAGAATAGTAACCTCTGCTTCTAAAGACCAGGGGATAGACAGCAACATTCCCGTCGCAGCTTTCGCTGTGATTGCGCCCACTTCTGGCCAGAGCAGCAATATTACGAATATTCTCACTTGCCAGGGAAGGTATCTGCTTGTACATTGGCAGTTGACATTCTAAAGCTGGTAATACGATGATGATATGTTAATGATACACAATGTGCACAGGCAAACTGATCAGAACCGTGGCATTGCAAACAAAATAACTAATTGGGTTTTGTTTTTACTTGAAAAATCAATGCAATGTACCTCAATAATAAGTGTGTGGTTAACTAAAACGAATTTGAAAAAAGAAACATATCCTATTAATTTAGAAACACATAGTTATTTTTGTACAACACTTATTGAATTATTTAGAAGACTCTCAGAGTGCTTAATAAAATTGTAGTAAACATATTGCAGCTTATACAATAAATATGCTGTGCATAAACAATTTATCATCATACCAGCCATTGGAAGTCAACTGCTGGACACAAGCCTCTCCAAGAAAGAAGGTTCTTTGCCCATAATTGCTGCACTGGGCAAGCGTGTTGGAATCGCAGAGCGCAGCTATCGCAACGGGGATTTTGCTGTCCATCCCCGCCGGGTGCATTTGAGGTGCACATAAATAATTACAGCCACCCAAAACGACCCAAATTGCTGACCTACGAGCTTTTTCTGCTTACAGGTTATATTTTTCTACTCACAAAAACATAAATACTATGCTCACAATTTCAATGAAACCTTTCAAGAACAATAAAACTATGCATGGATTATATTGTTCTTGAAAGAAATATAAAGAAACAAAAACTACATATGAATACAGAAACTGAGGAGGCGCCGGGTATCGATCCCGGTACCTCTCGCAAACTTTGCGAGCACTCTACCATCTGAGCTACGCCCCCGATGGAAACAGTGGTGAAAATATCAAACACTTTC
The DNA here is from genome assembly GCA_020976665.1 of Heortia vitessoides. Lineage (NCBI taxonomy): Eukaryota > Metazoa > Arthropoda > Insecta > Lepidoptera > Crambidae > Heortia > Heortia vitessoides. The sequence goes on from JACJUM010003129.1 coordinate 17,239,431, forward strand.
TGGTTTTTATGTAACTAAAAACATTATTTTCTTTTAATTACAGTTTCTTTGCAAACTGTGCTGTATTAATTTTTTAGTCTTGACGTGTATTTAATTTAAAATATGAACTTTTTTATATAAACATGCATCTAGAATGTGTGAATCGAAGCAGCCTCACGGATGAGTTTCAAATACTTATTTCAAGTCAAATCATGTATTTAAATCTTTAATTTAGTGTATTTTAGCAAATTTAAATATGTTTTTCACCAAATTTCTATACATAGTTGTAATAACGGTAAGAGAAATAGGTTAATTGCTTGGTATGAAAATAATTAATTAAAAATCTTATGGTTTGTCATAAGAAAAACACTTCTGGTGTAAGATCTTTATTTCCTCACAACTAGAAAAATACAAAACAAGAAAAAAAAGTACCCAATAATTATTGGAATACAAGCACCAAATGCATAAAAATAATAGTTTAATTAAGTAAAGTAAGTCAAAGAAAAGTGTGAAATGATACACCACCACCATTTTGATTGACTGTCGGACGGGCCTAATGGCGCTGATAGTAGTGCCAAGGTTCGTGGGTTCTATTCCCACTCTGGCAAAATGTTTATATAATGGTATTTGTGTTTGTTTTGTGTCTTGGTGTTAAATATATTTATTTATTTTTTATATTTGTGATTCCTTTGATGTCTGTAACAGAAGTGCTTAAAGAGACTTGTATCGGAGTCAAGTCAATAAATGAGAGGTTTTGGGAATTTATTTATTAATTAAAAATAGGTACTTTAACAGATTACCATAATAATCACAATCAATAAAAATGTAATAAGTAAAACCTACGAACACTGTCTATCTATATATAATAAGCTAGATTACATTACACCTCTTGTGATGGTGACTAAGGTACTGGAATTGATAAACGGCGTTATATTTTTTTATATTTTATTTCATATTATAATTTTTTATTTATATAACATCGCATATATTCTCCTGAATCCAAAATAAGTCACTCAAAGCACTTGTTTTATGGATATCAGACAACAAAGACACATATTCAACACCCAGAAACAAAACAAACACAAATATCATCATATAATATTTGTCACAGGTGAGGATCGAACTCACGACCTTTGGTACTCAAGATAATATCACTACCATCTGTGCCATCGGGCTCGTCAAAACCCAACCAAACAGCGTAGAACAAATGCAACAGGGCGGAAACAGGTAGTAACATCCCCGTCGTAATAAAAGTGAAAGTCTTCTTAGGGAAGCATATGTCCAACGTTGGACATACAACAACTGAAATGGTGGGCGTATGCTAATCGGCCGTGGGGTACCGGCAGAGTAGAATAGTACTTAACCCTACACCAGGTATCGTAAAAGGCGACTAAGGTACCAGTACCGATAAATGGCGGTATATCCATCTGTAACAGTGTTGCGTGATGACTAGCAGTTAACCCGTTGCTCAAACTAGGATCTGCGATTGCTAGTGCTTGCCCAGCGCGGCAATTATGCACAAAATTCCCCCTTTCTTAGGGAGGCCTGTATCCAACAGTGGACTTGCATTGGCTAATATGACGATCATGATGTTAATGACTAAATTTTAAATTGATACATTCAGTTAACAATTATCCAAGTAGAAACATTTAAACCTGTCTTAACTATCTGTATTGAAATAGTTAAGTATCCATAAAAGTTTAACGGGGCCAAAGTCGGGGGCGCGAGCGAGTCTATCGATAAAATGGGTCAATTTTAGACATCACTGTGTTACAGAGAGCAGGGATGTCGCACCGTTAATATAAACGACGGATTGGCGATAATGCTTACCTTTAACGCGAAAACTCTATCGGTCATGTCGTAAAAGTGATAAAGAATCTAAACGCTCGAGAAATAACGCCCAGTATTGAGGAAAACAAAGAGCTGTGACGTTAGCTAACTATCGCTTATATTGGGGTTGCTTTTGTAGGTTATCTAAAGTGAACGAAGTATTTTTTGATGGGCCCGATAGTGCATTTGGAGGTGTCCGTATCTTGTGCGCTAGAGGTCGTGAGCTCGATACCCATCCAGGCCATTTGTATGCGATAAATATTTCTGTTGGTTCTGCGCCTGGGAGTATACATATATTTAAGTGTTGTATTGGTAATTATCCGCCTAGTTAAATAAAAAATAATCACAGTAGCTTAACTTATATTTTTTTAATTATAAAGATATACATTTTTAATATTAATGTTATAAAAACAACATCAGCTAAAAATTTCAGAGATTACATTTCAGAGATTGGGCAGAACTAATATACATACAGAAAAAAATTAAGTAACAAATGAATGCTTCAATTCATTCACTTGTATAGGTTGGGTAGCATTGGGTTTCATTTCTAGTCACGGAAAATTTACATTAAGTTTATATTTTTTTTTGATTATATTTTAGGTATTAAGCAAACTATAGACTCTATGCAGCTGATTTTTATGTGATATTATGTTGAAGATCAAACCTGGTATCATGTTAAGCTGTCATTTGTCCTCGCGTGATGTAAGAGCATATAAGTTTTCTCTATAAGTGAGCTACCCAATACTGAATTTTACAAACCAAATAGTTTCAGCCTTGTGATGACATGTCAGTCAGTCAGTTAGCTAGCTTCTTCTTTTATACCCATATGTAAATGTACGGCTTTAATAAAGAACTTTGAAAATTAGAGAATTATAATACTAACTTTGCACCCCTTAAAAAATGATTTTGACATATCTTTTCTCCCTCCCCTACATTATAAAAGGAAACCCTGTGTAAAATTGTAAATTTCAGACCCTGCGTTTATTAGTCAGTTAACTTCTACTTTTAAATATTGAAGATCAATATCAATTCACATCATATCAGTCACGGTTAACACATTACATTATTCTAACATCACGCGGGCCGTAATTCATATAAAAAAATCCGAAGAAAATGTAGACAAAGGATGCCCATCACAATAGTTATTGGGAATGGACCCGTTAGAGAGCGTCATCTATATGATGAGGTGTTAATGATATACGACGTACGGGGCTGTTGATCTATTTCTTGGGATAGTGGGGCAAGGAAGCGTGAGGTCAGTGGATATATGAGCCAGGAAAGTTTTTTTCAGGTACTGTACAATTGCAAATTATATATATTATAAATAAATTCCCACAACATCACATACATTGACCTGATTCCATGATAATTCGCTTAAAGCACTTGTGTTACGGACATCATACAATCGAGGAATTACAAATATACTACTTAAATACATGTAACACCCAGATATAGAACAAACATAAATATCAATGTATAAATATTTGTTCTGGGTGGTTGATCGAATCGACGACCTTTGGTGTATAAGACAGGATCACCACTGTCCGCACAATCGAGTCCGTCATATGTGACATATCATGTCATCTGTATATTATAATTAAATATATATATATCTATATTGTGGCTCCAATCGCGCTACTACCTTTTGTGCCATCGGTATTTAATCCTTTGGGGATTGAATACCGATCTGAAATCCGAGTACAAATATTTATACGATGAATATATTTATTTGTTCTGTATCCCGATGTTAAATATGTATTTAACGAACACAAGTGTTTTAAGTGACTTTATACGTTGTCAAGTCATTGTATGAGAAGTTGTGTAAATCTTTATTTATTATTATTAATTTATTTCGATAGACATATGAGTTATTGTAATCGGAATGTAATTCAGAGTAGAAAACTGGAACGGCTGAAAAGCTGGAACTGTCAGCGGAATGTTTGGAATAGAACAAACTGAAATTAGTTATGTTTTATCTGTACATATTAAGGAAATTTCTACTGGTAGTAGTAGCTAGAATAGACGCAGGGCCGATTTAAAGGCACTAAGCTACTAAATACAGACCTACAGATATTTGGTATACCTTCTGTATGAGTTAGTACCTCATGTTAATATTAAATAATGTCTCCTGGCATTGCATGGTATATCACTCCCACCTATTTCTACCGCCAAATAGCAGTGTTCGCTTAACTGTGTTCCGGTCTGAAGGGTGAGAGAGGCTTTACTGGGCATAATATCACAAGTAAAAAGGTTGGCAACGCATTAGTGATATCCTAGTGATATTAAGAGCGTCTATAGGGTGTGGTGACATTTACTGTCACGCGGACTGTATGTTTGTCTGTCAACCTGGTGTCAAAAAATGCGCCATCTTTGTGAGCAAATATTGTTTAATATTATATTGTGTAGTCAGCAAACAAGCATATGATGTTGAACGTACCCGCAATTTACTTTTTATTTATTGCACATTTACTTTATTGCACAAAATGTTACAAAATGTACAAATGGCGGACTTAATGCCAGATGGCATTATCTCCCAGTCAACCTT
>JACJUM010003129.1:17243884-17351720 GCA_020976665.1 Heortia vitessoides
TATATATATATATTTATCTATATATATATATATATATATCACGTTTATTTATTTTGTACATATATTACCTGCACCACTATATATATATATGTTGTGACATTTACTATCACGCGGACTCTATGCTTGTTTTTCGACCTGGTCCAATAAAAGCTGCCCTAGCTACATCAACGATGGTGGCTTGTGGCTATGGTGACGCTAAGCAATACACAGGCTGTATACTTGTTCGTGGTCGTGGTAATAAAAAATCAAAGCGATATTCGACTTCACCGTGGGCCCGGCGCAGTCCTCCGGTATGTAATGATCGTCGCATTTAATATCAAACACCGCTAACTAAACACAACTTTCTAACTTTGTCACCAGTCGACTACAAAATCGGAACGGTGTTAAGATACACAATTACTTTAGAGTATCCTACCTACTTCCATGTAGGCAAAAAATATTTTTCAGGTATTAAAAATTTGCATTATGTTAATTCTATTTATATAATAAAATTTAATTTTTAAATTTCATACAGCCTTCGTTACTTTAGAATGCTGAACATTTCTACAAAAAAGAATACTAGTGATGAGAGCACTTCGAAGAATGTAGGGTGTGAATTTGAGAGATAGATAAAAAAATAGTGTATAGAAGATCATGTGGTGTAAAAGATGATGTTGTGACCGCAATAGTGAAAGGAATGTTGAGATGGTTTGGACATGTAGAAAGGATGAATGAAAATAGAATGACTGCACAAAAATATAAAACGGTAGTGAATGGGAAGGTAGAAAATTTATTAAAACGGCAGATCGGGATTACCAAAAATGAACGAGCGTGTATGAAAGGACTCATGAGTTTTGAAAGCTAGAGAGGACCCCGACGGGGCACGAGCGTGATGTATGTAAGTAAGAATTCACCAAAAATCGGTTTAGTAGTTTTTGAATTCATGCAATTCCAGATATAAAAAAATTTAGTACAAAAATAAAAAAAACGTGTTACCACCTGGCTTCCACGTCTGAATTGTACTTTATTTCAACACAGACCAGATAAATATATTTTAGTCTATATTAATATATATATGTATATTGTATTGTTAATTGTTGTCATAATACAGGGGGGATAGAAGCATTCACTCCGTGTCCATTAGCCACGCCCACAGACTTTTTCTACTTTCTCGCTTTGTTCAGCGTTGCGAACTTAACCTCTTTACAAAATATAAGGTACAATTTTCAATGGTCGTCATATCGTGAGTAGTCGATTGCGATTACGAGCGGTGCGCGCTTTTACAGCTTCGGTACCTCTTTTGACGAGAGTGTACTTATGACCATGCGGTATTAGTCGTTAATAGCAATGGGCCTTGGTCTATCGGTGAGGTCTGCCGCATCAGGTGCTTGGTTTCAGTCCTAGGCACGTCGCAAAGCACTGAAGAGACGGTGGCTATTTCATATGTAAATGTCAGGTTGGCGATAAGTGAATGCCTTAAACTAAACCGGACCTGGTAGATAGCGATATATCAAACCAGAAACAGCGTAGTTCAAATGCTACAGGCCGGGGGAGGGCAGCTGCATTCATGTCGCGAAGTTACGCTGTGCGATTAGCAACTATGACTATATTTCCTCTTCCTTGGATAGGCATTTGTTTAGAAACGGAAGTTCTAAGACTGATATGACGATGAATGTTTAATGTACATTCATATAAGCTGCATTCCTATTAATACAAGTGATTCGGTGAAATGTACGTCCGCGTTTATATCTAGTCTAGAAGGACGACAACAAAAATAATAATTCTTTCTTTTTTACACGCTTTATATCAGCTTCAGTTGTATGTATGTGTGTATGTTTGTAACCGACTCAAGTAAAGTCGATTTTGACCCACTTTAGACGGACAGATTTTATTGAAACTTTGTATACATATTAAGAATCGGTGCCTATATAATATTTCGATAAAATTAATTCATTATCCTGTTCAGGATCTTATGTGATATTTATGTTTGTTTTATGTCTGGATATTTAAGTATTATATTATGTAATTTGTGCATTATTGATGAACCCAATGGCGCAGATGTTAGTGATCCTTTTTTATTTGCCAATAATTGTGAGTTCGATCCCCGCTTTGGACAAATATTTATATGATGATATATATGTTTGTTCTGTGTCTAGGTGTTATGTATTTAAGTATTATATTTGTAATCCCTCTATTGTCTACTGTCCGTTACACAAGTGTTTTAAGCGACTTACTACGGAATCAGGTCAATGTATGAGATGTGTAAAACTATTTACCTATGGTTTGTGAATTATTAACTACCAATATATTAATAAATCATCCCTACAATGAACTGAAACGCATTGGCAAAGACATGAACGTTTAGAATAATATATTTTTTACTTTTAAGAAGGAAATTTTGGCAGCCGCGTCGCCCTAAGCCGCCACATAGAATCGACTATAGGGTAGAAAAATAATTCAACATATAATTTTTTTTTGCTTGTATTCTTTATCATTATTTACGTATTCTTTTATTGAAAAAATAATAATATTGTACTTAATTATATATGTGACTGTAGAATATTAGTATATGTGACAGTAGTCTGTAAGTTTACCCACACTAAATAAATGACTAAGACCCACGTGGTAACGGAATTAACAGAGTACAATTTTAGTATTAACAAATTGGTGCTGTAACTTATTGAGGGTCAGTGCATTTGCAATTATAATAATAATTACTAAGATATTTTTTAATAAGCCAAAGATAAGCCGAGTTAAAACGCTTCAGTTTTTCCCAAAAAGTTGAAGGCTAATCCCATAATTATAAGCAATAACAGTTTTCTCGAGGTTTTTTGAAGGTCCCATGTTATAAACTGACAATCTCTTACACATAAGCTAAGATCAAACGTCACCTGACGTAGAATGTTTTACTCTGGATTATATTAACTAGCTGTGCCAGCGACTTCGTCCGCGTTGTGGAATAGTTTCTATGGATACCATACCTTTTGAACTTAGTTTATAAAAAGTTTGAACGTAATTTTATTTCTATCGAATCAATAGCCTAAAAATATGTTTAAATATTCAAGCTCTAAAAATAGCAAGACTTTCATACAGCTTTTCATCCCCTTTACAACCATATTCAACCCTTATTTAGAATTAAAAAGTAACCTTTGTTCTTTTTTAGGTTCAAGACTATCTGTCTACCAAATTTCATGCAAATAGGTTGAGTAGATTAGGCGGAATTGCGTCACAGACGGACATATATAGTTACTTTTGCATTTATCACATTGGTAAAGAAGAAAGAAATATGATAGATAACAGAAATATGATTTTAATTTAATAATTAATAAAATGCTACATAACCATCGTTATATAGGTAATATATTTATGTATAATGATAAATTAAGAACGTTTTTTAAGAATTAAATAGAGTAGAATAGTACCTCCCCTATACTAGGTGTTGTAAGAGGCGACTAAGATATGAAAACCGACAGATAGTGGTATATCCATTCAAAACATTACAGTTTAAATGCACAGGGTGGGGATGAGCAGCAGTATCCTTGTCGCGAAAGCTGCGCTCTGTAATAGCCTGTAAATATAAACTACAATTCTTACAATTGATTGCATATATAACGCCCAGACGAGAGCGAATCCACGATCCTTGGCAAACAAAATAGAAATACAATCATTTGCACTATCTGGCCTGTCAAAAAATATGCTTTTACAACCGCAAGATCCTCTATCTCGGACCGAGTTTTATTCTTGCCTCAGTTAATTACGGAAAACTCGGCCCGACTTAAAAAAATAAAGGTGTTTCAAAACTGAAGTGTTGGCGAAGTTACGGTGAATTCTCCAAAATTTTCTTAATGACTGCTTTAGAAATTAGTTCCGCTCTCGACCAACTGGATAAGTGCGTCATTAGCCACAGATTATATTAGTTTGTGATTGTTATAAAATTAAGATTAAATTCTCATCATATCGGCCACAAGACGTCCACTTCTAAACATAGGCCTCCCCAAGTAATCTCTAATAGGACCTGCGGATATGCGGCCTGTATCCAGCGCGATTCTGCGGTTTTAGTCAGATCGTCTGTCCATCTTGCGGGTGGACGCCCCACGCTACGTGGTCACTATTCCAAAACCTTGCGACTCCATCTTAAATTCTCATAACTTTCAATTATATTAGCTTTTAAACATATATGGACAGGTCGATGGCGCAGGTGGTAGTTATCCTATCTTATGCTCCAAGGGTCGTGGGTTCGATTCCCACCCAGAGCAAGTATTAATATGATGCTATTTGTGATTCCTCTGCTGTCTGACGTCCGTAACACAAGTGCTTTAAGCTTCATACCTCAGAGTTAGATCAATGTATGAGTTGTTGTGGGAATTTGGTATTATTATATTACTGGTCTCGTTAGAGCAAAGGTAAAAATGCCCCCGTCACGGGAATATTACAGCTTCGAGTGTAGGAAGCTTGAATTTTATCAAGTGATATTATCCTTAGCTTAATTAGGAATTTTGCATGCAAAAATCCTTAAAATACATTTTAATTTATATATTACAAACAAATAAAAAAAACCTACTTAATTTTACAGTTTTTTTTACACAAAAAGACCATAATAATATTTTGGGTATCCCTCGTTTACTCGCAATAACATACTTTAATAATCCATTTTTTATATAATAACATAAACGCATCCTAAAAGTATCCTACCAAAGGCTCAGAAGCATAAAGAGCCAAATCCCATAAGACAGTAATTAAATTGGCGGAGAAACCTCACGAATTATCAAACCTGTCTCATCTAAGAGACCGGGATGCCATTATCAATCGGCGGCATTGTCCTCAAATAATTGGCCGGAATCGAACCCAGGCCCCGGTAATTGAATTACAATGCCATTATTATTGTTCCGATGGACCAATGAGTATTTTATAAAGACAAAGGGCAGCCTTTCATCGCACGAAAATGGCGGATGGATTTTCCTTTTTTCGCCCCTTTTGTCGAAGTGTTCGGAAATGGGGCGAGGTGTTTTGCTTCTATGCTCTATGGCATTAACATTTCTTCTAGGCCGATGGAGATTTTTCGTTTTCGAATGAATAAAGCAGTATTTGAACGTTTTTTTTTGTTAGTTATAACTACAAACTGTCCTTCGTGGGACATTCGGCAGTATATTGGTTGGTGCTAACGCTGCCTCGCACGGTATGTGACCTGTGTCACATCCTCATTGTGCATATAGCTATACTACTTTGATTGGATTAAGTCTTGAGGTATTTTGCATTTTAATCTACGCATTTTGTTGTGATTCTCCATTAATGGCCGTGCCAGGGTGTTTGGATGATGTTCAATCCGTTCTTTGTAGCATTTAGTATGGTGTTCAATTTCTTGACTTAAAGTAGGTATAGCCAGGTCACGGTGCAAAACTCGTTGGGCATGAACCAGGGAGCATTGGTTATCGTACGCAGAGCTTTTTTTTTTGGAATCTTTGTATGATCTCTATGTTTGAGTGAGATGCGGTGCCCCATAATTGGATCCCATAAGTCTAAACAGGCTTCAATATTGCCTTGTACAGAAGGAGTTTATTATCAATAGATAGTTGAAACTTTCGAACGATTTAAAATGCAAGTATAGGGCGTAAAAATAAAATCAGTGGTTGGTAGGTAAATGACCTCTTACAAAGGTCGCCTGTATAGATACTTGACTATTTTTACCATTGAATAGTAGTGTTCTCATTGCTGTGTTCCGATTTAAAGGGTCAGAGAGGAAGTGATATTACTGGGCAAATGTGACATAGTTATCCTGATACCCAAGAAAAAACGTCCTTCCTTATTATCTGATTTCCGCCCAATATCTATTTTACTTTCCTATCCAAAGTCCTTGAACGCCTAATTCACGATAAAATTAGTCTATTCCTTCATAGGAATAATTTCCTTTATCCATTACGATGTGGGTTGCATCCGGGATATAGTACCACGACAGCTCTTATAAATATTTCAATGATGTAAGGTCAGGCATGTAGGTCGGTAGTCTCACTGTATTAGAACTGCTTGATTTTAGCAATGCTTTTAATGCAGTAGATTGTGATATATTGCTTGGAGTGATTTAATCTTAAACTTATCTCCACCGGTTATTGACTGGTTTCTTAGTTACCTGTCTGAGCGCCGTCAACGCATTTGCACCAAAGGTGCACTGTCGTCATAGTGCTCCACGTCTGTTGGTGTACCAGTGGGTGGTATTTTATCTCTTTTACTATTTTTCATATTTCCAATAATCACTATCTCAAATAATCTTTCATCTTGGTACCACCTTTATGCAAATTATTTGAATTTACTTGCAAGTATCACTCACTAAATTCGACAAAGCTACCAATTGAAATCTTGTCCGTATTACAGATTGGAGTAGAAGTTTTGGGCTTTACGTCAACCTAACCAAGACGTAAGTTATTGTGCTTGGTAGCTCGAGATTGCTAAATTGATCAATTGATCAGATCTGCCATCGATTCACTTTAATGCTATTGTAGTTATTTTTAGCCCCACTGTTAAGAACTTGGGTATAAAGTTTGACAATGATTGCTCTTGGTGAACACAAATGAAGGCGATTAGTCGCAAGCTTTATTACTCTGTTTCATCTTAAAGAAGAAAGGAAAAAGGTTACGTACCTTTTTCCTTTCACCACCAGAATTGCTTTGGCACAATCTATTCTTTTATCTATCCTTGATTACGTGGATGCCAGCTACCCTGACCTAAAAGAGTACCAACTCGTGAAATTTGAGCGCTTACAAAACTTTTACATTACATTTACATTCATGCTTACATTTTCGGTTTACGTAAATGTAACCATGAATGAGAATTTCCTGATAAATTAGAATGGCTGTCGATCCGATTTCGCCGGAATGCTCATATCCTTTCGCTATTCTATAAGATACTTTTTTATCCTTCTTCCCCATCTTATCTTTAAAAACGTTTCGTTTTTCTTGGTGACAGGCACGAGAGGATATAGAGGTCATCAGATTATTTGACACTGAGCATGACTGCACATTCCTATGTTTTTAAAGGGAACTCGTTTACTGTTAAAGCTTTGCGTTTGTGGAATGCGCTACCTGTAAATGTCAGGCGTGCGCAGTCTGTTACTGCATTCAAACGGATGGTTAACATTTATTGTCACTATAATGACTGATCGAACGGAAGACCAGTATTAATTATTTAAATGTATATGTGTTTACTTTGTAAAAAATAAGTTATATTTATAATAATGTTGTATTAGTATGTAATTTTATTATTATATGTTCATATATAGTATTAGTATTTACTTTCCTTTTTTTTAACTAGTAGCATACATCGAAATGCAGCATTACATTTTCTTCTTTTATGTCTATCCAAAAGTTGCCTCGAAGAGATCGCTCTGTGCGATGAAGCCGCCAATTGTATTATAATTTAGATTTTCGTAATTTTCTATGTAAAATAAAGAGTATATTATTACTATAGTATCTTCAGCCCATTATTCTTCTTTGTGATTATACGAACATATCTATATTGTCTGCTTGTTTGTTGACTTCATAGTATAAAAAATAAATAAATAAAACAATGCAACTCTATATTTTATGTCACCCTGATGTGCTGGCAGAGTGGATTAGTACTTCTTGCTAAACCAGGTAAGAAGTGAATGAGGCATGAAGACTGGAAGATGCCGCCATCCGTATACGTCCACTTGTATTTTTGTAACTTCAATGCGACAGAATGGGGATGAGCAGCATTTCTATCGTGATGGTACGCTCTGCGATTACCACCATGTCTTCCCAGCATGGTTATTATAAACCAAACTTTTTTGGAAAGCCTTATGACCAGTAAACTTTCTGTGGCTGCTTATAAATGCGAATTATTGTATTTTATATGCCACACTAATATAATAAAGGCCAAAGTTTGTGAGCATGTGTGTTATTTCCTTAAGTCTAAACAGCAAGAGTAATTTTATTGAAATATTGGTATTAAGTAAGTTGATACTTTAAATTAATACATAGGCTATGGGAAAATGTCTTATTCTCATTAGAAAATCAATCATTATGTATTTTTAACACCGTGAGTCATAGCTAGTAAGTTATAAATGCTAAAACTTGTTAAATTACTCAAAACAACTTAATGAGATGCAAATTTCAGATTACAGTTTCAAAATTATAACTCGAAATAGCTAATATACTCAACCGAAGCATTCGAGCTAAGGTCGACTAGAAAATCAAAATGTAAGACACTGTCTCATGCTTTACGAAAAGCATTATTCGACGTTAATAGACAGTTATGTAAGCTTTGTAGACAAACAACCATAAAGTTATAGTTAATCCAAAAATACATTTCAATTTCTTCAAAAGTAGCGTTCCATAAATTTCGTAATAGTCGTGAAAACAAGGCAATAAAAGTGAACCGGGGATTCAACCCGTCTTCGGCTGGCCATGGCGCGGTATTTCATTTGAATTCTGCACTTTCAAAATATTATCTTCACCGTATCTATATATTAATAAATGTAGTTATCTACTTTTAACCTACTTTTAACCTTTAACTTTTAACCTATTTTTAGAAAGAAATTTGCGAACCTAAAATTTTTGATAGTTTGACGTGGAAAAAAAGTGCATAAATCGGTTTTTCTATAAAAAAACTAGAAATACTTCAACGGATTACTACAATATCAATCCGCAATAGTGTAGCTCAAATGCATAGAGTGGGCAGCAACATCCCCGTCGTGAAAGCTGCGCTATGCGATTACAAACACGCTTATCCAGCGCGGCAATTATAAGCAAAATTCTCCCTTTCTTGCGAAGGCCTATCTCCAGTTGTGGACTTCGAATAGCTGTAATGATAATGATGCAATAATAGTTAATACAACGCACACTTCTCTTTGACTGACACATCTACATAATTACATACATACATCACCCTTGTGACTCATCGGGGCAGAGACTATGGATCTCCACTTACTTCGATCTTGGCTCACCTCTCTCGCACCCCTTACTTAAAATAGTCTCTTTTTTGATCACCGCTCTGTATAATTGTTCAGTTATCCAAACAATATCAACATTCCTTTCTCTATTATTGTCACAACACCATCTTTTATGAAGTAAACATTAATTGTCTTTTAAACAATGAAAACAAAATTTAATGAGTAAGGACGAACACTAAATTGTATTCATTTAAATGTATGGATAACAAAAAGACATGGTTACTAAGATATTTTTTAATATTGTATATAACAATGTCACTTAGGGATTTTTGGAATCGATTTTGATACGAATGAAGTAGATCTTATACAAAGTACGTCTGCTTTGGTACCTCACTCTCCCCTATTTTTACCGCTTAATATGTTCACATTGCTGTGTTGCGGTTTGAAAGGTGAGAGAAGCAGTGAAATTACTGGGTAATGGGACAAAATATCTTCAAGTTACAAGGTTGGCAATGCTCTAGTTTCTTTCATAAGTATTTGAGCTGAAAGTTTTCGGATAGTTATATCGTTACCGTAGTAGAGTAGAATACGATCTGGTACCAAGTGTTAGTTTGTATTTGTTCTGTATCTAAGTATTCATCATAATAGCCATTGAAAGTCCACTGCTGGACATAGGCCTCCACAAGAAAATGGGAAATTTGTCCATAATTGCCGCGCTGGGTAAGCGTGTTGGCAATCGCAGAGTGCAGCTTTCGTGACGGGGATGCCTCGGCCCATCCTGCCCTGTGCGTTTGAGCTGCACTGTTCTTTATAGATATACCGCCATCTATCGGTTCCGGTACCTTAGTCGCCTTTTATGACACCTGGTACAAGGGAAGGTACTATACTTCTTTGCCGGTACCTCACGGCTATTTATATATATAGAACAACTAATTGTAATATAATCTCAAAAGTAAAATAAAACTTCCATATACAAATTAAAGAAATATATCGCTAAGACAAGACAACGTCTATCAATTCATCAACATACGATTCCTGCTTTTAAGAACTTCACAATGGCAAAATGAAAACCTAAATTCCATTTTCAAAAAAATCATTTCCAACTAGCCCCCATTCCAACTGACCCATCACACAATACATTCCCCTAAATTCAGAAGGAAACCGTTCGCGCCCTCGGAGGCATAAATCGGCATGTTATAGCTGTAGATTTTTCTCCCGTGATTATATTCAAGCGGTATAGGCGGCGCATATTTCATTTTAACCGGCCGTCGATAGCGCTGTGAAATATGAGCCGTGCTCCGAGCGGCGTCGGAATGCCGTGCGGCTCACAGTGTCCTCCCGCCCGCAGTAACACCAAACTCTAACTCAAATATACTTTGGACGGGCTCGATGGACAATCATCTGTACCAGGTGTCGTAAGAGGTGACTAAGGTAACAAAAAAACAGCAGCATCCCCGTCGCAAAAGCTGCGCTCTGCGATTGCCAACACGCTTGCCTAGCGGGGCAATTATGGGCCAAACTCCTAATTGTTTGGGGAGGCCTATGTCAAGTAGTGGATTTCCAATGGCTGTAACGATAGGCCCGATTGCGCAAATGGTAGTGATGCTATCGTATGCGTTAAAAGTCGTGGTCTTTTTTTATAAAAGGTTATTTAAAAAAAGAAGTTTATTTTTTAAATTCATAATTAAAAATTTTTAGCATTCAGTCAGAGTGATAGTAAGCGTCACTGCAGCTTATAAACACTCTTAATATTACTAAGATATGACTTGCCCATTGCTAACTTAGTAACTTGAAAATATTATGTCATATAACCTATTATTTTCACTGCTTCTCTCACCCTTCAAACCGGAACACAGCAATGCGAACACTGCCATTTGGCAGTAGATATAAGTGAGAGCTAGGTACCAATGCAGACGTCTATTGAATTTTTATAAAAAAACCTTTAACTCAATCTTGATGGTTTACCGTTAGACTGCATTGCACTGTGCCTCAACAATACGTTAGGCGTGTGTGATTTTAAAACCAGCCGATTTTGAATAAGTTGTACTATATTTCTTAGTTATGCGCGTATTCATACGGCGAATTTCGAATTCATCGCTTTCGGAAGTTTCCTTCTTATCCAAGTTTTCAGATGGGCTGTATACATTTGCCTAAAATGTTCCGAATTTCTGTTGGTTTATTCTTAGCCATTTATTGTATAATTTGGATTGGTAGTTGGCAGGGTACTTGGAACGCAGAACCGATGACCAAGGGAATCTTAAGGTTACTAGCAAGCGCAGCGTAGGGCGTCCACCCGCAAGACGATCTGACTAAAACCGCAGGTTCGCGCTGGACACAGGCCGCATACAACCGGTCCTATTGGAGATTACTTGGGGAGACCTGTGTCCAGCAGTGGACTTCTTGTGGCTGATATGATGATGATTTATTGTATTGTGTTTCATTATTTTAAGCCTTAAACACTTTATTCTGCAGTATTATTAGGTCGCCACGAAAATTGGATTTTAATTATACAAGTTATTCGATGATTTGAGCAGAATTTTATACATTATAAATTGTTGTCATCAAAAGGGCTAGAATGGGCTGAGATGGGCAGCAAAATTCCCTGCGGTTACGACTACGCTTACGTAGCGCAGCAATTATGTGCAAATTCCCTTTTTCTTGGGAAACGATATGATGACGATGATATAATTAAGATTGATTTTGATTATTTGTAATAATAATTTTTTTTTTGTGTGTCAAATTTTTACAAATAATCGACAGAACGATTCTCATTGTAATTAAAAATGAAGATAATTTGAATTTTAGGGAAGGATAAGTACTATTAATTCAGGAAATATAAAAATTCTCTAGGGCACAGTGAAATCCAAGTGCACAAATTCGCGAGCGCGAGAAAGCTAATGCCTATCTTTAGTAATATATAGTAATAGCAGCACCCCCCGGTTTCATCCACGTTTCCACATTCCACGTTTGTAGAGCTTTCGAACTTATTTTCACACCCCCTTTTACCCTTTAAGGGATTTTTTCCGAAAAAACATTTTTTACGTGTTTTATAAATTTCAAACCTTCATACTTCATTTTATTAAAATAACTTCAAAAATAGCAAAGAATCATTAAATTTTACACCCACGTTATACCCGCTGAGGGAGTTATTTAAAAAAATAAATATTATAATTCACACAATATTCACACAACATCATTGACCTGACTACGTAATAAGTAGCTTAAAGCTCTTGTCTTATAGACATGAGACAACAAAGCAATCACGAATATAATATACAGTTCTGGGTGGGGATCGAACCCACGACTTTTGGCGCATAAGGCAGGAACACAATAATCCAACGCTAAAGGAGGAACTCCTGGGCAAAATTTCAATTTGCGTTGGTATATCAGTCGGGTCCGATGGTGCATCCGATAGTCTTTTTATGTTTTAGTATCCCGTGGTAGAAGTATATTTATATTATTAACAGGAGTTTTTAATAAGTAAAAAAGGATAAAAAAATTATCTCTGGGTAGGCATGGTGACAACCTCAGGGCGAAGCTATGCGATGGGAATGCTGCTGTCCATCCTCTCCCTGTTGCATTTGAAACAGTACCAATTCTGGTACCTCAATCGCTTCTCACGACACCTGGTATAGGAAGAAATACTACTCTACCGGTACCCCGTTGCGAAAGATTGTTACATATAAAATGGGGGTTTCTCTTTAAGTGAAACAAAACTTTTAAGCACATAATTAAGCTGCTAACAGGTTCGTCGATTCTCGTCACTGACCTACCGAGACCTTAGCGGTCCATGCATTATTCACTGGTCGAATTACCCCTACCGAACGGGGGTATAAAAAATCCTCAGAATTTACCTTCCGCATAAAACTGAACGCTTACTTTAAAATTCAAATTTGGAAGGAGCGTCTAACGGGGCCGCTCAGTCGATTTAAGTGCAAATACTCGCGGCGAGGAATACTGGACATTTCGGCTGGCCACAGCTAAGACACGGTAACTGTTCTCTTTTTCAATATTTATATAACTTTTGAGGTAGCGGCAGGGTAGAATAGTACCTACCTCTATACCAGGTGTCATAAGAGACTATGGTACCAGAACCGACAGATGGCGGTATATCCATCAGAATGGGCAGCAGCATCTCCAACACACTTGCCAATTGCGGCAATTATGGGAAATATTTCCCTTTTTTGGCCTATATCCAGGACTGGACTTCCAAAAGCTTGTATGATGATGATGACTCCTATTTTTTCTGTGGGGTCTTTACTTTATACCTCGTCCTTGAGGATATCTTATGACTTAAAGATGTCTATGCTAAAGTACAAAAATTTGTGCCAATGCAATAGAGGAAAATGAAAAGCCAAATGACGTTCGAAATTGTATTAGTTTTCTTAACCGAAATAACATTTTTGCAAGCAATAATGCAGTATGCAAGAATTAGGAGTTCCTTTTCCTCGGCGGTGTAGGAATCGAGCCTCTTTACCCTTTCGTAACGAGACGCATTCACCCACGAGTTGCAGCAAAAGAAATGTCGGTCTATGATTTCCTATAATTTTCAGCCAACTGAAATTCTGTCAAGCAAACTTTGGATAAGTAATGGGTTACCGTACCTATGATGTTTTTCTTACCGGAAGTGTTTCCAGAAATATATAATATCTTGGTCACTTGAGAATAGTCGAAGTAAAATGAAGCGCGTTTCAATTCTTTTTCTTGTTTTATTATAAACTGGTATCAGTAAAATTGTCCAAAACTTTAAGTATTTAGTTTGAAAAAACATAGCCAGTCTTTAAAATATTTATTATTGTAATGCAAGTAAATTAAGTACAGATAGGAAGAAATTTCATATACTAAAGCCATGTTACCTTCATAAACAGATTAGCAATGGGTTATGAAAGATTTATAGTCTTTATAATAATAATGTGAAAGCTCATGAATCAATAGATATTTGATTCTCTGTCACAGATAATACTAGGAGTTTCCATGACATTTGGCTTATACACATAGTATGTCCTGGTAAAGCCACTTTAAGAAAAAATATCCTGAAGTTGGAAGGTTGGCAACGCGCTAGTGATGTCCTTGTGAGTGTAAGTGATAATACAAGCGTCTATAGGCTGCAATGACGCTTACTATCATGCGGACCGTATTCTAGTTTGTCAATCTGATCATATAAAAATTTAAATGACGGGCCCGAGAGCACTGATCGTGAAGATCTTAACTTATGCGCCAGTAGTCGTAGGTTCGATCCCCATCCGGGACAAATAGTTATATGACATGTGTGTTTTTCTTGTGTCTGTGTGTTAAAAATATGTATGATATTTGTGATTTCTATATTCTCTGATGTCCGTAACAGAAGTGTTTTAAACGACTTACCATGGAGTCAGGTTAAATCAATTATTGTTATTTAATTATGCACAAACATTTACCTGGTCCTGACGCGGCCCAGCCGTTTCACTATGGAAATTAGTGGGACACACCGTCGTAATTCTATTCATGGCCGCACAATAGACGGAATACGTCGAACAAATAGCGGACTTACATCTCCATTGAAGAAATGCACTCATTCCGCTCCAACGGACTTGAGAAACGCTATTTCACCGAAAAGCTATTCTTTAACACTAACTTTCGAGGCTAGATATTATCATTTTGAAGACCACGTGACTTTTGCTAACGCTAATTTGTCAAATTTAGTTTTGGTCAACTGAATTCAAGCCGTGAAAGCGTGAAAGCGAAACAAACTCCTTTTATTACACAAACTAGGCATATAAAAGTAAATCGAACTTAACAAGTGATACTGCGAGTGACCCAAGCAAGAGCGCTTCAGTCTTTACACTTAGACTAGAGTCTTCAGACTTACTTTGCTTTCTGCGCGAAAGGTCAGGTTCGATTCCCACCTAGGAATATAAATATACTGAATATTTGTATTTGTTCTGTGTTTGGACGTGATAAATGTATGTATGTAATATATTTGTAATTTAGAGCCGTGAGTTACCAGCAGAGTAGAATAGTACCTCCCTCTGTAATTGGTGTCGTAATAGTCGATTGAGGTACCGGAACCGACAGGGTGCGGTATATCCATTTGAAACAGCGTAATTTAAATATTGCAAGATAGGGATGGGCAGCAGTATCGTCATCGCGAAGTGGTGCTCTACGATTGCCAAATCTTCAGAACGCCTATATCCAACAGTGGACTTTTATATTACTGATGATAATGATGGTAATTCGTAATTATGTTATCTGATATCCGTAATAATGACGTATCTCCGTATCAGGTCAAATTATTAGAGTTGTCTGAATTTTTTTTTTCCAGTTAAGCAACTGGCATAGTAGCATAAGTCTATACGTTAAAAACGCCCTATGACATTAGTTTTTTTCATCTCCACCCTCATTGAAATCAGTTTGTGTTTTGATTTTGAGAGTTTTTGTTCGCCCATGGTCTCTTAAAGTAATGTACATTTATTGAACTCTGTTTGCCAGTTATTGCTACTGTTTTTATATATAAATACTTATCAACATCAAACCAGAGCGAATTATGACCAAGTTGGTTGTTATACTGTAATTTCACGTTGTGTAACAATTTAAATAGGTAAATAATAATTAATAAATTTATTATTTAATTCTTCTATCTGTTTTGTTTCAAAATAATAAACAGAGTTGAAGGAAAACACCCACTTGAATTAAAAGTTTTTTCACTTGAATTATTTAGGATGTAAATGTCCAAAATGTTAAGATAATTTTTATGTAGTAGACCTATTTTATATACAAAGACCTTCTGTATTAGTGCCTCTCTCTCATTATCACTATTTGTAAATCCTCTGTTGTATATCCGTAACATAGCTATAAGTGACTTATTACGGAGTCAGGTCAACGTATGAGATTTTGTGTGAATTTATTTATCAGTCTAAAGCACTAGAGCAGTCGCCCCACGAATTTCATTGTTTTATTTTAAAGATGCTCCGTGATCAGACTTATCGAAGGAATAAATTGCCGATTGGAGTCATCAGTCGTTGTTTTCCGGGTCTAATCTAAGATTGAATCTCGTTTTTGACGTTCGGGACTAGGCTCTCGTGTACCTTTCGGCTTAAGAACTTCATTTCTTCAATTCAATTTATGATATTTATTACATTATACATGTAAAGTGCCTTGAGGTACCGGCAGAATAGAATAGTACCTCCTACTGCACCGGGTATCATAAGAGGCGACTAAAGTATTAGAACCGACAGATGGCGGTATATCCATTCGAAACAGTGCAGCTCAAATACACAGGGCAGGGATGGGCAGCAGCATCCGCGTCATGATATATATATATATAACTATTCTTTAGAAGTAGACCTCATACAAAGGTCGTCTATATCATATTTCTACTGTCAAACAGCAGAGTTATTTTCCGTTTTGAAGGGAAATTAATTCTTCTATACTCGTGATGATTCGAGCGTCTATCAGCTACGGTGACTTGTTTGACGACTAATTTATTTATTTAAATTTATGTGTATCATCAAGCCATTGGTAGTCCACTTCTGAACATAAGCCTCTCCAAAAAAGGAGGTATTTTGTCCATAATTGCCACGCTTAGTATTTGGGTTGGCAGCAGAGTGCAGCTTTCCCGACAGAGATGCTGCTGTCTATTCCCACCCTGATCATTTGAATCGCACTGTATTGGAGAGATATACCACCATCTGTCAGTTCTGTTATCTTAGTCGCCTTTAACAACACCCGGTCAAGGAAGAAGTGTTATTCTACTCTGCCAGGACCTCACGGCTTATAGTGACCCAAGCAACGTCCACAAGGACCAGTTGCAAGTGACTTGCATCAAGCGGTACTACAATAAAAAGTATATACCCATTCTTTCTTTTGTTTTAACTTTGCGTGTTTGTCCCTCATGGGGTTTGGGCTAATAATTACAACTGCTAATTACAACGCCACTGCTAACCTTGGCTATATTGAAGTAGAGTACCAGAAGAGTAAAGAAATCCTCTGTACCTGATGTCTGAAGAGTCGACAGGGATCTGTAACGGACATTTGTCAACCTCATGTACTCGTAGGCGCATAAAGGGAAAATACCCCCCTTCTTGAAGAGGCCCATAATTCCCGCGCAAACCTTGTAAGATTCGGCTAATGTACATTATATCAGTATAAAGATTAAACAACGTTTGTCGTGTCGAGGTTTTGGTCGTGTAATTTGTGGCCAGTTCTAAGAAAAGTGTCAGAGGAGTATACATTTTCATTTGGCTACATTATAAACTTGTTTAGCTAATGGATACTAATTTATGTGTTTCTATATTTAACGTTTAATAATAGTAATACACGTTGTCATAGTTGTTAAGATTTCAAACTTATTTGTAATAAAATAATATTACTTTTACATTTGACATCTGCCTGCATCGTAAAAAATCACCGGCCACTTCCGATTTATTTATTTCTTTCTTTTCTTCTTCTATTTTTTACGGATGCGTCTGCTCATACCTGCCCGGTATATTTGAGCTGCTACATTTTGCATGGATATACCACCATCTGTCAGTTTTGGTACCTTAGTCGCCACTCAGGGTCCCACCTCGCACCCTAAGTATAATAATATCATAATACTAGCCGCACTTCCGTTTAATTTGACACAATAATGATCATCACTTTCATTCCAACCGTTGAAAGTCGACTAGTCATAGACCTTCCCAAGACAGGGGGAATTATGCCCATAATTGGCAATCGCAAAGCGCAGCTCTCGCGACGGGGATGCTGCTGCCCATACCCGCCCTGCGCATCTTAGCTGCACTATTCCCGTATCTATCAGTCTTGGTACCTCAGTCGCCTCATACGATGCCTGATACAGGTGGAGCTACGATTTTACTCTGCCAGTACTTCACAGCATAATGATCGATAATATAGCATAGCAGATAATATAGCAGGACCTAATCCAAAAGAATTTATAAAGTTGTTATAGTCTAAAACACCTTGTGGTTTATTTGGATATGAATGCAAGCAGACCCACTCTATAAAAGGATGACGAATTTAAGCCTATTTCTAAACAACGCGTACTACACCCGGGCAAGAGTCAGGTGCGGATGTTTTTTTTTAATTCAAGAAGGTCTACAATCACGCATGTGATTCACGTAATAGTAAGCATGACCGCAGTCTATAGATGCTCCTAATAAATATCACAGTAATATCACTAGCGCGTTGCCAACCTGTGACTTGAGGGTATTATGTCAAATTACCCAGTAATTCCACAGCCTCTCTCACCCTTCAAATCGGAACACACATCACTATTTCGCGGAAGAAATAGATGAGGGTGAGGTACTAATGCAGGCGACCTTTGTATGAGCTCTACCTCTACCTCTAAACCTTACCCTACCTTTCTAACCTAATCGCTAGTTTTCAAGATTTACGTCAACATAAGTTATTTATCCTAAAAATTATAAGAACTAGTCACATTCAACGAAATACAACAATTATTGTTGACCACGGCTACTTACGACATTTAGTGTATCTGTTCTGCCAAATGACAGATATATAGATCTTACTTTTCATAATATCTGCCTTGCATTTGGAAGTCTACTGCTAGACAAAGACCGTCCCAAGGAAGTGAGTATTTAGTCAATAGATGCCAGGTAAGCGTGTTGGCGATCACAGAGCGCTTTCGCGACGGAGCTGCTCCTCTTTACCCTGTGCGTTTGAGATATACCGCCATTTATCGGTTTTGGTACATTACTCGTCTCTAACGACACCTGCCACCACTCCACTCTGCTGGTATCACACGGCTCGATTTTAACTTTACAGATACAGAAAGGATGGCACTGATTTCTCAGCACAAAAAGAACACTAGGAAAAGTTAATTGTTTTTGCCAAGGTCTCAGTAACACAACGGTAGAGTAGCATCCTAGAAAGAGAAAGATGTAGGTTCAAGTCCTACTTGAAGCCTGAGACAAGACAGAAAATTTTATAATATAGATAGTAATCTTAAATAGATAATATAGCCTGAAACCGCTGAGGTAACCAAGTAAGAATATTTGTCCAAACGGCTATCAAATGGGCTATCTTTCGTTAACGACAAAAAGTTGGTTCTAAATGAAGATTTATAACAAGAAAAGGATTGTACGATCCACGATTCTCATATTCAACCAAAACTTTATCTTACATATCGAGTACGGATCCCAACTAAGCCGAAGGTTCGTTACAACTAATTCGTCCCTCCGAATTGGGTCTGCTTTTCTTGCATAACTCCCATACAAAGCAATTTAAGTTAGAATATGTTCTGAATATTGCTGCCGGAATTAATCTATCGTTTTGTGGCTGCTAATGAAGTTTCTGAGCGAATGGAAATGTTTTGGGGATTTGATGTGTGAAGTTTAACTTTGTAATGTTCTTTTAATATGAATTGGGATATACCTATATTTAATCCTAACTTAGTTTATAAACAAAATACTTTAAACTATTTCGCTCAACTAGTAGCGGTATATTTCAACTATTTTAGATGTACAAATGAAAATTCGAATGGCCTAACATTTTAACTAGTTGCTTTTATTAAATTAAGCATTTAGAAACTTTTACAAAACAGTGAATCTTTTATTGTCTACAGTTAATTCATAAATTAAGTATTTAAAAATACATCGATTGTTTAAATGTGGTTTTAAAAAGACAATTCTGATTGTCATCACAAATTAGCAATATTTTAGATTGTAGTTACCGATTGTAGTTTAACATTAATACCATAAAAGTGCCTTGGAATATTCAGAGTAGTGTCTTGCTCTGTACGAAATTTCATAAGTAGATACTGAGTGAGGAAGTCAATTCAAAAGCAAGAGTTGGGCTCGTAGAAGTATAGAATTGATAGTTGGGAAGCATAGAATTGGGAAACAGCTTCCCGTTGAGATGCTGAGTTCTTCAATTACCAACTATAACTTGCAACTATCTCCTGAGAGAGCTACAAGTATGTCCAACAGTGGACATCGTACTGCTGATATGGTGATAGAAAAATAATTACTGCTACAGGTAGACCACATGCAAAGGTCGTCTGCATTGGTAGCTCACACTTACCTACTTCTACCTCCAAACAGCAGCACTCGCATAGCTGTGTTTCAGTTTGAAAAGTGAGAGAGGCAGTGAAATTACTGGGTAATGTGACCGAATATGTTCAAGTTACAAAGTTTAAAACGCACTAGTGTTATCCATGAGTTAACATGAGCGTCTATAGGCTGTGGTAACGGTTACTATCATAAAGACTGTATGCTTGATTTATCGACGTGGTTGAATAATAAAAAAAAATCATAAAACATTACTGACCTGATTTCGAGATAAGATGTTCAAAGAACTCGTGTTACGGATATCAGACAAAAAAAAATCATAAATATTATACTTCAGTATCTATATATATATATTGATATGAATATATTACATATTAAATGTTCATATATTTAAAAATATATCAATAAGCCTTAAAAAGTAAAAGAAAAGAACTTTCATATCATCATTACAGCTATTGGTAGTCCACTGCTGGAAACAGGCCTGGAATGGCGAATGGATGTACCGCCATCTGTCGGTTTAGGTACATTAATCGCCTTTTACGACACCTGGTATAGAAGGTACAATTATTCTCTACCGGTACCTCACGGTACTTCTTCATTGTAATAACTTCCGTATAACTGTAGCGGAACATCAACAATGTTCAGACTGATCTCGTGAGGGGCATACATAAAATAAGAGTGAGCCTATTTCCCACAAATAACGTTACAACGCAGACCAAACCTGGTAAGCGGTTTATAGTCTATTCACAGTGTGTATGTTGTTCAGTGAACCGGATAATTGCTTTGTGAAACCTGAAAATTAACTTTGTGTCATGTTAAAGACTACACTAAGAAACGTGCTTTCAGAAAACTGTAATGAAAAATCCTATATCAACTGAAACGGGAAATAATAATAAAAATCTTCGGATATTGTAATATATTATTTATTTATAAAAGCCGTGTACCGGCGGAGTAGATGGGTACCGGTGTCGTAATAAGCGACTAAGGTACCGGAACCGACAGACGGTTGTATCCGAAAAAGCACAGTGTAAATATTTTAGGGTGGAGATGGGCAGCAGCATCCTCGTTGTGAAGCCACGCTCGCAGATTGCCGACATGCCTGCCTAACGCAAAAATTACGGCCAAAAATTTCCCTGTCTTGGGGAGGCTTATGTCCAACAGTGGACTTTCTATAGCTGATGTGAAGAGTAATAGTTTGTATAAATTTATGTCTGTTACTCTTTTAGGCAAAGTCTAAAAAAAAGGATTTATATGAAATTTTACTATAATATCGTTTATATATTAGATTAAGACAAAAATTTATTTTACAAGGTTTTGTCTAAAATAACGATAAGTGTTGTTTGATATCGTTTTATTGAGTGGCAAGGCTATTATCCAATCTTTATTTTTAATGCATATATTTTATTTAAAAGAATGAGTTATGTATTTTATGGAGCCAAGTTAAAGATACTGCAAGCATGTAGTCTATTTATAGAAAAATCGACACATTTTTAGAGAAGTGTGTTTTGGTTCCCTGTGTTTTGGTTTTTTAAAATCCCTGTCAGTACCATGAATTGTGAATTATAAGTCAAGGATATATTAGAAGCCGTGGGTGGTAATGCTAAACCTGAAGTGGTTGCTAAAATCTTAGAAGTATTAGCATCTGATAACGAGCATGTTTAACGTACCAGTAGGTACTTGGTATGACAAAAGACATCTGATGTCTCGAACGGATTGTGTCTAAGAACACTTAGTGACTCACAGTGCTAATAGGTTTTATTGTTCTATCTCCCAGGGCTAGTGAGTATGTAAGTGTTATCTATGACACACTTTTTTTCTTTTGTATATATGTACAGGACTCTAATACAATGTACAGCTATCCCAGAAGACGGGCGTGAGCGCGGTATATGTGATTCCTCTGTAGTTTGATGTCCATAACACAAGTTCTTAAAGCGACTTACCATGAAGTCGCGTCAATGTATGGGATGATGAGTAAAAAATTAAAATAAATGAAATTGTTTTTGCAAAATTATTTTTGATTTATTTGTTTGTTTCCGCTTACGCTTTATATACTGATCCAATCTTATAAAAACTATAGAAAATACGTTGTCAAATTTACCCAGTAATTTTACCACCTTTTTTACCTTTTAAAACCAGAACACAGCTATGCATTTGGCGGTAGGCCGTGAGAGTAAGGTACCAATTCAGACGATCTCTGTAAGAGGTCTACCTCTTGTATTTCATTATTTCTGTTAGATTTCCCACTTTCGGGATTTTTGTCCTCAGTTACCTAATAAGGGTTAACAGTATTAGAAAAGTATATAGTGCTAAAAAGAAAATTTTTGATCCACTTTGTTTTATAATATGTTGACTACTAATATATATACTATTACTTTTTGATCCGTACGCACTAATTAATAATAGAGATAGAGGGAGATAATGCCATCTGGCATTAAGTCCGCTATTTGTACATTTTGTAACATTTCGTGCAATAAAGTTAAATAACTAAAATATTAAATATGCCCAGCTTATGTAAGAAAAAATGACTTGGAATTATTTATTGTAGATATAGAACTTGGCTTCCCACGCATGAATTAAAATTAAATTCTGGTGACTTTTTGACAAAATATAAATGAAATCCCAATTTAAATGCACTAACTCCATTACATAATCAAACTTCCAGCTGGTACTAGATTGTGAGAGGACTCTGTTAACAAAATCATAGTAGCTTGCAACCCTGTTTGATTGAGTTGCGCGCTCGCAAAAGTTATATTGTCGGCTTATAATATCGTATACTCCAGAGACCAGAGTGGTTTCGGATAAAAAAGGCCATAATAATAATATTGTGGATATTGAAGAAATAAACGATTATTAAAAGATAGTGGGTCTTTTATATTCATGTCACATAAAATATAGCTGTGCCCGCGACTTTGTCCGCGTGGAATTTTTTTTTGGGAACCATACCTCTTCATCATAATCAGTGGCTTAAAAAATATGTTTTTAGATCCAAAAATAGCAAAACTTCCATACAACTTTTCATCCCCCCTTTCGACCCTTCACAACCCTTATTTCGAATTGAAAAATAGCCTATGTCCTTTCTCAGGGTCTAAAGATTGTCTGTGCCAAATTTAATCAAAATCGGTTTAGAGGTTTAAACGGGAAAGCGTAACAGACCGACAGAGAGTCAGAGTTACTTATGTATTTATAATATTAGTAAGGATTTACCAAATCTCGCTCAGTTTTTCTTCACAAAAATTTAAGAATTTTTTTTTAATTGAAAGTATGTTCTATATTAATTATTTACAGGTTAACGTGTATATATTTAATATTAATTATTATACATAAATGTATTTTCACAAATTCCTAATAAAACAAATATTCAATTTGTTGAAAAATAAATATTATCTACGTAATTAATACATTCCCAATACAAAAAATACTAAAGCTTGCGTATTACATATAATTTTTTACAAATGTAAAAAAATCTTATTGCTAAAAATGAAAATGCTTTTAAATATTATATATAGCATATGGACCAATAAGTCCCGAGACTAACTCAGACTAGTTATCGAGGTTTGAGTATTAATTAATAGTAGTTTGTATAAAAAATGGAAAATACCGAGTTTTGTTTTTTAATAAAACATTATTTTTTAATGGGTAAAAACACCGTGCAAGCGAAACAATGGATTGAAAAATGTTACCCGAACTCTTGTCCATTAAAAGTAACGATTTGTCGGTGGTTTGCCGAGTTTAAACGTGGTCGCACCGAAACAAATGACGCGGAACGCTCGGGTATACCTGTAGAAGCCGTTAAACCGGAAAATGTGAGTGAAGTGACAAAAATTATAATGAAAGATCGTAAAGTGAAGCTCCGTGAGATTGCTGAGATGACACAGATATCATATGGAAGTGTATTTATTATCCTTTATGAAAAATTGAGCATGAAAAAGGTTTTTTCCAAGTAGGTGCCACAATTGCTTTCGATAAATCAAAAACAGCAACGAGTCGATGATTTAGACTGCTGTTTATCGATATTTACTCGCAACATAAGAGATTTCTTGCGTCGTTACGTGACCATGGACAAAACATGGATGCATCAGTACACTCTAGAGTCGAATTGGCAGCCATCTGAGTGGCGCACAGCTGGCGAAAGCCGTCTGAAGCGTCCGAAAACGCAGTAGTCAGCTGGCAAAGTCATGGCGTCAGTTTTTTGGGATACGCATGGCGTGATTTTCATTGACTACCTCGAAAAAGGTAAACCGATCAACAGTGATTATTATATTGGTGCGTTGGAAGGAGGAAATCGCAAAAAAACGACCGCACATGCAGAGAAACAAACCCATCAAAATAACTTGTAGGCAATAAAATACTGTTTTGTCAGATTCGGAAGATTATCGGAAGAAGAATTCGACATTGATTTTTTGCCGAATACTGCGCCGTGTTCGGCCATAACAAGTTACGTTGATGAACCATTGTGGATGCTCAATGGAAATAAATTATACGATATTCCATTTACTATTTGTATATACATTTTTATGTGTTTTTGGGAGAGCTGCGAAAATATATTCGTACTGCCATCCAAAGTGTGTACATAATCTGCATATTTCTTTTTGATTACGCAGTCTTTTAAAGTTTTATCTTATTTTATCAAACTCGTAAAAATCATTGATCTATAGATTTCAAATCTATCTGAAAAATCACTTCTTATATTAATTAAAATTAAATTAAAGCCCCTTTCGTAGTTTTTCACTTTATTACGGTCAAACGAATTCGATCAGTTTGCTTTAATGCAATCTATACAAAACAAGTAAATTATACAAAATATTTAATTATAAATCAGAAAAAGTTTATTTACATAAGACACGTAAATAGAAATTTAATAACATAATATTTTTTGACATTTAGTCACAACAAAACAATGATCTCTAATTTTTGTGGCACTCTTTATTTAGACTCTGGTTTCTAGTGTTTTTGCACTGTGGAGGTAGCAGTTTCATCAAGGTTATATACATCCATTGCCAAAATGGGGATAACGTTCCATAACATTTTTCAGATTGCTAAAGAAATTCTTGACGGATTCCTTATCAAAAGCTGTTGCACGAGCCAGACTACATGCCTCAGGTTCAGGTTTTTCAGTGATAGATCTAGATGCCTTGACTTGAAAGAGCAAAGCTATTCTTTACCTGTGATTGGTCTTTCTCCCAAAAGTCAGGACATTTAATATTATTTGTTTTGGCCATTTGATAGGCGACACGGCGTACGTCTCTACTAGTTAGTTCATAAAATTTAAGTGCACAGTCTTCCACGTAAATTTGGAGTACTTCTCGAGCGTCAGTAAAAATTTTGTTGACGTCATGATTGGGAGTTACTCTTTGAGTGTGTAATAATGCAGTACTGTTGTTTTAATTTTTTACATCACATCCTTTGGCCGCTTTTCTTACGCTTAATCCCTGTCTGTTTAATTGAATAGCGTGAAGCATGTTTCTTGAAGTGTGGTCCCCCTTTTTCCTTTTTTAGATTTAGTGCGTGGCATCTTTGGCAAAACAGAAAATAATGTAAATACTTAAATGTAATTAGCATTAATATAAGGTCAAATTTTAGTAAATTCAAAAAATTTAATCATGTTTTTACTTACCATTTATTAGAATTCTACTAATTTAAAAAGATTTATCATTAGATAAATATATATATTTATATAAAAAGCAGATAAACTACACATAAAAAAATAAAATCATTATAAATAATCACAACAGTTATGACAGTGGTATACAATAAAACAAGGTAGTATAAAATGTAACACTG
Organism: Heortia vitessoides; assembly: GCA_020976665.1. Lineage (NCBI taxonomy): Eukaryota > Metazoa > Arthropoda > Insecta > Lepidoptera > Crambidae > Heortia > Heortia vitessoides. The sequence continues at coordinate 17,269,553 of JACJUM010003129.1, forward strand.
TTTCATCGTGTTCATCCCCAAACTGTTTCATTGTTGACTACCCGGGTTATATTTTAATAACCTAAAAAATTATCGACTAAAACGGAACTGATTAATATTTCATCTAAGCCACGTAAATGAATGATACTTGTACATTACCACATTATTCTCGGAAATACGGAACATGCTTGTATAATGTTATGAAAAATGTATAAAAACAATAGAAAATTCTCGAGAAATCCCAAAAAGTTCCACGAACTCGTCCTCAACAAAAGGGTCCGGACAAGACATAGCGCACTATTTTACAATGTCGCGTTTTTTAATATTAAGCCGTTTCATTGTGTCCAACTGTTTCACTATTACCCTTGTCCCATTTTAGCCGTGAAGTACCAGCAGAGTAGAATAGTACCTTCCTCTGTACCAGGTGTCGTAAGACAAAAGTACCAGAACCGACAGATGGCGGTATATCCATGAAAAACAGTGCAGTACAAATGCACAGGGAGGGAATGGGCTGGAGCATCCTCGTCGCGAACGCTGCGCTCTGTGATTGCCAACACGCTTGCCCAGCGCGGAATTATAGGCAACCCTTTCTTGAGGAGGTCTTTGTCCAGAAGTGGACTATCAATCGCTGGTTTAATGATAATGATACCTGCTTTAAAAATTTCATTTGATTTAATGGATATTTTTTTTTTACTAATAACAAAAAAAGCTACGTTTTTTCAATGTAACTGGCTATATAATTTGTTAAAAACAAATATGTGCTTACTTTAAATGGAATAATACAAACAACTTTTATATTTTAGTACGTTTGCAGCAATTAAACTAGACATTTAATAAACCAATTTCAAAAATAGTTACGTTAATTCAGAAATAATAATTACCTCTTTGATAAATATTAACGCTACAAAATAATACATGTTTCATACCATATATATGTATATATATAAGAAAAAGCTGACTGATTAAATAGTGCAACGCAGATCCAAAACTATAAGGGTTAGATTCATAAAATTTTTCACAGGGATTCATTTCATAACATTGGGAAGCATTAAAAATGAAATGTGGAAAATTCACCCTATAAGGGAGTGAAACGAGGGTGCAAAGTTTGAATGAAACTTTCTTGTTTTTGACGCTTTTCAAATGCAATTCTAAAAAAGATTCGTCATTCAATGTTTTGTAACACGTGTGAAAATTTCGAAAATCATCCCTCAGGATTGTAAAATGAGGGTGCAAAGATAGTACGGAAGTTCTGTTACTAATGTGGTCTAAACCGCCAGGCAGTTAATATGTGCTAGTTAATATGTATTGTATGTTAATATGTATTAAAATATTATAATTGTATTCATTTTTGTTATATTATTGAGATCTTTAACAAAACTTAAATAACTGCATAGTACTATTTCAAAGCATTTTCCTCCCGCGTATGCTTTAGATAAACCAAGAATAGATCAAAATGAGCCGAAAAAACTGCAAATTGATTTTTTCAAATATTTGTATATTTATTTTCGATAATTGTATTAGACAAAAAAAACATTTATTGACCACCCAAAAAGCAATAATCACAGATGAGAAGATATTTGCAATAGTTAGGTAAAGTAGATAAAATATGAAAATGGTTCCTTTTACAATGTTGGGGAGTACTTAGAATGGATTTTTGATAATTCACCCTCAAATGGGGTAAAATGGGCGTGCAAGATTGGCATAAAACTTTGCTGTATTTGAAGTTACTCGAATGTAATTCAGTATAATCATTGAAAGTCATGTAACTCGGGTTTAAGGGGGTTAAAAGGGATGTAAAGGTTTTATGAAAGTTCTTCAAATTAACACGAGTGAAACCATGGGGCACCGCTAGTATAAAATAACCACGTACACATGAACAGTTCACGCGAAATTTACAGCGCAACAATACGACTACAGAATTTCATTCATTTTACCTTACGGCAACCCCTTGCAGTGTAACCCGAAGCCTTTGCATTTTGCGTACAATATTTGGCTCGTTTGGTATTCTGAGACCAAACATCTTGACGCAAGCGTCTCTGACGAGCCTTTCTACGGTCGTTTTTGAACGCGTATTTCCGATATATCTGATGTGACTGGGATGATTTGGGTATCGAAAAATACTTTCGTGTAAAAATAGTAAACTTACTGAAAAAGTTAATTAAACCGCGTTTCATAGCTGTTAAAAAGCAGTATTATTGTTAGTACAGTATTTCGACGGACACGATGGAGCAGATGGTAGTGATCCTATATTATGTGCTTATGTTCGTAGGTTCGATCTCCACCCAGAAAATATATCTGTTTGTTCTGTGTCTAAGTGTTTAAAATAATTTATTGTATTTAAGTATTTTATTGTAATTTATCTATTGTCTGATGTCCGTAACACAAGTGATTTAAACCACTCATCGCGGAGTCAGGTAAATGTGTGAAATGTAGTGGGAATTTATTGTAAGTTATTATTATTATGTAGGCACATCTTAATATCTGTAGTTCATGGGAACCCGGTTTTTTTGAGGGTCGTAGAGTCCATTGGTATCATTTATTCTTTTTTGCCGTGGGCTATCGGGTAAGATTTGTCAAGGCGAATTATATTCACAGTGAATACGTGTGACGTATACCGAATATTTATTTGCATAAGGATTAATATCGTGTCGATAAAACACTTTTGCAAATAATGGACTATTTAAAGCCAAATTTGAATAAAATAAAATAATTGTAAGTCAACCTTAAAGGATAGACATTTCATCTACGTCATGTTCATGTAACTCACACCGTTTACGTAAATTAGTCAGCGAAAGTTCAAAAAAATAATAGATTTTACCGTTTTTTCAATTTCTATTGGTTGCAGTGTTTTCTTTTTATAAGATCAGGTGGACAAAAAAGGGTATAGTCTGCGAGATAGTGAGGCTTCACTGCGCATATAAACGCTCGTAATAAGTATATCACCAGCGTGTTGCCAACCTTGTGACATGAAGATATCACTACACATTACCCAGTAATGTTCTACCTCTCATACCCTTCAAACTAGAACACAGCAAAATGAACGCCAGCTATTTGGCGATAGAAATAGGTGAGAATAAGGTGCTAACGCAGACGACCTTTGTTATATGCACAAAGTCTTTCTAGCTAAAAGATTTACTCCAAAAAATAGAACAAGTAGTTCCTTAGTTTTCGAACCGTTTTCTAGAAAAAATCATCCGTTGCGTTTTGGCTAACTTTGGCTAAATTTTATTTTTCTTTAACGTAAATAAAAAATAATCACATTGACGCAATGTGAAGGTATCCGGGATTTTATTAATGGCCCCGACGAATGTTTGAAAACAAATATTGTTGAAAAATATATTTTCCGTATACCCTTACAAAGTTAATGGTCGTGGTGGATTTTATTATTTCTCTTCGTTTATTTCGAAGACTGGATTCAGAATATCTTTTACCGGCGCAATTTGTGTTCAGTTTGCTTTTGGAATCAGAAATTTATAAAAAGGTTTATCCGTACGAGAGCCTCTTTGTAAAAGTTTCTTTATCTGTCACCATTGGCAGAAGTAATAACACATGGCATAGTGTGAAGTATTCTCCAAAAATATTAGGTGACAAGTATTTCTCGTGGCTAGTGAATAGTCCAAATCCAGGTCTAAATATAATACTTCTATTCAATCTTTAATTGATGCGCAACAGGCAGGACACTAAGTGCGCAGAAATGATGGTCGATGAAGCCAAATGGTTCTGGGATAGAGACACTGCTGGATCAAATTGACGCAGGTCGCGTATTAACTAATGTTTATATGTGCTTATTTATTCATGTAAAAAAAACTAAGCCGTTTTTTTAATCATCCATCCATCCATAGATGGATTAAAATGGTTGGGTGGACCCAACCACCGTCTCTTTTCACTTTTCTTGTTTAAATTTATTTTACTTGCTTTATTTAATGAACATAACACTCGTCAAAATTCTACTTTAAAATATTGTGTATCTTTAAAATATATATATTTTAACATTACCGGATTCAGTTATATCATGAAGCCATTTGTTTGAGCCCCACGCACACTGGCGTGCCCCATTAAAGAGCACTTAATGTCGGTTATCTCCCCACAATCAAGCGATCCGCTACATTCTGCCAACCAGAAAAGGCAATAGGAATCAAGCAACATAGCGGTTAGCAACATAGGCAATAAAGCGAGGTAATGGCACGCCGTGTACAATATCCGTGTTGTTCAGACGCAAATAATTTCCGCGGTGCAGAGAAACCTGCTAAATTACTTTGTGATTTACCCTTTCTTAGACGCGTGTGGGGAAGAGTGAGGCTTGCGGTGTATCAAGGGATGCGTTATCTTGTTAATTTCTGATGTAGATATTGTCCTAGAAATAGTTGTTACTTTTGAGGAGTCACACTCTAGAAATGCTAAGAGCCTTTTACTAATCTTTCTTAAAGTGTCAGTAGCAGAGTAAAAAAATTGCGAGGGGATTGAAAATTTATTTAAATTCATTAATATTAGTATTTATACTATTATTCTACTCTCTGCCGATGGGTAATATACAAAGAAGAGCATAGAGGTTAAAAGAATATTTATATATGTTGTTGTTTTAATATTTATCATATGGTTTTCTTAGATATTTTCGATAATATCTGAGAAATTGCAGAATATCGAGTTTTTAAGCCGCTTACCAAAATAGTACTTTTCTCTATACAAGATTTCGTAAAAAGCGATTAAGACACTGCAACCGACAGCAGCATCCTCGTCGCAAATGATGTGCTCTGCGAATGCCAACACGTGGTTGGTCGAAATTATGTGCAAAACTCACTCTATTTAGGGGAGTTTTATGTCTAGCAGTGGATTTCCAATGGTTGATATGAAGAAAATGTTCAGTATAGATATAAAAATCAGTTTTGAACATTCACCCTTTGCTTGCTCTCAGTACACCACAAGTCTATTAACCATATTATTAGCCCGGCCTCCACGAGTACTGAAACTCTTCATTGTTTTGTCAAGATTTATCATTCGTTCATATATTTATAATAATATAAATGATGGGTCCAATTGTGCAGATGGAAGTGATCCTATCTTATCCGCCAGGGGTCGTGGGTTCGATCCCCACCCAGGACAAATATATATATGATGATATTTGTGTTTGCCCTGTGTCTAGGTGTTAAATGTTTGTTTTTAAGTATTTTATTTGTGATTCTTTTGTTATCTAATGTCTGTAGCACAAGTGCTTTTAGTCATTTACCACGGAGTCAGGTCAATGTATAAGACGTTGCGGGAATATATATCACACCCTAGCAATCTTTCCCTCGGCTTTCTATTGGTAGAGGACTACTATACAATTACGGTTTTTCTGGCTAATAAATCTGCAAACACCAATTAAAGTCTGAATCATTTCTTCAATATTTTGACGTTTTAATTTTTAATACTTACTATCTAAAATAATAAACATCAAGGTCAAAATTGTAAAAATATTTTGATTTCTCAGATTGTAATCAATTAATTATGGGAGTATTTTATAATATTTCGTAATTAATGTACAGTGGAAGGTACTATTCTACTCTGCCGCGTGGTACTGGTGGAGTAAGATAGCACCTTCCCGGTACTTGGGCATGGGCATGATGGGCAACAGCTTTCTCGTCATTAAGCATCTGAGATTACCTCTTTGCTTGCCCAGCGCGTCAATTATAGGGGAATTCTTTTTTTCTTGAGAAGGTCTATGTGCAGCAGTTGATGTTAAAGGGTTCCTATGATGATGATAATGAATAATATTTGCAACCTTCGGGGCCATGCTTATATAATTTTAAGTCTGCAACGTCAACGATTAGGGAGTTTTAATGAGTATTGCTAACAATTGGATAGTTCGGTGTATGCAGGTGAATCAGCCAGTTGAGAGGCTGTGAGTATTATTACAGAGTGTTTGAGGTTTCCATAAAATAGGGAAATGGAAATAATGGAAGCTTCCGGAATCAAGAGTCATTGATTATTTTAATCAACTTATTAATATCAAGGGTCGTCTGATATTTCTACCACCAAATAGCAGAGTTTGCATTGATGTGTTCTACTCTGAATGGTGAGAGATGCAGTGAATTCACTGGATAATGTGGCATTATATCTTCAAGTCATTAGGCAAGGCATTAGTGATATCCTTGTGATATTAAGAGCGTCTATAGGCTGTATTGACTCTTACTATCACGCAGACTGCATGCTTGTTTGTCCACCTAGTTTAATAAAAAAAAACAGTGTTGTGTGACAAAAATATTGATGATTTTTAGACTTTGAAAGCGTGCTTAGTTTACCTTAAAATAGAAATGAGAATATTTTTCACTAGTGATTTCCTTGTTTTCTATTTAAAAAGTCAAAGGGAAACCTTATCAGAGGGCAATGCAAAACATGCCGTGACATGGGGCAGGTAAAACTTCAAACAAAATAAGGTAAAAGATAAATCGTGTGGTTTAAATTTCAAATGGCCTCTAATGGCGGCCGGCGCGATAATGTATGCCAATTGTTGTAACGTAAACGAACCCGATCCGATGCATTAAATTCTCCGGTGAATCAACATAGGAACATACCGGTAATATTAGGTAGATATATTTTCTTATACATTTCTAGAAAATATATCGAAGTGAAATAGAAAGGTACCTAAGTAATTGAAAGCAATTTTTAACTTAATGAAATTTAACTTTTCTCAGTCGTCGTTGGGATTCTATTACAACCTATACATTTTCCATTCCGGCAAAATGCACAATCAATTGTATTACCATGTATTGGTAGTTACGAATATCTAATAGATTCTTTACAGACAGTCTGTGCCATTTTTTATTCTTAAAAAAAATTATTCAAATAATCTTAAATTTTTGCTACCTCTCCATATGCTGTATAATTAACACACATAATTAATTTTTAAACAGGTAAAATAATTAGCCTGATTTGATTTAGTTCTGGAGCATTATTTTAGTGATTTCTACTTAATTAGGGTTGCTTGTAAATTCAAAATAGCAGATTCATATCATTTTGTATAATCTACTTTCTCCTTATCGCATAACTGATAACGCAAATTTATTAATTATCCTTTTACTTATTATTTTTTAATAGGTTATCTAGTTTTATATCTAAAAAAACTGCATTGCCACTAGATGAAAATAAACCATTTTCTTCCCTAGAGTTTAAGCTATAAACGCGTCATCTCAAGTCATCATCAAGTGTAAATAAAAACTATTTATAATTATCTCTTCGATCATCATATGAGTGAAGAAAATGTCGATAGTTAGGTTTCACGTACATTTTGCACGTACCGACAAGCGCAGCGTTGGGCGTCTATCCGGAAGATGGACAGATGATCTGGCTGAAACCGCAGGATCATGCTGGACACAGGTCGCATATAACCGGTCCTATTAGAAATTACTTGGTGAGGCCTATGTCCAGCAGTGGACGTCTTATGGCTGATATGATGATCATGATATTTTTAACTACAGGTCCAATAGACAATTAACAAAAATGTTGATCGATGTAAAACTAAATAACAGCATTGAAAGTTAAGCAAAAATAAACTGAGGTAATCATTCCGAATAGAACAAACATGCAGACAGAGGTATGGGCGGGATAAGTCAGTTTTAAATTTCAAATGTCCTGTAACGAGGGCGCGGTAATGTATGCGGCCAGAGGTAATTGTATTCATTGAAATCTGCAGCCAGTTTGAGACGCCGCGATTGTTCGTAATGCCACGGACGTAATGACCGCTAAACTGCTTCGGCCTCCTAGGGCTGACCTCGGCTTTTGAGGCCGTGCTAAATCATGCAAAAGACATAGTAGAATGAAACTCACAATTTATTTTATTTAAATAAATTATATTAAATCAACAATGGTGACTAAAATATAGACGTGAGGTACTGGCAGAGTACTTTGTCTTATATCAAGTGCCTTATAGGCGACTAAGGTACAGGAACCGACAGGATGGCGATCCAGCCGAAACAGAATAGCTAAAATGCACGGGGCGGGAATAGGCCAACGCCGAATCAATTACGGGCACATTTGCCTTTATATTGGGTATGTCTATATCCAACAGTAGACGTCCAACGGTGATGAACTACGATGATGATAAATGCTATTCCATCAAATATATTAATGCAAGCTAATATATATTAAAGTTCGTTAATGGTTTCGTTAAAAACGAACAGTTCTATCTAGATTTCAAGTTCTTCCGAAATTCCTTAAACCTAAAGAGTATCTTATTTCTTTTTTTATTTAAATTTATCATCTACGATTAATAAATTTATCACAACATAATCGTTTAAATTAAATATTAAGTCTAAATGTACAATCATTTATAGATGAACAAAGTATGCACAAAACAAGAAATTTATTTTTTCGTAATATTAATAATATACGTAATTTATCATAAAAAGAAAGCCGAAGCAGAAGTGGTACGCTCAAAAATCAAGTAAATGAAAGTAATTCAACTTTTGAGCTCACAGTGTAGCGAAATATATGCAACGACATGGAGCAAACATCGACGTCAAATTGTTGGCAAATGACATTAAACAGTTTGCTAATACTGGCCACAGGTGAGTTGGCAACCAAAATAGTTCTACTGAACCAAGATAATCTTCTGACTTGAGAACTTTGTAGCCTTTATCTTTGAGTTAATCAATTTTGCATAGTAGATATTAGCCGGGAGATACCGGTAGAGTAGAATAGTACCTCCCTCTGTACCAGGTATCGTAAAAGGCGACTGAAGTATCAGACTGATGGCGCTATCTATCCTAGACTGTGTAGCTCAAATGCATAAGGTGGGGACGGGCAGCAGCATTGCCGTCGCGAAAGCTGCACTCTGTTATTGTTAACACGCTTGCTCATCTTGGAAATTATGGGCAAAATTCTTCTTTTCTTGGAGAGGCTTTTATGAGCAGTGGTCTGACATACAGTAAACTTAGTTTCTAAAACATTTTTGTGCAGATTATTTTAAAGTAGACCATATGACGAACTATTTGTTAAATGAGTCTCTTGAACTGTCTATCATTGGTTATAGAGTTGCAGCATTATCTTTTATACAAAATATCTCTTTTGTTTTCTTTATAATTTGACGATATTAAGACTCGATATGACAATGATTGACACAAAAGCATACGGATTCTGTGCTGATGCCAACCCTAGTACAATCCAACAAAATGGCCGCCCTGATCTAAAATGGCGTCGCGCGAGAAGAGCTCCGAATCGGCCATTTGGCTTTATTAAAGTTTAGATGTTAGAACACACTGGCTTCCTCCAACATATGCTTCCTTAGCTATTTGGAGGAGCTAGTGCTTCAGGAACCGGTCCCTGTTAAGTGGAATATAATGTTGTTCCATATTGCTGCACAACAATATCGCGGACACAGTGATGCAATTCCGTGAAACACTTACTAGTGTTGTAAACATGTGTTTAATTATCTTAGTCAACTTACGTTTTCAATTTTACCACTTCTTAAAAAGATCTTCTGCCTTACTCACATCTATTCTTACCACCATATAGCAATTGTTGCATTGCTGTGTTCCGGTTTGAAAGGTGAGAGGGGCAATGAAAGAACTGCGGTAATTTATTTTTTATAAATTCATACACCATTTCCTATATTGACCTGACTCTGTGATACGTTGGTTAATGGTTTTTTTTTGTTGTAAATTCTGACAACATCTCATACATGGTTAATGTATGAGATTTTGTCACTGTTGTAACTCTGTGATAAGTCACTCTAAGCACATGTGTTATAAACATCAGACAATAAAGGAATACATATATCATACTTAAATACATATATTCAACACCCAGACACAGAAAAAACACAAATATCATCTTATAAATATTTCTCTTAGATGAGGATCAAACCCACAAGGGTCAACTTCTGCGCACAAGATAAGTTCACTACGGTCTGGACCTTTGGGCTCTTCATGTTACGTCATGTAAACATCCGCTAGTGACATCTTTGTCACGTCGATGACACGAGCGTCTTTAGGCTGCGGTGACGTATGGTAAACCATCAAGCAGACCGTGAGCTTGTTCGCTGACTTCGAAATATAAAAAAAAACCCTTAAAGTTCCACTATATGCAATTATCTATCCATGGCCTTGTTCTTGTTTCTAAATAAAAGAAATTTGATGGAATCAATTGTTTTTACTTAATTAGTTATAACAAAATTTTCAAAAAGTACACTTCTCTGTCAATATGAAAGTGTATTGATTAGGAAAAATACAAAGTAGTAATTAAATATTATTTTTCATCAGTCTCTTAATTATTTTACCTAGATTTTACATCCAATAATCAAAAGAATATTTCTATTGCTTGTTTTTTTTTCTATTTAAATTCTACGAGTTTCTACTAGCCAAATCTTTGAATGTCATCTGCAGGTAAATGTAAAAATTCACGCGTAAAAGTAAAACTATATATAAGGGTTCCAAAGTAGTAGAGAGAATTCACACATGACCATAATCTTTCTGTACATAAACAGATTAAATTTTAAATCTAATAAAATCAATCAACCCCTTAAATTGCAATTAATTAACATTCTTGGTAATAAATTTGAAGTGTTATTAATTTCTGAATTACCAATTACTGCGATTACGATATTCGATGTAATTACATTCGATATTTTGACTTTAACGAATTCGATAGGAGTTTATTGACGTTTATTGATGTTTAAGGACAATGGTTCGTTAGCGCCTACATCAGTAGGGGTTTCATTAATATTAACTATTTACTGTTGATGGAACCTTTATCACCACTAGAATTTCTCTTCTCTAAGTCTGGTGGCATCAAACTCAGTTTTAAGACCCACTTGGTGCCGGCAGACTAACGTGGGGTGGGTCTAGTTTTTATGTTAGATGATTCTTATGACCCCGTGAGGTCGTCATGGTCATCAGTATTATGAATATAATACAACATTTAGGAATTAAAATTGATTAGCTAATTTTTTTTTGAATATTCAAAAGGGCTTGTCATAGGCCTGCTTGAATAAAGAATATTGAAAATATTTATTATCATTATAACAGCCATTGGAAGTCCACCACTGGACATCGGCCTCTTCAAGCAAGGGGAATTTTGCCCATAATTGCCGCGCTAGGTAACCGTATTGGCAATCGCAGAATCCAGCTTTCTCGAAGGGGATTCTTGCCCATCCCCGCCCTATGCATTTGAGCTTCATAGTTTTGGATGAATATACCGCCTTCTCTGAATTCTGCTACCTTGGTCGCCTCTTACGACACCTGATATAGAAGGAGATACCTTACGGCCCAAAATAATTACGCATAAAAAAACTGATTTCGGTAAAAAATATGTTTAAATTTTCTGAAACTGAATCATTTTTAGTCCAATTCCAAAATGCATATACTCAGGTATACGCGATACTACGCGATATACTCAGGTGATGACAAAATAGAACAAAATTTTCATCGTAAAGTCCGTTTCAATAAGACTGTTTCAAAGGCTCAGCCTGGATCAGGGCAATTTGTCGCTAAACGTGTCGGACGCGTAATGGCACCGCTAAGCCTTACAATATAGCGTAGTTCTGTAATAACGTCAGCCTTGGAGATAGACTGCAAATAGTTACATAATAAATATTGATTCTCCTTTTAGCTTTATAGCTCTACTATATAATTTAAGAATGCAAATAGTATATTAAAGTAACTAGAAATTATAGCAGCATTTGTGATTATATAATATAAATAAGGCAAGGTTATTTTTGCTAAATGCAATTCTGGTGTTTTCACTATTGTAGTCAATGCTCAAAACATATGTATAAAAATAGCTTAATAACTGATATGTCAAGGCTGGGCCTAAACTATATATAAAAAACTTGAAATTACGCTCAGGTGTTCCTTTTATATCGAATATAAGCACTGAGAAAGGATTTTTGAAAATCACCCCTCAGGGTAAAATAGATTGCTATTTTTGTAGTTGTTTGAATAAAGTTTGCTATAAAGTTTCAATGAAAGTCATACAACACGCGTAAATATTTTTCGAATAAGTTCCCAAAAGGTGGTTAAAAATTTAGTATGAAAGTTCTACAACTTAAAAATGGTGCTAGTTTGTTATAACAATCATGAAATCTACCTTCATAAGATGGTTTGGACATTTAAAAAGGACGGTTAAATGCAGCATGATAAATAAATATATAAAGCTGAATTGAATGGAACAGTTAGTATAAGTCGACCTAGGTGTTATACGTATTCTTGTTTTATTTAGTCTGTAATTGATCAATTCATCTTACCAGCTATTGGGAGTCCACTGCTGGACATAGGCCTCCCCAAGAAAGGAGGAAGTTTGCCTATAATTGCCTCGTTTGGCAAGCGTGTTGGCTATCGCAGAGCGTAGCTACGTGACGGAGATGCTGCTGCCCATCCACGCCCTTTACATTTGAGCTACACTGTTTCGGTTGGATATACTGCCACCTGTCGGTTCCGGTATCTCAGTCGCCTATTACAATACCCGGTAAAGGGGACGGCCATTGATTAATCGATCGATCAAAAAATTATAAATAAATTTACACAGAATCTCATACATGACTCCAACATAAGTGGCTAAAAGCAATTATGTCACAAATATCAGGCAACAGAGGAATCACAAATATAACACTTAAATACATATATTCAACACCCAGACACAGAACAAACACAAATATTATATTTGTCTTGTGGATTGAAACCACGACCTTCGGCGCACAAGACAGGTTCACTACCATCTACATCATCAGGTCCATCACCCGTCATTTTTGTGCTAACAATAAAAAAGTGACAAGATTTTGCGAAGTCCCGTCCCTTGGTCTAATTTCTCTTTACAGTGTATCGAGCGAAGGCTTAAAGGTTTGACTAGTGACTGCAAGTCTGTTATTGCATTCCTCGCCGTTTTGTGATACCGACTCATTGATCGCCTGTGTCAAGTAAACTATGTTATTTTGGTACATTATATCAGCCATTAGAAGTCCACTGCTGGGCATAGGCCTCGAAAGGCTCAAAAGGCCTAGGAAAGGAATTAGAGCGCAAAATTTCCTCTTTCTTGAGAAGGCCTATGTCCTTGTGTATTGTCCTGTGGGGCAAGTGTTCTGGCAATTGCTGAGCGTAGCTTTTATGACGAAGACGCTGCTGCCCACCCCCGCTCGGTGCTATTGAGCATTATTCCAGTAGGATTTACCGCCATCTATCGTTTCTAGAACGTTAGTCCTCTCTTACGACACCTGGTTCAGGGGGAGGTACTATTCTTCTCAGGTACCTCACGACGTTTTTTAGCATTTTGGTTACTTTAATTATAATTTTTGAAGCGCCCGGTGGCGAAGATGCTTGTGATCCAATTTTATGCTCCTCCCAGGACAAATATTTATAATTCTATTTCTGGATGTTAGAAATATGTATATAAATGTAGTATTTGTGAGTCCTTATTGTCAAAATTCCGTAACACAAGCGTTTTAAGTGACTAACCTTGGAGTCAGGTCAATATGTGAGATGTTGTGTGAATATAATAAAATAATATTAAAAATATTGTGTATATTTCTATTTTATTCTATTTTATTTTTCTTAATAACTAGGCACATAATCATCTCTAACTGTATATTTTATATAGCTAAGTGAAAAACCAAACATACTGTTATAGTAACCGTCCGCGTTGCCTTATATTTATTACAATATTAGTAAATAAATCCATTGATCCTGGCGATGTAATAGAGTTATGAGAGTCTTTTGAATGAATAGAACATTTAGTGGCCCTAAGACTAATCTGCCAGCACCAGACGAAGCTTGAGACTAAATCTATAGATTTTAAGGAAGGTTGACTACGCGAGCCAATAACAAAGAATTTACAAGAAAATCTGGTTATAATAAAGATTATATTCACGACTAATGGTTGGTGTTACAGAAAGCCATACCCACATTGAAACAATCTCTAGTAGTTTCAACATCAATATAATCTTTTTAACAGAGATAATTATTAGTAATAAGTTTACGTTTCTCGCAAATATTGAATTTATTCAAACACATATTTGTTAAAGTGAAAGATGAATGTTATAAAGGAAATTGAATGGAATAGTTGGTATAGGACGACTTAGGCGAGCATATCTTAACCATGTAGAAGAGGTATTAAAAAAGGGTAAGATCAGAAGTACCAAGAATAAACGAGCGTGTATAAAAAGACTAATGCGAGTAAGGGAAGCGTTGCTAAGTTATTTTGTAAATCGTTTAAATATCTCTCTACTTAGGAATAGAAACAGCATTTATGTCAGCAGCAGTAACCCATAGAAAATGTCTATTCAGTCATTTAGCATTAGATAAGATAGATAGATAGAATTCAGATAAAATCGGCTATTTTATTTTAAACTGATATAATTAAAGTTTCTACATTGGTCTAAATAAATAACCTATAATATACTTCTAAAATTATATGGCGTGTTTATGTTTTGTTTATTAAATAAAAATTATGATACCACTAACAGATCCGGTATATTTTTTATCCGCGCGAAATATTTTTTCCAAAGGTACCTATTTAATTCATAAACGGTTTTGTTCAAGACAAAATTACATCAAAACATTTGCGTTCAAGTTCGACCATCAGAAACGTACCTCGGACTGGGCTTTATAATTAAAATAAAAATTTGACTGCCAGGTTAATGGAATGAGATGGGAGATCAAAGAGGCCTGTAACGAATTAATTCAATCTTGTCTTGACTCAAAAGCACTTTTCCGCCTTTTTATGTTTGTGAGATGAAAGGTAGTTAACTGAGGCATTAGAATTGAAGTTTATTTTATATGATGTTTGTATAATTTCCTCTTTTGATTACGTTTGCATTATATCTTTTTACTTTGAAATCAGTATATTATATATAAGATTCTTCCACTGACTGACAATTATCTAACATGAAAAACATTTTTTTTTTTAACAAACCAGGTCAGTAAACTAGCAAACTGTTCTCATAAGTCATAATTCCACGAAAGCGTCACCGCAGCCTATAGACGCTTGTAATATCACAACAAACAACAATGCAAACATTGCTGTTTGGCGGTAGAAATAGTTAAGAGGAAGGCATCAATGTAGACTTTTTAATTGGTCTACTTCATGTAATGTGACTATGTATTGGAGTGTAAACTGATAATATATCAGTTAACAGCTGCAATATCTCCTTTTTCATCTTTATTTGGGCTAAATTGATGTAGATAAGTATACGTTCACGCACTATTACAATTTTTATTTTGTAGCAAATTGAAGTACCAGTTCACGATACAAGTAAATTGTCCTTATATGTTTATAAATTAATGGGGACAAAAGGCTTTCAAATGGAGATAACCGCAGTATAGAATATCTGACCAAAAGTTGGCGTGCTTAGTAAAACCACCAAATCACGCTGATTACAGGCCGCATAGAAACAAAGAGATAGCTAAAAAGACGGGTTGAGGTTGATATCATACCAGCTATTGAAAGTCCTCTGCTGGACATAGGCAATTTCGCCTATAATTGCCGCGCTAGGCAAGCGTGTTGGTAATCGCAGAGCGCAGTTTTCAATGGGGATTTGGGCAAAATTTGCCTTTTCCTCAAAAGGCTTATATCTAATAGTACGCTCTACGCTGATGATAATAATGATTAAAATAAGTTTGCTATGGGGTACCGGCGGAGTAGTATAGGATCTATCTCTGTACCAGGTATATTAAGAGGCGACTGAAATACTGGAACCGACAGATAGCGGTATATCCACCCAAAAAAGCGTAGATGGATGGATGGGTGGAGATGGGCAGCAGCATCCTCGTCACAAAGTTGCGCTCTGGGATTACTACGACGCCAACCAAACGCGGCAATTATGGGCAAAAATCCCCCTATCTTAGGAAGGCCTATGTATAACAGTGGAATTTGTATGGCTTATATTATTTTATTTTTTTATTTATTAAACTTTATTGCACAAAATGTTACAAAATGTACAAATGGCGGACTTGATGCCAGATGGCATTATCTCCCAGTCAACCGTTACACAAAACTGAAAAAAAATATATATATATAGTGGTGCAGGCAATATATATACAAAATAAATAAACGTGGCATACATATTTGTATAAATAAACGCAATAAATGCATATGATATAAAAATATATATATATGTACATATATATACATAAAATAACGTACATCAGAAATAGGGTTATAAAGTTAGAGAAGCAGCATCAGTAAATAAAGTACGGAGACAGCATTTCAGGTTAAATTTGTTTGGGGATTGCTTAATATTCAACGGAAGCTCGTTCCAGAGTCGTATAGCTGTCACTGTAAAAGAGTTTGTCAAAAAACTAGAGTGATGAGAAGGAGTTAAGAGCAAAAGAGTATTAGAAGAACGGAGATTACGTTCTTGCGAGGAAGATAGGAATTGGAATCTGTCCTTTAAGTAAATTGGTGCGAACGGATCAAAAAGTATTGAAAATAGTGTGGTTAGAACTCGAATTTTGCGACGTTCTCGAATGGGAAGCCAGCCGAGAAGAGAACGGTAATGGGAAATATGATCGTATTTACGCAAACCGAAAATGAAACGAAGACAGTTGCTTAATAGACGAAATATATTATGAAAATTAAGATTTTAATAACTTAGTAAGCAATTGTGATCACAACACGCTTCTATGATTTCAAATAATGTTCTACATATTAGCCCCGAAATAGGTGAACGTTTATCGCATATCTCAATACCGGCCGAGTTCCCGAAACGGGGCCGGTGCGCCAGACATGTGTTTTGCCGCCATTAAATATGCATCCGTTGTAAAATCCTTGGCTTAGTTCCGGCCGAGTAAACGCTATGTTGCCTGATAGAGGTATGACTGGAAAATTGTAAGTTATTGGAATAAATACTACATTTTGGCATGGTGTGATTTTACCTGAGACAATGTTTTTTTTGGCTGTAACAGATATTTTGATATCAGACATCAAGCCTGGCATTTTACTCGATTTTAATTTTATCTGGGAAATGTAGTTACAATATTCCATGTGCAATTATAAATACAATTATAAAATTTATAAATCAGCGCAGTTTCTACAATTTCACACAAAATAAAAACTGGTAGCATAAAAAATAAACAACACAATAAAAACATCCAGGAAATGTTTTTACGAGAGATGAGAAGTATGAAGAAGATATTAAACGGAAAGTGAAAACTGGAAATAGCGTCAATGGAGCCCTACATGTTTTTATGGGCAGCCAAATTGTGTTAAAAAGGGCACGTCTGGCTGTTTATAGAGGTGTGTTGGTTCGAACACAGACATATGGTAGTGAATGTTGGGTATGGCAGAATGCTAGAAGAAGCACGTAATTAGAATAAATGCTGTTAAAATAAGAACACTTCAAAGTATGTATGGTGTGAGTTTGAGAAATAGATTAAAGAATAGTGTGATAACATGTCAATGTGGTATTAAAGATGTTGTGACAATAATAGAGAAAGGAATATTGAGATTGTTTGGAGTCTACGTGAAAAGGAGAAAGGATATATGAAAGTATAATGACTGCAGAAACATATAGAATGGAAATGAATGGGAGAGTTAGTACAGGAGGACTTAGGCGAACATACCTTAACCAGTTAGAAGAGGCACTAAAGAAGGTCCAGGTCAAAAGTACCAATAATAAACGAGCGTATATGAAAGGCCTAATGCTAGTAAGAGAAGCGAGTTAAGTATGCCAAGATTGGAATAAGTTGAGGAGATCCATAGTCCCTGCTTACCCCAATGGGACACAGGCGCGACGTATGTATGTAAATATATATATATAATATAAACCAATAATGCGCGAATATAAATGACGAATGAATTAAATCAAATCAAGACCCTTAAAGTGCAAAACGGAATCATCATATCAAGGCATTTAACGTTATAAAATGTACATGCATAGGTTGCCTGAAATAGATCGCTCTGCTTGATAAACTGTAATTTTTAAAATGTTTTTAATGTTATGTACACATGTAACAAAAGTATTCCTAACATTTTTGAATGGTACTTCGCACTAACCACTCTAAAGATGTATCTTCTCTCTAAATCGAGAAAGATCGCCATTTAATATGGTGACCAAAACTTAACACCGTACTTATTACCTCCGTTATTTTTGTTTTTTTTAATTTATTACACCAGATCGACCAAGGAGCATACAGACAGCGTAATATTATAAGCGTCACTGCAGCCTATAGACGCTCGTAATATCACAAGGTTATCTAAAGCGCGTTCCCAACCTTGTGACATTAACTAGTAAATCACCCCGCTTCTTTCACCCCTCAAACTGGAACACAGCAATGCTATTGATGGTAGAGATATGTGACAGTGAGGTATCAATGCTGACGACCGAAGTTCGCGGTCTACTATTTTAAACCATTGTGGGTAATTGGTACCTTATTATCATCCTTATAAACGTTCTACGTTAAATTGGTGCAAATAGTGACAGACTTCATATTTGTATTATATCCCATATGGCCAGCCTCGATGGTTGGTCGGAAAGCAATAATACCTTAGAAATCGGAAAACCTCGTTTCCTAATCATGACAGGCTTAATGGCGCAGATGGTGTTAATGTTATCTTCACGCAAATGGTCGTGGTAATAAGCCTCACCCCCCACCTTATGCATTTGAGCTACACCGTCTCGGATGTAATACCGTCATCTATCGGTTCTGGTACCTTAGTCACCTCTTACGACACCTGATATAGAGTAAAATAGATACTATTTTACTCTACCGTCACGGCTCTCTACCGATCCGTACCACAAGTAATTTAAGCGACCTATTTCGGAATCAGGTCAATGTAAGAGAAGTTGTGTAAATTATTACTATGATATATTAACAATAAGTATGCTTCTCTTTAACTAATCTATGAGTGTTACGGGATTATAAGCCAAGTTATAAGCACACGACCCATGAACAAGCAACTATTTAAATTGCCTTATTGAGCGGAACTAAGTTGGTGCCAGTAACACGGGCTTAAATAAGTCAATGTTTGACCTGTAATTCAACTTGTAACAGGCAAATGCCAAAGTTCTACGCGCCTACACTTTGATAAATTATGAAGGTGTGGCGAAACATAGCACAGTTTGTGCTCTGAGCTCTAGTCTGGCGATAAATAAACGAAAAGAAAATACACTTCAATAAAAATAAACCTTGTATCTTAAATGCACTGGGCAGAGGTGGGCAGCGGCATTTCCATGGTGAAAGCTGCAATCTGCGATTGCCAACATGCCTTGCGATTACGATTGCCCAGCGTGGCAATTACAGGAAAAATTCCCCCTTTCTCTAGGAGGCCTATATCCAGCAGGAGACTTCCAATGGCTGCTATTATGATAATTAATAAACCACCTGCTCTTTGTTAGTTCTGCCACACTAATATAACGACTATATATAACGCATAGCTATCCAAAACACTTGGGGGCTTCGGGGCCTCACGTGAAGACTGGCTAGAAGGGTCATCGTCTGTAACCCACACAGCAAGTCAATTTATGGATGTCTTCAGGCCTGATCGATCGTGAAAAAATGCTATGGTAATAGACTGGCAGTACTGAAGGCCGATGAAGCTTTAAGGTCCTGAAATGGAAATTTTAGACGTTTTGACGTTGGAGACTTTCCCCAGATGGAGACTCTCCGTCTAGAACCTCTAACGTTTCGATTACATAATACCATGAAAATGAGGTAGACCTCTTACAAAATATCGTCGTACGGCGGCGCGTAAGCCTGGATATAGTATCTAGCAGTGGACGTCTACAGGCTGATATGATGATCATCCTTTGGGTCGTCGTCTATTATTCGAGAGTCAGTTTTTTACAAGACCAAGTCATCAAATACGCATAAAGTCCACGCAATAGAAAGCGTTACCACAGGCTAAAGACGCTCTTACTATACTTCAAAGATTTACTGTCTCTCTTATCTTTTAAACTGAAATACATTAATGCGAACGCTGCTATTTGACGGTAGAAATAGGTGAGAGTGAGATACCAATGTTGACGATTTTTGTATCAGGTATACCTCTGCACTTGTTTGGACACACCTTTAGGCACTCTCGTGTGTAGGCGTCATCAAATATGCATGCAGCTTACTATACAGCTTCTGGCTAAAAGATACAAATATTGGCAAACATTGATCAATGAATGCCAACTATCTCATTCATCTTTAGAATAATTTTGTAGTAGATTTTAATACTTGTAAAAGATTCTCGCTTATAATTAAATAAAATAATATTTTCTACGTGCTCTATAGTGCAGATGGTAGAGATCCTACCTGCTACGACAGAGGTTTCGGATTCGATCCCAACTAAAGACAATTTTAATTTGTTTGCTCTGTGTGAGTGTTATATATATATGCTATATATATACCTTATAACCTTGCTTGCAGTACCTCAATCTCTTTTTATTCTCCCCGAGGGATTATCTGTAGCTTATACAAATAACTGAAATAGCTTTAGAAATTATGACTCAGAGGTAACATGCCAGTGAGGATATATTACTTTGGATAGTCATTTGCAGTTCCGTAATCCCTCTTAAGAGTTATATAAGTGGCCATTGCATTTGAGGTACACCGTTGCGGATGGATATACCGTCAGTTCTGTAACCTATGTCGCCTTTTATGATGCCTTTTTCAGGGGGATTTACATTCACGTACTTCTAAATAAAAATATTCTAAAATAATGTATTGAAGACCCAAAACGAGATTAAAATTTCCTCTCCAAGCCGTAACCTGGCGAAGACAAATTGTGTGCAAGAGCGAGCTCGCGTAGAATGTAAATCGCATAAAAGCGGCAACACTGTCCGACAAGAGCGGCCGACGTGACTCGAGCTCGCCAATAACGCGGCTACATAACCGTTATGCGGCCATTCGGACATTCAATATCCGATGGTAGCTATCGCACCTAACTAGTAATTCAATTATCGGATCTTACTAATACTTGGCTTAACGTCAATATGTTTAATGTTATGTATGCAGATCTACAAAATCATTAGTGAAGTTCGAACAGTGGGTCAGTCAAAATTTAGTTGATAATAGGGAAGTATTTTTTTATTTACAATGTCCACAAGGTCTTTTTTTAGATGACATAATTTCGAGATAAGTCGGCTAAAGCACTTGTGCTACGGACGTCAGACAACAGAGGAAATTCAAATTATATATGCAGACACAAAACAAACACAAATATCATTATATTAATTTTTGTCTTAGGTGGGGATCGAACCCATGACCCTTGGCGCAGAAAATAGGATCACTGGTTATAAAAAATAAAATAATTTATCTACACACATCCCAAACATTTGCCTGATTCCGAAATAGAGATAGTAGATAGATAGTAGTAGATTTAAGTCATTACAGCCTTTGGTTATCGGATACACATAACAGACATAGCTGGCCTGAGTGGGGATCGGACCCACGACCCTTGGTGCTTAAGCTATGGATACAGCCGCTTGCTAAAATTAATCATCATATGAATTACCAAGTTCAGAAAATTTAATTTTATGTGAAACACTTGCATTGCATTTCATGCGTGATGTTTTTATGTGTACATAATAAATACGAGTCACGGTGTTTATCCGGAATGAGCGTCTAAACTACTGAATTATTTGCAATTACTTTCAATATTTCGTCATCATCTGTAGAAAGTATGTACGTTCTTTATCTGCGTGCATTTTTGTAGCCTATTGCTGGCCTTAAGTACACTAGTTCCTTAATAATATGGCTGAAAGTTTGAGACCTAATATAACATCGACTATTGGGTTTTGGTTTGCTGTGGGGTACCGGCAGAGTAGAATAGTACCACCCCCTGTTCCAAGTGTTGTGAAAGGCAACTAAGGTACCAGAACCGACAGATAGCGGTGTGTCCATTCAAAACAGTTCAGCTGAAAAGCTGTAGCGTTTGGTTCTGGGCAGCAGCATCTCGTTTGCAAAAGCTGCGCTCTGCTTGCCCACCACGCTTGCCCAGCGCGGCAATTATGGGCAAATTCCCCCTTTCTTGGGGAGGCCTATGTCCAGCCATAGCCAAGTAGCCAATCAATGGCTGTTATGATGATGATGATGATGATAATTGCTAGTAACCGAATATCTCGTAATTTATATGCTTAACTTTTTCCTGCATAACTAATTAATATACCCTTATCAATGAAAAAAAAATTATTAACATTTTTTAAAAAGTAATGCCTGGTCATACATAGTAAAAATATACGCGTCGACTTAAGAATCTTCTGAGTTTCGTTAGTTGGTATTAAAAGCTTTTAAGTGTGACAAAAAGTAAAACAAACAAATGGACCTCTGCACTCGAGGATCCTCAAAAATTATCCAGTTCATAATATTCATCATATCAGCGATTGAAAGTTCACAGCTTGACATAGGCCTCCCCAAGAAAGCGGGAATTCTGCCCATAATTGCCGCGCTCAAAGATGAGCGAAGAATATTCAAAAACGCTCTTATGAAGTAACGTACTAGAAACATTGTCCGTAAAGAGCGATCAACGTCACTCGAGTAAAGATGCAAGATAGCCGTAATGCAGTCATTCAGATATTCTATATCCGTTGGTCACCTCTGTCTTTATTATATATATTGATAATTAGAAGCACAGAATCAAAGATGTCATCATCATACCAGCAATTGGAAGCCCACTGCTGGACATAAGTCTCTCCAATAATTGGGGTCCCATAATTGTCGCGCTGGGCAAAGGTGTTGGTAATTACAGAGCTCAGCTTTCGCGACGGGGATGCTGCTGCCCATCCCCGCCCTGCGTATTTGAGCTACACGGCTGCCGATGGATAAACCGATATATCTGTCGCTTCTTTTACCTGAATCACCTCTTTTTATATATGGTACGGGGGGAGGTACTATTCTACTCTACGGGTACCACACAGTTTTATAATATTAACTAAAGCAACAACTTAAACCCAGCGTCAATATCGCTGAACATGATGAAATTTCCGACAGATGTTATCAAAATCGGAACTGACGAAGCAGGTGTAGCTAGCAACTGAGTTATGGAACGTCATGCATTACGTTGAACACCTAAAATCAATGCAAATACTACAAAGGTTCATATGCATAATTGTGCGGGTTTAGCGTTGGTGCAATTTGTAAATTGGCTGGCGCCAGCTTCGCGGTCGCAAGGATTCCATGCATATGCACGCGAACTGCGGCGACCACGCTGTTGAGCAATACTTGGATAAATTCAGATTCATCATTATATCAGCTATAAAAAGTCTAATGCTGGACCTAGGCCACAACAAAAGAAGGGGGACTTTGCCAATGATTGCCACAACATCGCAACATCGCGACGAGAATGATGCTGTCCATCTTCACCATGTAGTATTTAAGCTGCACTGTTTCAGGTGAATATACCGGTTAAATTACTGGGTAATGTCGTGCAATGCAATAGTGATATCCTTGTAATATTACAAACGTCTATAGGATGCTGTGATGTTTACTATCACGCAGACTGTACACTTGTTTGTCAATTTATACTAATAAAAAGTCCTATCTTACATGTTAGCCGCCCCGGTTTTGGACGGGTGCAATGAGTATAAAAAATAGTTATCCTGTCTTATTTTTAAGACAGGGACATTACCGCGGCCTTTTTTGTAGACATTTATGTTGTAAAATAAATACTGTATAGTACATTATTTTAACCTATCTCATCGGGTTCAGTCAGCGTTTGCAATGTGATTGCAAAAAAAATTGTTTGTTTACGTCATCTCATTAGAAACTTCTAAACTTATTCTCGTTTCTCAAATGTATTATGCATGTATTATAAATCTCTTGAATTACTCTATCTATAATCTCAACATACACAGGGATAGATAGACAGCGGAAAGAGAATTTTTTTATTACGTAGTATTGATTTTAAAGGTAAAAAGTAGGTTTCGTTGGTTGTATGCGCTTATCTGAGTACAATTAGTCTGGTTAAACAAAATTAGGTAGCGCACTGGTTGTAGGAGAAGGTATTATTCTAACTATGGCCAACAACATTATACAAACGGACATAAGTCTTACAAATATTTATTTAAGCTGTTTAATCGTGCCGGAATAGTACCTCCCCCTGCACCAGGTGCCGTAAAAGGTGCCTAAGGTACTATTCATTCGAAACAGCGTAGCTTAAATACAATAGAGTGAGGATGAGCAGCATCATCCTCGTCGCAATGTTGCACTCTGCGGCAATCTTGGGCAAATACCGCTTTAGCAATTGTGGACTTTTAATGGCTGATATGAACATGATGATTAAAATTTAATTGTATATTATATTTTGAACACAACTGATGGTCACTGTAGCCCGTGCAATTTGATTCAATGAGTGGGGCGTGTAATTAGAGCGGCCACAAACGCGGTGCCGAGGAAATTGCCTTCAGTCCATCCCCACAGACGCCGCGCGCTTTTTGCGGGAATACGCTGTGACGGTCAGTCAGCGCAATCCAGCGCAACACCCGGCGATGACGGCGGGTGATTGATATGTGGGCAATTTTCATTTAGGAAGTTTAGCTTGTGGAGACTGCTTTAAATTCGCATTTATTGCCAATGATGGGTGGCCCGCTGTCAGAGAAAGTGACTGAATGTGTAAAAATGTTTTCCATAAGATTTATTAATTATATTCGATAGCGCCTGCAACTTTGTTTATAATTATTATGAATTATTTGACAGGTCCGATGGCGCAAATGGTAGTGATGCTGTCTTCTGTGCCAAAGGTCGTGATTTGATCCCTACCCAAACCAAAAATTTATATGATGATATTTGGGTTTGTTCTGTATCTGGGTGTTGAACACATGTGTTTAAGTAGTAATTTTTGAATCCTCTGTTGTCTGGCGTCCGTAACACAATTGCTTATAGCGGCTTATCACGGAATCAGGTTTATGTATAAGATGTTGTGGAATTTATTCATTTATTATTTAATGTACGAGTATAGTAGTATTATATAGTTATGGATCCGATGGCGCAGATGGTAGTTTTTCTTTCTTGTGTTCGATTCCCGCCCAGGACAAACAACTAGTATTAATATTATAGTCAAAACTAATTTTTAAATAGTCTGCATTTTTTCTAATTATAACTAGTTTTAAATGTAGTATATTAGCGGTTAAAATTTTACATGTTTTGTATACAATTACATGTAACACTTTCTTTTAACTGTTACCCGATTTGAACAGTAGGTAATTCTGGTACTAACAAAGGTATACATTATGAACTAGTTCTAACTAGAAAATACGAGTTCTATATAAAATATTTTTTTGACTGTAACTTTAGTATATATGATTTTCTGGACTTTTTCGTCGATAATAATAATATTTATTCCATTATTCAGACATAATCAATATATAAATATATATATTGGCTATGTATTCATTGATTTTAACGTTTGTCTTTAAGATTACTATTTAGTATATATATTACTTACATAGAAAATCAATTTGCATGTCTATATGTTTTAGCTAAAATTTCAACGATTTAGCCGATATCATCGGAATTTTACTGATAGACATCTTCATTTTTAATTATTAGTGTTATAAAAGAGGATAGAAATATTTATACAGAAAATTAACACAATACCAACATTCATTCTTTACCATAGACCAAGCAAATAGCTTTTCCGTGTCAGCTAAAGTTCGGACAATACACTCAGAGTTGAACTAATTCGAGGCGAGTTATAAAACTCCAGGGTGCAGTGCAGAATTATGGGTACGCTCCAGGAGGGCGATAAATTTGCTCTGTTGGTTCGAGACTGATTGAGCAGAGAAGTACTTACTATTATTATTGTACCGGTTTAAACCAGTTTACCAAATCCTATGGTAGATAATTTGTAAGAACCTTCTTGCTAGGTAGTAGGACATCAGTAACACATAATGCACCACTTGCCGTAGGGTACCGGTAAGGTAGAATAGTACCTCCCTTTGTATCAGGTACCGTAAGAAGCGATTTAGATACCGACAGATGGTGGTGTATCTATCCGAAACAGTGCAGCTTAAATACACTGGGTGGGGATGGGTGTCAATACGATTGACCAGCGTGGCAATTATGATGATTACTAGAAAAAATCTATTTGCCTCAGGTTTCCGGCGAAACTCTGTAACATTGCGTTTATTCAACAACAAAAGGAAACTAAAATACATTTTGATACTTAGGTACCTAAACTAGGTCTAGCCTGTTCTTATATGCGTCTAGAATAAACAGCGTGTTTTTTTCACCAATAGTCTTTTAAGGGCTATACTACTAGGCAAATGTATATCTGTACATATATATGTATATATTAAAATAAAAGTGTATCCGATATAATAAAATAAGAGCTTTTGAAAATAGGCATATAAAAGTACGTGCGGTACTTGTAAGATCTAATCTAATCTATTATTTTTTATCTGTCTGTCCGTGGTAAAAACTGAAATGGCCGGACCAATTTTAACTAGACGTAAACTGGCAGGGGAACTACACAAGTAAAACTGCGGGACATTGGTAGTATGATGAAAATAAATAAGTATCGAATAAGCAGCTTCAAGTGCAAGCAAAACGTGCTGGGGATTTCAGACACTAAACAAACAAAAATGTTGATCACATAAATGTTGGTCATGGCTGAACATTTAACCCACAACTCTTACCACATAAGACAGAAAACCTATTGAATGCAACATATATTCAAACGAAACGAAAATATGACTATCAGACAAGACGAACAGACGAAGGAGAAAACTATACATCTAAATCCGTAACATCGACAGAATAAATGGGGATCGTTACATCGGATTCCTCCAATAGAGTTTCCATGTGGGCTCAAGTTCCGACAATACATCCTGAACTAATACAAAGAGGTTATAAAACTCCCCGAGGTACAAACTTATAGCTCCTGTGCTGCGCTCGAGAGGGCCATAAATTAACCGCGAGCCTTCACAAAAGACTGAGCGTGAATGGGAGGCCCACATTGTTCTGTCAGTTCAGACAAAGCGTCACGGGCTGCGATTAAAGTACGCCTCATTATAATTAAGTTACCGCCGATAAAGCCCGCCACGGATCGCACGACCGTGCGACAATGGCGTTTGGTAAGTTCCGTGTAGTTTCTATTATGTAAGTTCGCTCGGTTATGTATGGAGTTATTAGAATTACTAATGAGCCTTTCAACTTAGCCGAGTTAATGTGTACTTGTGGGCAAGTATATTAGATTAGTGTTATTAGGATTTAGAGTAGAAGTAACTTAACAGTAAATTTGATTTTAACTTAAACTTCTCTTTGCAGGAGTTATTTATTTGAGAATTTTGACGGGCCCGATGGCACTGCAAGTAATCCAATCTTATGCTGCAAAGGTTGAGAATTTCATCCAAAGTTTTCATCATCATCATCAGCTATTAAAAGTCCACTGATGGATTTGGGCCTCTCCAAAAAAAGGAGGTTTTTTGGCCTTTAGCTGCCGCGTTGGGCAAGCGTGTTGGCAATCGCAGAACGCAGCTTACGCGGCGGGGGTGCTCATTTCCACCCTGTACTAATATAAAACCAAATATTTATACGATGGTATTTGAACTTGTTCTATGTTCAAAGCATTAGATAGCAGGATCGCATTCGGTGCAAGCCGCAAACTTCGAAATACTTGTTAAAGCAAAGGACATTCTGGTTAATATTATGATGACAATGAACACAACAACAAAAAATCCCTTTTTTTTTATTCAACACACAACATCTCACACATACATGACTCCGAAATAGGTGTCACTTGTATTACAGACGTTAAACATTAGAGGAATCACGAATATAATACTTAAATACATATATTTATATAGAACAAACACAAATATTATTATATAAATATTTGATACGGGTGGGAATAGAATCCACGATCCCTAGCGAACAACATAGGATCACTACCACCTGCGCCATCGGGCCCGTCAGTATTCATATAAATCTAATAAGTGTTTGCGAATTTAGTAGAGGTTAGGCTGTTATTTTGAAAGATATGGAGTTAACCCAAGTCGCAGTTAGGAGTTAGTAATACAATAACAAAAACATTTTTTACTAGTAAAAAAAACTCGTGTCTATTTTCCTTTCATAGACGAAATGAAAATTTATTTTACATATAAAATCTAAGTTTTCTTTTATATGATAAATGGAAAAATTCGAATGGATTTTTGTTACAGAATTTATATCTTCCATATTCATTATGTGTTATTTTTGTTCATCTATCTGATCTAACACATAGACACCATAAAAGAAATGCAAAATAAGCCAAAGGTTATAAATAGATCTTTTATTATTATTTTTTGCTCTTGAATCTTGATGCATCTCATATTTGAGTTGGATAAGTGTAAATAAATCAATGTTGTAGAAAAATATTACTTCGATTTGATTTATTGCACAACTATAAGCATCCCATGATTTCGCCCTTCAATATCTAAGAACACAGAGATAAAGTATATATAGCTAGTTATTTGCTGATAATATAGCTTTCTATCAGTGTAAGGGTTTTTGAAAAAAAAAGATCAATAGTTTATTGATTTATTCGTTACAAATGGTTATTAATATAAAATCATGCTTATATTTACGTACAGATTTTTAAAGTTTGATATGATAGTATTTCAGCCTTTGTTATTCGGTAAAGAGGAAGTTTTGTAATGGTGAAATATTTTTAGAATTATTGATTAAAAATGTAACAAACAAATATATATATATATATATAACTGTCTATCGAGGTTGCAATAAACTGGAAGGGGTAAATTATTATCGGATCCTAAGAACAGGACGGAAATACGAACAAATGACGTCACCACTGCAGCACTTTCAAGGATAGACATTGTTATATAAAAAAAACAAAGTTATGTATAGTAACTTCTACCACTATCGAAAGGCTTAAAAGCCGTTGCTAGATCAATTTATAATGAACAAACTCACGTGTGCTAAATCATTAAATCCTCTTTCCTCAAAATAGTATAACAACAAAACCAATCTATATAACTTGCCTTATTGAAACTTGTTTTGTGGTAAAAAATTAGGGTTTGTGCACTGCAGCTACTAAAAAACTATTTTACTACCTAAAATAATATTTGGGCTCATTTTATTATATTATAAATGACTAGTTGACTCGGAACGTTGATCTGCTGTTTGGAATTAAATTATTAATATCACTATTAATAAATAGGGGTTGGTGACTGACCAGTGAGAAATATGGGTCTTGGTATATTTAATGCTACATCATACATAATTTTTTTTTAATTAATATTTAATAATAGTTTAGGTTAAACCATCCATATCATTTAAGGGTATGGAAAATAGACAACCACTGAATCTCAGACTTATCAAGTATATATATAAAATTTAATCAAATATAAATATAAAATGGCCAAATATACTTTGCCGTATCTTTATGTTACACAACCCCATGAAAACCAAAGTAATTACAGATACAAAAACAACATGAACCCGCAGGAATAACGAACGAGTCAGCCAGGATAAATTAAATCAGCTCCAACATTCCCCCGTCAAAACAGAATGCATAGACATCGCGATCTCTGTAAGCATCGTCGTGACTGAGTGACGCGAGTGTGCCTCCTTACAGGAGAGTGCTAAATCAGCTCACAGGTGGCGCCACTTTGTCACGGCATATTGTTAGGGTTTTATTGCTCCCTGGAGCGGAGAGGAGGACATGGGGGGTGAAGGGTGGGGCGGGGTGGTATGAACCGCGTTGTACTCGAGAACGTATGATTCATATGCGACTACGCAGTTTATAATATTCCTGCGTTGTGATGTTTAAGGATGTTTATACTTGAATTAGCAAAGTTTTTTCCCGCAATTCGCCCCGCGTCAAATAGTAAAAAAAAAACATATTAACTTTGCTCTCTTTTGTATCCTCTAAGTGATGATTGTCGACAAAATATTTCATATGTTTTCCAAGTTTTAAATCAATATTAATGTTTAAACAGAACTTCATTTAAATAACTGCAAAAAACAACAAAGATTTATAATAACTTCGGACCCACTATAATACCACTTTAGGGAATGAATTTTCAAGAATTCTTTTTTATTGCACCCCTACATTATAAAAGGAATCCCTGTGCAAAATTTCGAGTTCTACCCTTTATAGTAAGGCCCTGCGTTAATATGTCAGTTGATATATATGACGAAAGGTATAAAAAGAACATCTTCTCGTACGTACCTGACTCCGAAATAAACAAGAGCCCTTGTGTTACTGATATCAGAAAACAGATGAATTACTAATACACAACTTAAATACATATATTCCACTTCCAGACACAGACACACCAATAATCACCACATTGTTGTGTTAAAGATACCCAGAAACAACAAGCACCCAGACCTAACACAAACAATATGTTTGTGTTGGTTCGGGATTGTAACTCGCGACCCTTGCACCCTAATAGTCCTATGAAGCATTGAGTAAATTATCATCATTGTATATGCCAAAAAAGATCTGTCTGTTCATTTTATTTTTCACGACTAAACTGCTGAACTTAAAGAAGTAGACCCCTAGAAGGTCGTCTGTGTTGGTACATCACTCTCACCTGTTTCTACTGCCAAACAGCTGTGTTCGCATTGCTGTGTTATACTTTGAAGGGTGAGAGAGGTAGTTGCTGGGTAATGTGACATTAAATGTCACAATTGGCAAAGCGCTAGTGATATCCTTACGATTTTACTAGAGTATATACAAACTATATAACTTTGTATAATAAAAAAACGTTAGAGTTAAAATTTGGCATATCAATACAGCCTAA
The DNA here is from genome assembly GCA_020976665.1 of Heortia vitessoides. Taxonomy (NCBI): domain Eukaryota; kingdom Metazoa; phylum Arthropoda; class Insecta; order Lepidoptera; family Crambidae; genus Heortia; species Heortia vitessoides. The sequence goes on from JACJUM010003129.1 coordinate 17,300,166, forward strand.
GAAACAATATTTGTTACACAAGTGGTAAGCCAGTATGATAATTTAAATAAAATAACACCGAATGAAGTCACTGAAAACATTCGAGTTATTAACATAACATATTTAACACTCAGAATTGATATAGACAAGAAATTGGCATTCACATTGGCATCAGCCATTGGCAGTCCACTGCTAGACATAGGCCTTCACCGATAATTGCCGCGCTGGGCAAGTGTATTGGCAATCGCAGAGCATAGACGTTTCGTGACAAGGATGCTGCTGCTCATCCCCGCCCCCGCTTATTGAAACTACACTGTTTTGGATGAATATACCGCCATTTGTCGGTTCTGGTACCTCAGTCACGTCTTATAACACTTGGTAAAGGTGTTATAAGACGTGACTAAAAACTATTCTACCTGCCGGTACCTAACAGCCAAACAAGAAATGCTGTAGAAAATAGAAAAAATTATAATTTCCATCTAAAAGCAGTTTAACTCGCGCCTCTCTACCGTTAAGCGAACTGTGCTGGCGACGCCTCTTAGGGCTTAAATCAGAAATAATGTTACTGCGGCACCGTCGCACTTGACTGAATTGCATCATTCTGTTTTAGTATCATGTGACTATCACAACAAGCGATGAACAATAGTCAACTTGTGTCATTTCATAACACGAGCCCGTTGGCGATTAGAATCTCTATCTTATGCGCTAAGGGTTGTGGATTCAATCCTCACCTAGGACAAATAATTATGTAATGAACATTTGTGTTCATTCTGTAACTGGGTATTATAGATGTTTTTAGATATTGTATTTGTAATCTCTCTGTTGTCTGATATCCGTACCTAGAGAAACTCGGCCAACACACGTGTTTAATATTATTTTCTTTTTTAATATTAGATAAGAAAAAGACTTGACTACGAAGCGAGCAGGCAAGAAGCCTGTCAAGTCAAATAAACTAGAACTTCGATATAAACAAATAAATCAAAATGATAATAGATGAACTTATACAGTGGCAAAGCTACTTTCGACTAAGTAAAAAAAGGAAACTAACATAAACGAAACGTTTTCGAAAAAATACAATTCGGTCAAAAATTCAAACCGCTTATGGGCAATTACTATCTACGTATCCGCATCAGTACATTCGTATCGTCAATTTACATCGCTATTTAAAAATCCCTTCACCCGTATTTCTTTTTAGTAGGCCGTACCACATCGGACATGACTATTTTATAATTATAAACTAATAAAAAATGCATTTGCACTATTCAATCGCTTTTATTACACAGGGTATTTATTATTATACTATTAATAGATTTTTTTATGCATTAGCTTGTATAGGCCGATAACTGTGTAATATCCCAAAATAGATTGGTAATTTAATGGGGATATCATTTTTATTATTCTGATATCACATAAAACGAATTATTATAGGTAACTTTTAAAATCTATCTCTTAATAATACCGCTCTTTTCTTTAAAATCCCTTATGAAAAGTACAGATATTTTAATCCAATATACTATTACAGTGTATTCTTGAAGTTTACATGGGGTAAACCTCAAACATAAGGTCGTCTGCATTAGTACTTCACTCAGTCCTATTTCTACCGCCAAATATTAGTGTTTGAATTGCTTTGTTTGGTTTGGTTGGAATGTTAAGATAGGCAGTGAAATTACTTGGTGATGTGAAATATTATCTACAATTTACAAGTTTGGCAATGCGCTAGTATCTTTTTGATATTACGAGCGTCTATAAGCTGCTGTAACACTTACTATCATTGATGAAATGTTCGCTTTTTTGTCAACCTAGTCTAATTAAAGAAAGTAGAAGTAATAGTGAAGTACGTTCCTAGGGTAACTACGTACTACGACATTAAAGAATTGTCTTACACATTGTCCAACGACATCTTCTAAGACGTCGACATCTTAGTAACTGCTGTTGCTGCCGCTATCAAATCAGCAACTGTACTCATGACTCCTCATCTTGTGTTGATATATGAATCAAACCTTATTTTAAATATGATGCCATGCTGGCATAAATCTTTGCATTCACGATTTGAATTTCTTTGTTAAACTTGCCTCAGTTTATATAGAAGACGATGAGATGATAGATAAATGTAGTCGGGCAGGTTCCTGCAGCTCGTATCGCTTTTATTTGCGATCATCAGGTTCTTCAGTTCTAAGAAATATAGCAGACTCAAGTGACCCCAACACAACTCCCCAAAGTGACCTCGGAGATAGGATGTATAGCGACTTATATACTGGCAGCTCAGGACCTGATTGAAGAAACTGTAAATAAATTTAAAATAAGGTAAATTCTCGAACTAAAACTTAAATTACTTTTATTTTATTAAGTACGGAACAACAAATAGATCAAAAAAAACCATCTAGAAGGCTCTACTTTAAGCAAAAGTTTCTCATTAAGTGGGCCGGGAGCCTAAATTTTGACTTTCCGCAACCAAGATGAACTCATATGCCAAAATTAAACATTGTTATTTTATACGGATGCTTCTTTGCCTGGGTTGATTTACTTACAACTCAAAGTAACAGATTCATGAACTAAAAAAATAGGTCACAACTAAGGATAGGATATTAAAAAATTAAATAATGTAAAGCTAAATCTAACTCAAATTATTATAAAATAATATTGTTTTGGGCAGGATATCCCATTATTTTTCGATTCTGGTGAACTCATTTCCTCTTCTAACATGAAATTTCACATTCGGAGATTTAAAAAAGAATTTTGATTAAGTGCCTCATCTTAAATACAGTTCAGTGGATCATGAATGTACAAATATCTCACAAAAACAAAGTACAACAGAACAATTCGGAAAAGAAACACTACACGCCACTAATCTAAAACTACGGAGAGTCGGCCGGAGAACATCCATGTCGATCGAAGCAAAAAGTTTCACTTAAAAAGAGGACCAACTCCGAACAAACAATTGGAGAAAGAATCAAGGATCCTTAATGGATAGAAAATGGATAGTACAACGGTGCTCGTACAGAAAACATTGGAGCAAATTTTGCATAGTCAGGAACAAGAATGTAGTGGTGCGGGATGTGGCTGAAAAAAAATTTAGTAAATGGTTTTTTATTCTTCAGATTGAAGCGAATAGGAAAATTTATCATTGAGTGAGTAGATCAATCAAGCTAATAAGCAATATGTGCTTAATTTTGCGTCTAATCGGAATTTGACTAAATGTTACGTCAGCAGTGAGGTATCGGCTAAGTAAAATAGTACCTCCCCCTGTTCCAGGTGTGCGGTATATCCATCTAAAACAGCGCAGCTCGAGTGCACAGGTTGGGGATAGGCAGCACCAACCCTGTCGCAAAAGCTGCGCTCTGCGATTGCTAACATGTTTGCACAGCACGGCAATCATGGGAAAAACATCCCATTTCTTGGGGAGGCCTATGTCCAGCAGTGAATTTTCTATGGCTGTAATAATGATGTGGGGAGACAATCTGAAAGAATACACGCTGTAATTTTGAAGAGGAAACACCTAGCCGCGATGTTTTTGGCAGAATCTATGTAAATATTCGCAAGCTTAAGGTTCGACTACCTGGTAATAATGGGACCTCTTTTATAACCTATCTTGCTGTCTGTTGACTCGCTTTATGAATCTGCGTTTACTTAGTCTTAAAGACTGTCAGGTACCGGCGGATTAATTTAGGCTAGGCCTTATTAAATAATATTGCGATGGGGAAGCCGCTGCCCATGATCGCTTTGTTGAATTTTAAGCTACGCTGTTACGGATTGAACTACCGCCATCTATCGGTTCTGGTTCCTTAGACGCTTGTTACGACACTTGGTACTAGAATGTAGTATATTTTTCCGTCGATACTGCTTATCAGTATAATTTAACCTGTCATTTCGAATAAGGTACGTGTCACACTTTTTTTAAATATTATTTTCTAGCGCCATATTTTTTGAAGAGTTTAACATATTCTCAGTAAAAAGGGTTAACCTTTATGCATCAAAAGTCAACTTAGAAGGCGAACGAAAATTGAAATCTATTTGAAAATCGCAAAAGACCTTGACTAATGCCCTGATGTTTTTATGTTTGATTTAAAAAATATACTAGATAAATATATCCCAGCGGGGTAGAAAACTTTCTATACAGAGGTTATTGCATAGCCAACTACTAAAGAAAACAATGAATATTACAATTATCAACATTAAACTAAAAATATTTGATTTTATATGAACATCAAAAAGGTCATTTTGTAAAAGGCAAAGTATAAGTCTTTAAGTCCTGAAACTTAAATCAGAAATATCTGGATGTCAAATAGGTGTTTCTTTTTTAAATAAGTCACAAAAATTATATACTGCTTTCATTTATCTATTTTATATTCAGTATTTTACTACCAATAATGATTTTATAATAAGCATATTTTTGTTGTTATTTACAAGTTTTAATTATTGAACTTGTGTCCTTTCCAAAATGACGGTTTCAATTTACTGACTAGTAATTTCACTATTCATTACTAGCGGTCATCCGCGAAGTTGCAAAATTACACACCTTTAGTAGTGTTATACTAATACGTTTAATATCACGACATCTTTAACTTTGATCTAATTCCGAGATAAGAAACTTGTTGTGTAATATAGCCAACATGTTTTAATTATATAACACCGAAAAATGCATTTATGTATCACGTAAATATAGAATGCATATGGTCATCATAAATAATTTTCTTGATGGGAATAGAACTGACGACTTTTGGCACACAAGATAGAGATCACCCAATACGCCAACTGGTTCGTTAAACCGGTGAAGGGTTTCTGGTGGTATTCTAAAAAGGAGATAGGTGAATTTTGTTCTTAATGGATAAAAGAGTCCCAAAAAATAAAAATAAACGTTCCTAAGTCAACTTGTGTGGCCGTGAAATAACGGTAGAGTAAAATAGTTAAGCCTTTATACACATGGTATAGTGTCGTTAGAGGTGACTGAGGTGATGGAACCGATAGATGAAGGTACATCCATCCACAACAGCGCAGCTCCAATATACAGAGTGGGGATAGGCAGTAGAATCCCGGTCGCGAAGCTACGCCCAGTGCAGCAAATATGAACTAAAATCCTCCTTTCTAAAATTGACCTATAATGTCTTTTCAAGGCTGATATACAAAATTAATAATTCTCACGACATATACATTGTTCTGAGTTTGTTTTAAGTCACTTAAAGCACTTGTGTTATGGACATCAGATAACAGAGGAATCAAAAATATACTAATTAATTATTTATACTTAATACCCAGATGCAGAACAAACATAATTATCACCACATATTTTCCTGAGTGGAGATGGAACCCACGACCTTTGGCGTGAAAGACAGGATCACTACGAATGAAATGTTTGTCTCTTCCAGCGTTGCTAACGAGCCAGCGTTTCGTTTGAGGCAATTCTGCCCCCTTGGACGTCAGCCAGCAGTGGATGAAGTTTAATACGCACGCCACTGAATATTTATTTATGGTAATAACTAATGATTTATACTTGGATTCTTTCGCTTAATAATTTTTCGCCATGTTTTCTGTTTTCTATAATACTAATAGTGTGTCGATGTGTGGAACATGTTTTATTGTTAAGAAAGTTTTGCTGGCGAGTTTCTGCCATCATGCTGATATTTCTTTATTATAGTCTGTTAGCTCTTTAGTAAAGTTCTCTCTCGATGACCTGGTTTCTAACTTACTTTTGTTATTATAGTATTGTGTAGCTGCACCGTTTAGTTATACTGGCAAAAGAAAAATATTTACTATTGACACGCTCTTTTCAGCTCAGTGTTTTTTTTAACACAGCTTTATTTTGACCCTGAGGGTAAAGTTGACTCACAACGCAGCACTTGGATTACATAGTAGTACTTTATTAAAAATGCACTTTCTATTGTTCTTGGTTCGAAAGTACTTATGTAGTTTATGAAAGCATATAATAAAATGAGACTTGATTTTTTTATATGATACGAGATATAAATAGATAGATTTTAGTAGATACGAGGCGCATCGGAGAGCATCTCGTGATTTAATGACTGATTGACGTTTTTTTGTATTTCAAGGTGAGATAAATGTATAATTAGCGAAATAAATTATATTTGATGTAATATTGTAGTAAACGTGGTAAAAAAAATAATATTTTGTCTTTTAAGAGAAACAATTTGTGGTTTATTTTAAGAAACCTTAATAATACAAAACGTCTTTAAACATATTCTGTCTCTTTCAGCCTTTATAAGGCTGAAAAAAACAGAGCAATTCCTAGGTAATGTGACATAATATTTTCAAGTCACAGCGTGGGCGACGCATTAGTGATATACTTGTGATCTGACAAGCGTCTATAGGCTGCGGTGTCGCTTACTACCACGTGGACTGTTTGCTTGTTTGTCAATTCGGTATAAAAGGTGTAATTATACCGATAATGTTGAAACGTTATTTACAGGTTAAAAGTAACCTTTGCCGACTGTATTTTATTTAATTAATTGGATAGTGATTTATTATGATACAGTTATAAAAATCGGTATTCATTAAAAGAATTGCTGAATCGTATTTGATGCAAGCATTTGCCGAACTCTCTGGAAATATCTTGTGGAGGGCTACGTATCATCCAAACCACCAAATTAGCTATAGGTTTAAAATAAAAATAGTTTATTAGTCTACTGCAAAAATCACAAAATCTCTTAACCTAATTACACAAATATAAACAAAAAAAACTACATTAGATTACACTAATAGGCTAAAACGATGGCAGCCATACTAGGTTTAACTGTGTTACAGCTGCCAGAAGATAGAACAGGTTGTATATGGCGATACTGTAATTTTAATGAGAGCCTCTATCGACTTTGCGTGGTCGTTCTGCGCATCGGCTTGTCCGTCCTTGATGTCCATTTCAGAAACTAACGACTCTATATGGTCTATCGATTTTGCGTATATTGCGATAACATTTGTTCTTTTACGGATCTTCTCATGTAACGGGCCCGATGGTGCAGATAGTAATAATTGTATTTAGTATTGATGGAACGTTTATCACCTCCAATTTTACTTGTAGGTTCCTTTCTGCTGGCTAATGTAATAAACCTGCATTAAACTTAGTTTTAGGACCCGTCTCGATCTTCTGAAATACCTCATACTAGTCTCTGTCGGCAGACTAGTATGATAGTCCGCGCTAGACGCGGTCGCGGGGCACGCAGGATGAATACGGGCATCGGACCTCTCATATATGAGAGGCCCCGCTCTCTTTTTTCGGTGACGCTGGAATTGACGTTTGAGTAGTCCAGCAATAGGTTCGTTCGAAAAAAATAACTAGTATGAGGTTTTCGGTGTCATCAGTATTATGAATATAATATAATACTTCATATTTTCGAATTCGAATAATTATATGTATTATTTTTGACGATTCTAAAGTGCTTGTAATGGGCTATCCCACCTCGCACAACTATTTATAAGATTATATTTGTATTTTCTGTCTTTGGGTGTTAAATATGTGCATTCAGATATTATATTTGTGATATATTTGTAATGTTATGGACGCGAGGTAACAGAGAAATCACAAATGTACTTTTTAAATACATATATTTAACGTCCAGATACAAAAAAAATTAACAAATTCATAGATCATAAATATTTGCTCTGGGCGGGAATTGAACCCACAAACTTTGGCACGCAAGATAAGATCATTACCATCAGCGCCATTGGGTCATCAAATCAAATTAAATTGTAATATAAATTTTCTAAATAATAAAATAAAAAGATTATTCTATGATAAAGGATTTAGCAAAAGATAATAAATAGAGTGACTAAGACCAATTATAAATCAGAAACGTATTTGAGAAAACGTCTTTTATAATATTTCGCTCGAGAGAGCTCTATATAATTCGGCAGAAAGCATTTCACTGAATGAAACCCAATTCGTATACACGGACCGCATTGTTCAACGTTTTGCAAATACCACAGTACGCTCCCCTAGAAACTCTACATATAAAAAGACTTTGATTACTACAATTACATGAGCGCGCCTGCTCTTGAGTCAATATGCGGTGTAAATATTGCGTAACAAGAATTCTTAGCACAACAAAAGCAAATAAAATAGGATACAGCTCCTTGCATCCTATATATTTATTTATAATTAACATAATTATATGGGTTATCCCATTACACAATTATGAAGTTGTAACAATAATTAAATTATTCTACATCGAGCTTAATTATTAATAATTTGACGTTGTCAACAATTACGTCAGAGTCCGGGTGAGACATAGCATTTTTTTCAGAAGCAACGCATGAGTTTATTTTTAACCTAAAATTGAAGGATAATCGATATAAAACGACAATTAAAGTCTATTCTTCCACCAATTATTCTTATTTATTTATTTATCTATTTTAATTAACAAATCTATCACAATAATCTAATACAATGCTATTTTTTCCATAACCTCTCAACTGACCATTGACCTCAGACTCTAGTGCTTGTCAGTTGTCAATGTCATTGGTAATGTAGTAAGCGCGGCAAAATTCAAAATTAAAGAAATATTATTTCTTTACATACATATTCTGTAATAAAAATGTAAAGTGCATTTACTGTAATTGCTATGTAAAATGGGTGTACTGAAAGTCAATTAAAAAACTTATTTTGTCGAAATTTGTGTGTAGGGATCTTTGTGAACCATAAAAAAAAGATAAGCACCACCTCGCGGTTCACCCGCATATTTCCTTTTTCCATACAAAATATTGATGTAAATAATGAAAAAAATATATCACACTGTGTTTCATATTAAATTCCGTTCGGAAAACTGCAATAACACAAAAATATAGAGCGGAGGTGAATGGAGGGGTTGTTATAGGACGACCGAGGCAAACATAACTAGATAGAAGAGGTATTAAAGAAGGGCCAGGTCAGATACCAAGTATAAACGAACGTGTATAAAAGGACTAATGCGAGCAAACGAAGCGAGAAAGGTATGCCAAGATCGTAACAAGTGGAGATCCAAAGTGCTATCCCGATAGGACACAGGCGTGATGTATGTATGTATATATAATATCCTTCACCAACCATTTATACACAACAAAGGACAGCGTGCGTCTAATATTAAAATAAAGTGCATTCAACCAACAAACGGCCTGGGCCGTAGAGCATTTAATAAAAAACGTTATGGAATACACAGTCAGTTGAGGTAAAAGAAGATGGAGGGATGTGCACGGATATCTGACGGTTTTGGTGCTTACGTCACCTCTTGCTTACACCTGGTACAGGGTGAGGTACTATTCTACTCTACTGTTTCGGTACATTCGCGAAATGAACGTAGAATAAAAAAATACTTATTTAATCCAGTCTTAAATACAAAACGTTTATGACATCAGTATTAAACAAGCAACAAAACCAATACCGCAGAGTAACGAAATACCTTTTCCAAATTAATACACCCTTCCACGCTTCAAATTAAATAACTTTGGAAACAATAATTAATTTGATACAAAAAGAAGGGGAAAAAATAACCTGCTACTTCAACCCTTTTTAATTAGTGGACGAAAACCTCCCAAACAATCGCGCGCTAAATATTAGGGATAAGCCCGGGTTGCTTAATTTGGAAAAATGGGATTAATTTACGCAATAATAAAATAAAGATTTTTGTCTTAAACTGTTTCTATGAAATTCTTGCTTAAATTTTTTTTTATTAGTATTATTTGCAAATAAAATGGAAAATTTTAATTACGTCTGCGATTCTGTCTGTCAATTTATTGTAATTTTACAGCGTAACAGGAAGTCAAATCTAACGATCCGGAATAATCCCGTTGGACAAAATTAAAATTGATATTGACGTAGAAGGTCCGGCAGAGAAAGGTAGAGTGAGGTACCAGAGCAGACAATCTTTTTTATGAGTTCTTCATCATGTAGACAGATAAAGTTAAGATAGATAGATAAAACACCCAGAAACAGAACAAATACAAACAAGAATAATAGTAATATTTCTTTTTCAGTGAGGATCAATTCCACAATCTTTAGGATTACTACTACCCACCTACGCCATCGGGCTCATAAAAATACATGTTTACCTCAATTGAAAAATTCTTGATTAAAAATACTTAATTGCGCAATACGCTCCAACCGTTGACCTCCAAAATAACTTAGCTCGCTAATTGTCAGACATCCCCTCGAACGTTTAAAGTATTTCCACTGAATTCCAAAGAGGAGTAATTTCAAAGATATCTCTGCAAAACAGCACTTACAACATTAACGCGTATAGTTTTAAAGTACGGAAATAAATTACCAAGTAGCAAGTTGGAGAAACAAGACGTCTCACCCAAGTTTAAATGTTGGTTCCTTAGAATCATTTGCTCCGTCTCGGAGAGTTAAAGAGGTACGATTCTCATTTTCATGACGAGAAATATCGTTCCTTGTTCAAGAGCGCTTTCTAAACGCCACCTAATTTACAGTTGGAAGTTTTTCTTTTAATTTTTACTTGTGAAAAAGGATTGTGTATCTTAATATGTTAATTGTTACTACAAGACTGTCTGAAATTATATGGGGTCTTTATTTAAGTTTAAAAAAACTATGTTTAAAAAAATCCCCTCTTTACTGTATGTAATATATATTACACTAGCTGTGCCCGCGACTTAGTCCGCGTGGAATAGTTTTTTGGGTACCATACCTCTGTACTGTAACTTATATAAAAACTTTGAATATTAAGTTTATTTTTATCGAATCAATAGCCTGAAAAATAAGTTTTAAGTTTCTAGCTCTTAAAAATAGCGATACTTCCATACAATATTTCATCCCCCTTTTCGACCCCTTACAATCCTTATTTCGAATAAAAAAAATGCCTATGTCCTTTCTCAGGGCTTAAAGACAGTCTGTGTCAAATTTCATCAATTTAAGTGGGAAAGCGTAACAGACAGACAGACCGACAGAGTAACTTTCGCATTTATAATATTAATTTATAATAATAGGATAGTAGGATGATATCGAATACTGTCGAAGTATACTTGCATGATACTCTTTGATAAAAAAAACGTGTAGGATCTAAATATCTTTATTGTTAACTACAAGTCACTCTGATTTTGTTTTGTTATTTTTCTCTAAATTTAAAAAACCTATGTTTGAAAATATCCGTCTCTACTTTATTTAATAGCTGATATATGATATCGGATACTATTGAAGTATACTTATATGATACTCATGATTAAAAAAGATCGTGTATCTAAATATATTTATTGTTAATTATAAGTGATTTTGATTTTGTTTTGGTGTCTGCTTTTCGTTTAAAAAACATATATTTAAAAAGACATGTACTGTATTTAATTGCTGTTAGTAGAGGCACGAAATCTTTAACAAATTAAGCATCTCAAAATTACTATGTAATTTTGAGATGCAGGTGAAAGTCGCAGATGTTAATTGAAGTGACATTTTATGCCGTACATGCTTGTTTTGAAGACCAATAAGTCATCAGAGTAAACAGACCGTGGTACATTACTCCCGACATCAATAGCTCGGAAAATAATGTAATGGTCTTTATTCGCCAGATGAAAAAGGGAAGAACTTGATAAATCTGACATCTATTACGTTTTTATTATTGCCCTGGGAATTGATTGTTGCAAATTTTGTTAATAAACATTAAAAACGTTTTCTTTTAATTATGTACATAAGGAGTAACAAGTGATATCCTAGTGAAAACACGAGCGTTTATGGGCTAAAGTGACGCGTAACAAACGGTGCGTTGCGAGTTCGGTTCCTCAAAAAAAAGAGATTTCCACGCTAGGTTACCAGGTCGGGGGCAATTGCTGAGCGTAGCTCCGCAACGGGGATTTTATTGCCACTCTCCGCATTGTTGCATTTGAGCAACAATGTTTTAAATGGATATACCGCTTCTTGTGCCGACAAGTAGTGCCAGTATCTTAGTTGCCTTATCACATCTATGTATATATAAGACAATTCGATAGTGATCTAGGAATCTTGTAATAATAAACGTGTTGCTCTGAAAATACAAAGATTTATTTAGCACAAATATCTATTTTAACAACAAGAACAATACAATCCAGATACACAACATACCTGAAAATACAAAGAAACGACATTTAAAGTTTATTAATTTTAGCTACTATTTAAAAATTAGCTAGTCGATTCCTTTATTACACAATTAGTAAACTTTTTATTAATTTTTATTTATCTACCCTATCGCCATATTTTAAAAACGTCATTAAGTTGGCACTGTCAGTCGCGCCCTCTATTCATAGATAGGCCCATAGATAATTAAAGAACTAATTTCTTTACATATATCTATGCATATCTATGTATGTGTATGTATGTCTATGTATATCTATGTATATAACTCGTATATGACAGGCGCAATAATACATTACACTTTATTTCTATTTTATGCATCTTGAGTTCGGGGATCGAACGATCTAGAATATACATCTATGTGATAAATATATGTGTTTTGTTGTGATTACTTTTTTTGTCTAATGTTCGTAACACAAGTGCTTCAAGTGATTTAAAGTCAGGTCAATGTATGAGATGTGTATAATTTATTTATCCGATTCAGTCTATACCGCAAAGTTACTAATTTTCTAACAGAATAGATCGACAAATAAGCTTACAGTGCGATAGCGTCACAGCTTAGAGTCTATAGACACATAAAGATATCACTAGCGCATAGCCAATCTTGTGACGTAAAACATTATGCCTCTCTCACCTTTCATTGCGGAACACAGCAATGCGAACACTGCTATTTGGCGGTAGAATAGGTTAGAGTAAGGCAATACAGACTAGATAGTCTACAATAATGTTTTTTTTTTTATTATTCATCTATAATCAGCTCGGAGGCTGTTTTGATTGAGATATCCAAATAAAATATTTCATATTTTCAAGCGAATAGATAATAGCTAGTCGTGCTCTTTTTAGTCAAAGTGTGTGTTCACTGGTGTTCTTTAGTGATGAGACTAAATGGTTTCTGCAGTGGATTTCTGTTTCTTTAAATGATAAATAAAAAAATATTAATAAGACCTCATACAAACCTTCGTATGAGGTCTACCTCATGAAATATTTGTATAAACATCTATAATAGTTCCCGTATCTTAGACACTATGCTTGTTAGTTTCAGGGTACTGATATTGGTCGGAAATGTACTCCGAAGGCGTATGTGGAATCAAGCAAACATTTTCTTATCATTTAGCCCCCCACATCGTTGTCTCGTAGACCGATAAGCCTACTTATTCAGAAGCCCACAGCGGACAGTCACGGACCATTACACCCGATGTCAGTAACTCGGCCCACACTCGACCGGACAGTGCCTTTATTAGCGAGAGATTAATGGGCCAAGTTGGTGCGCGCACTGGCCCGGGACGACTCGCGATTACGCTGAGATATTGTGACTTGTTTTCGGAGACGATAGTGTGCCTTTTGTTACTTGAAATTGATTGCCTTCTTTCTTAGGTTTTTTCTGATGCTTTATATTACGTTAAATTGAGTTGTTACTGTGGATCAGTTTGTTTAAGAGAATCTTTGTTAGTACTATCGTTGACACTAATTCATTAATATTTTTAAATTTTTCTGTCTATAAAAAGAAATTTTAAAATTGCAGGCTGATATCTGCTAACTATAGATATTAAAAACATAATGACGGGCCCGGTAACGGAAATGTTAGTGATTCCATCTTGTGGGACAATTATTTATGATAATATCCGTGTATGTTTTGTGTGTGTTAAATATGTATTGATGGGTCCGATGGAGCAAACAACAAATATTTATATGATGATATTTGGGTTTGTTATGTGTGTTAAATATATGTATTTAAGAGGTTTTTGTGATTCATCTGCCGTCTGATATCCATAACACAAGTGCTTCAAGCGACTTATTTCGGAGTCAGGTCAATGTACGAGTTGTTGCGTGAATTCATTATTATTACTATAATATGTGGAATGTATACAAGAACAATGGGGGGTGATATTTTGTGTTTTTTACACGTAAAGATAATAATTAAATGCAGTTCTCACACATGGCTGAAGGTCTTAAATTAAATATAGGTATTTAATTTTTTTTTAACTATATCTTTCTGTTGGTTATATTTTTACAAGGATTAAAAGGTAAACCTGGTTCGATACATAGACCAGATATATAATTTTTATTTAATTTAATTTGGTATAGGACGACCTGGGTGAAAAAATATTATATATTAGTATACATATTAACCAGGTAATAGAGGTATTGAAGAAAGACCAGGTCAGTAGTACCAAGAATAAATCAGCAAGTATGCAAGGATTTAAGCGAGTAACGAAAGCGAGACAGGTGTGCTCAAATCGTAGCAGTTGGAGATTCAAAGTCTCTGCCTACCCCATGGGACACAGGCGTTATGTATGAATGTGTATGAGTTATTATTTTTGCTTTTAAAAATAAAAACTTTAATCATATACAGGATAATGTAACGTACATCATTTCAAAGAGCCTATAATTTTTCAATGAATTCAAAATAGTTTTAACCTCAAAACCTCAATAGCTCGCAGCAATCGAGCAAAATTTAAAACCGAAAAGCAATTTAAATTCGTGTTACGTTCCTTTACACGCGAGGGCAGTCATCAACTCGTCAGTTCGGACCGATGAAACGCGATTTCGTCAACCACACACCGCGGAGCGAAGTTTATTCTCGCGTTTATTACGCTCACACTCAAAGACATGATATATTGACGGGCTGAGCGGGTTAATGACATTTTATACTGGTAATGATGAAGAGATGAAACGTGTTTTTGATTAGATGAGCAGTTGTAACTATGCTAAATATCATCATCATCATGATTACAGACCAACGCCTCCCCAGGAAAGGGTAAGGGGTGTTGACAATCGCAGAGCGCTTTCCCGCCGGGGATGCTGCCGCGATTCCCACTCTTTGCATTAGAGCTAGACTGTTTTGGGGTGGATATACCGCTTCTTCTTACGACAGCTGGTACAGAGGGATGTACTATTCTAGTCTGTCAGTACCTTACAGATTGCTAAATACAGTACTTTTTGCTTACTTTTGATTACGGATGAAACTTTGAGATAAACTGTTTGGTAATTTTAGACCATACTCAGTAACTTATATATATATATATATATATATGCAATCACAGCCGTAACCACTGATGGTGGAACCGTCAATTTCATTATCATTATTGCATCCATTACACCGTAATACATAATTGCAAGTTAGTATCGAAAAATATTTTAATAAAACTTGATATTCATACTCTCTAAACATAACCCTCAAAAACTTTTGTGGTCTTGCAAATCGAGAACCATCAAGTAGCCCACATAGAAGATATAATTCGTGGGTGTTTTGCACCCGATCTGGTACCTCAACTACCTTCAAATGGAAAACTCATGCATATTATCAACTTGGAAGACTTCTTTTTAAGCTCAGAAGGGCCTCCAAAACGACCAACTCGCTATGCGTAACGCAAAGATACTATAAACAACTAGTTATTGCAATAACACTAAATTACTAGTGGACCGCTACCCGGTTTTGCATGGGTATGCAGCCCACTTATACGTCGGATTACTCTAAAAGAGTGAAAATGTATAGAAATTTTGGACATTATTATTCTACTAAATCATAAAACACGTAATCAATCAAATGTTTTGAGAGTATTAATCTCAAGTGTTGTCAAAATCATTGTTTATCAAAAGATTTTTTGAAACTAACTTGCAACCCTTGTAATTATGGGCAAAATTACTCCTTTTTCGGGGAGGCCTATATCCAGTGACGGCTGTGATGATGATGACTAAAGTTACGGTTCCTCAGTTCGGTAAGTGCATCTATGTGTCAGAGGGAACTTCTTCTTTAATGTAAATAGACTTTGCTGATCATTATAGCAGCCACTTGAAGTCAACTGCTGGACATAAGCCTTCCCATGAAAGAGGTGTTGAAAGTACTATTCTACTCTGCCTTACGGTGGTTTCGATTCATATTGAGGATGGCATTAAGTTGGTAACTAAATGGCTCCCATTTAACCATTTCACTATTAATGCATCCAAAACGGAGTGCACCAGCGTCAGCTCGCTCTCTTATCTATGCAATATCTCTCAACTCAAAATTCACACCTGCAATGTCACCAAATCCAACTTGGCTGGCTTGGCTTGACTGAAACATCTCGTCCAACATACCTCAATATCTCAAGTAGAAAATCTTCGACCAATGTGTATTAACAGAGATGACCTATGGCAGCCAAACGTGGTCTCACTTTAAGCCAAATTGAAATAATGAATTAGAGCTGGGTTCTTCCAGTGGATGCATATTTTGGCGTTTGTAACGATCGTGAAATATTTAGAAGTTGTAGTGAGTTAGCGAACAGCCCCGGCTTTGTATGGATTGTAAATACTAATATGGATTAAGGTAGAGATTAAATATGTTTTGATTAGTCTATACTACAGGATATATTTGTATACGATGATTTTAAGTATATTTTTATAAGATCTAAATATAATCATGTTTTACACACAAACAGAAAGACACTCATACATTTATGTATACAATATAAAGTAAATAAAATAATGGACGTGTGGTACCAGCAGAGTAAAATGGTATCTCTCTCTGCACCAGGTGTCGTGAGAGGTGGCTGAGGTACCGAAACCAACACATAGCGGTGTATTCCCCCAAAGCAGTAATAAACAAAAAATTCCTATAACATCTCATACATTGATGTCACTCCATGATAAGTCGCTTAAAGCACTTGTGTTACGGACGCCAGACAACAGAGGAATCACAATTATACTACTTAAATACATAAATTTAACACCCAGACACAGAAAAAACATTAATATAATCATATAAATATTTGTACTGGTTGGAGATCGAACCCACAAACACGAATCAGGGAGGCCTATTTCCAGCAGTAGACATTTTACGTCTGCTACAATGAAACACGTGTACGGATGTATGGTTATTAAATATACAAAAAAATCAGAATAAAACTCGACTTAGAGATTAAAGGTAGTCTGAAGTAACACAGAATATTTACTATCCCGACAACATCTGTTTCCGTGGGATAGATGTGACTTTAACACCCAGACACACAAATTTTCTTCAGAGTACGTAGGAACACCACCGAATGCGCCTTCGAGACCGTCAAATTATAGGCATATTACTGTTTGATTTTCAACATGTCCTCACCCTCCCATATCCCGGACACCGCGATTGGCCTCTGGGGCCAACTAATTGTCCGTGATTGGTGCGTCGATACATGATTACAGTTGACACGACGTCACAGCCAGAACGGCCTTTATTTACGATGTTTGCCGTTTTCGAGAGGCCATCTGGGATGGATTTAATTCGGGAAAAAGGAATCACACTGGGACTATTTTATTGTCCTTTTTGTCAGTTGACAGACAGTTCCCAAATGAAAAAGATAAAAAATGGCGGCTGACAGGCGTTACAGTAATCACATTGTTGTACTATGATGATTTTGAATATTTTGATTTGAGTGTAAACTATTTTAAGAATCGCGGTGGATAGAGATGGATATAGAGGATGATGGATACAAAGGGTGCAGCAATCGTTGAGGAAGTATGTATTTACAAACTTATAGCAACTTTTATTTATTATTATTTTACCAAGTCGATAAACAAGCTAACAGATAGTGCGTATCGTGATTGTAATATCACGAGGACATCAGGAACGCGTTGCAACTTTGTGACTTCAAGATATTATTTCACGTAACCCAGTTTCTTTGCTTCTTTCACTGCTATTTGGCGGTAGAAATAAGTAAGAGCGTGGTACCAATGCAGATGAATTTTGTAGTTTTGAGATCTAACTCATGTAAAATGGTGATGATGATAGCCTTACGTCAAACAAGTTCAATAAAACAATACTAAATGGTTTCATATCCACTTAATAGCGATAAAAGAACAAGGTTGTGCTGTATAAACCATTAAAATATATTAAATATATGGCCAAACTATGCAATGTGTAAGAATATTTTTTTAATGTTTCTCATAATTGTAATATAATTTAAAGGAAAATCAAAACTATAATAGTTTTGTCTTTTCATACTTTACAACTACCTCACAGCATATCTACACGACATCCACCATTGGCACAAGGCATCCCCAAGTTATCTCCAATAAGACCTATTATGTGTCTACCGAAATCTTGCAGTCTGTCGACCTCGTGGGTGGAAGCCTTATGTTGTGCTAGACGGCACATGGCCTCCATTCTAGAATCCATTGTCATTCGGTTCTGCGTGCTACGTGTCTACCCCACAACCACTTCAACATGCTAATTCGCCGAGCTGTGTGACTTTGTGTTTTTGCGGATCTCCTCATTCTTGATTTAATAGCGCATAGCCCTTTTTACAGCTTATTGGGCTATATTCAGATGGTTAATAAGGTAAATAGTAAGAGACCTCTGTAATAAATCATTGCTGGTAATATATAAAGGAAGCTCCTTCAAGACACGAAGTTTATCGGACGAGAAGATCTTCCACAGTTCCTAAGCTAATTTAAAAATCCCACAAAACACTTTTTTTTCGAAATTAAAAAAGCCTTCAACTTTATTACCATAATTTTAAGAATCTTATTTCGTCAACTAATTTAAAATATTTCATTCCCTTCACCTAAACGACTTAAAAGCAGACTAAAGCAACTCAACAATAAAAGATCTCTAAAATACCACTCCGTCTTCCACAATATTTGAGGAGACGTAGATAACGCAGAGTATTCTTTTGAAAGCGTCACTAAGGGCTCAATAAACAAAGCTTAGGGTAGGACGATGTTTAAGTTGGCATAATTTTGCAAAAGAGCGTAATGGGCTCGCTGCCGTTCATAGCTGAAGAGCTGTCGGCATTATTTATTTCCAATGGTTTTATGAACAAAAAATCATGCTTTTATAATATAAAAAAATTGAGCGTAGCAGAGATCAATTTTTCAACAGATTACGTCACGGATGTTTGCAACAGATGTGAAAGAACCATCATCTTCAGAATAAGGATCTACGATGCTGAATAAGATAGAGATCACTCCTCAAGTGAATTCAAAGGAAAAACATGGCTTTTTTTTCAGGCTAACTAGAGTTCCTCTGGGATATGATAAAGTTCTCACAGAGAAAGTCGTGTCTGGGAAAGTTAGAATGATATAATTGTAACAGGCTTCGTGTATGGAGAGATTGATTACTGTGGGCGCCAACAAAGAAAATATGTCAGGATTAAAGATAATGAAAATCAGTAGTCGTTGTTGGTGAGAAATAGATTCTGAGTTTGAAGGTATCCCTTTGTTTTTAGTTTAACACAAAAATATATATTTAAATAGGGATATAACCTATGACAGTTCTATTTTTTTCGTTTTGTTTGACGACTTTTTAAGACCGATCTATAAATTTGACGATAAAGTCGTCTATACAAACAATTCCAAAATTAATTATAAAGATATTTAAATAATCAATGATCCTGATGACCTTTAAGGGTTATCAGAGAAATTTGAACAAATACGTGGCCTGGTTTAAACCTGTACTTTCAGCAAGCGTATGCAATATTAGAGAAAAAGATGTGTTTATTTACGACATCAAATTAAAAACATCTGAAATAATAAGTGTTTTTCTACTATGTTAAGCATGTATTATACATATAAATCGTACTATGAGGTACCGGCAGAGTAGAATCGTTCCATGTTTTGTAAGAGGCGACTAAGGTACCAAAACCGACAGATTGTGGTATATCCATCCAAAATATTGCAGCTTCAATGCACAGGTCGTGGATGGGGGGTCTATCTATTTTAAAAATATCACATGAAATTCCGCTGCTTTAAATATCTAATCATATAAAGGGACGGACAGCGGGAAGAAACTGTTTGTTTGTTTGTCTACCAATCGTCTACAATGGTACCTCTCACTTATTTCTACAGCCTAATAGCAGTGTTTGCATTGCTGTGTTCCAGTCTGTAGGGTGAGAGAGGCAGTGAATTTACTGGGTAATGTGGCATAACAGCCTCAAGTCACAAGGTTGGTAACGCGTTAGGAATATTCTTGTGATATTACGAGCGTATATAGGCTGCAGATATTATTATTATCACGCGGGCTTTATGCTTGTTTTTCGACCTGATCTATTATTAGAATAATAGTACATTTAAAATTCCTTTGTTTCCTGATATTTGTAACACAAGTGCCTTAAGCTACTAATCTTGGAGTCAGGTTAATGAATAAGATATTGAGTGAATCTAATTATTTAATATTATTAACTAAATATGCACACATGTAGATTTTTGAATAATTGAAAATGATGAATTAGTATACCAAGACATAGAACGAATGAAGGCGTACAATATACTAATGCTATAATATTTAATCTGTATTAACAAAAAACTTACATTTTTAACAACACTTCGACTCAATTCAAAACAAAACTCTTTGTTTAACGTTAGCATCTCAGTTTACATTCAGCATAGTTTGTGGTGTACATGATGTCGACCTCCAACAAAGGTTGTCTACATTGGTACCTCACTCTCACTCAGCTCTATCGGTAAATAGCAGTGTTGGCATTGTTGTGTTCCAGCTTGAAGAATGAGTGAAGCAATGAAATTACTGGGTAAATGTGACATAGTATCTTCAGAATACAAGGTTGGCGACACGCTAGTGATATCCTTGTGATGACACGAGAGTCTATAGAGGTTCGGTCGCGATTACAATCAATCGGATTGTAAACTTGTTGCCTGATTTGTAATAAACAAATAATAAAAACAGAAATACACTTTATCTATGTTATTGTATGACAACTTTTTGGCGGTTTCTGTGTAAGCATATTTAAATTATAAACTCGTATTATTTATTTTGATTGTCTTATCTGTTCAAGTGTCAGTGTACCTCTTCTAATAAATTAAATGGAATAAAGATGATGCGTGAGTGTAGAATACATATAATATGCTATGAATATCACAGTCAAGCGTTTCGAATAGCTTATTAAAAGTCATATTAAACATTAGCAGATAAAACATCGTCAACTATGAGTTTGTATAAATAGTAGTCAATCATTTCAGAATTGACACATCTAAGCACGGGGTGTCATTAAATTATGAATTTTTATAATTAATAAAATTGTAAATGAAAACATAAGTAAATATATACCTGGATGGCATTCGCAAGTTTATAACTTGATATTTTATTAGGATTTTGAAAAGAAGTAACGATACGTCTCACGTTGACTGTAATTATCTTATAGTTTTATACGAAATTAAATCTCAAATTTTGAGATTATTTGAACACATAAGATAAAAGTAGGATTTCTGCACAAATATATAAAGCGGAAGTAAATAGAAGACGATTAATACGAGACGTTGAAGTTGTTTTGTTTGTTGAAGTTATTTTTGTTTGGTTGAAGGATTGGTACAAGACGATCTAGGTAAACATACATTAACCAAGTAGAAGAGGTAAGAGCCAGTTCAGAAGAAACAAGAACAAACAAAGCGAGAGCGTGTATGAAAGGATTAATGTGAGTAAGGGAAGCGATAGAGGTTTGCTGAGATTAAAGGAATTGAAGATCCATTGTCACTGCCTACCCGGATGGGACATAAGAATCATATCATTATAATTACAGCCATTAGAAGTCCACTGATAGACATAGGCCTCCACAAGAAAGGGGTAATTTGCCCATAATTGCTGCACTAGGCAAGCGTGCTGCATGCGCCCTGTGTATTTGAGCTACATTGTATCATGCAGATGGATAAAAAACCATCTATCGGTTTTGGTACCTTAGTCGCCTCTTACGACACCTGGTACAAATTGAGGTACTATTCTAGTCTGCCAATACTTTACAGTCTCATGAACTCATTTCAAACTATATACTTAATAACTGTTGGCGAGTTGTTGTTTTCTGTCGACACACGACCACAGGCTGAAGCCTTGGTAAGCCCATGAGGTTTACTGTCACGTGGAATGTATGCATGTTTGTCGACTTAGTCAAATAAAAAAGTGCTAATTTAAAGCCAATTATTTTCAAATTGGATGTGAATTTATTTGGGTATTAATAAATATAAACACTTACAATAATCTCGAAGTAAATATTTAAACAAGTACACCATCACTTTTGTCTCACAATATGTATTCTCGTTTGAATTATGGGTACTTCCCCGTTTTTTATGCGGACTGGTTTTCCGGGACGTAAGCGGTAGTTTTTTGAGAGCCAAAAGGTTTTTATTGTCGTGGCATACGGCTCTATAAAATTTTATTGCACGTCCCCAAGTCCCGGGTTGGGGACGGCGGTGCCTTTTTATAAAGGTTCCATGTTTTTTATAATATGTTCTAGAAGGGTATTATTAATCGTTCCACTGAATGTATGTTAATCAAAATATTTATAGTGAGAGCAGCTGAGTTCTGAAACAAAACACTATTTAGGGTATGTCCATTTTTAGAAAAAAGCGTTTGCAAAAAAATGTATTAAGGATGACTTTGAAATTATGCCTTCAATTACTTTCTATTATCACATTATTATCAATGAGTCCGTCATCCAATATACACGCTGACAGTTCTTCCAAACAAAAAACCGTACTCACTGGTGCGTGCAGGCCTCTATAGCACCAACTATAGTATTCAAATTAGCAACCACCTCAAGCACCTGGGAGTGGAGCTAGAAAGCCGATGGAACTTCGTCGAGCACGTCGATCGTCTCGTCCCCCGCATTCAAAAGGTAGCGAGTGCCGAATCTAGCCGAATCTAGGAGGGCCAAAGAAAGAAGTCCGCCATCTCTATGCAAGCGTTTTGATCTCTGTCGCACTCTTCGGATCTCCGGTATGGGCCGACATACCCTCGCGTAGACAGCATCTGTTGGCAAAGCTTAACGCTGCGAAGCCCGAGTCACCCGAGGATAAAGGACGATTTTGTACAAAGCGGCCACTTTCTTGGCGTAGTTTCCATCTGTGGACATCCTGGCGGCTGTGGACACAGAGATCTTTCATAAGATCCAAATCCAGCCTCCGCCATCCTCCACCAAACCGATGATCCAGAAGAGACTGATTCTGCGAAGCACACCTTTGAACACTACCTGCATGATTGTCGAAGTGACGCATTCTCGTCCAAAATATCGGACAAGACATCTCCCCGACGGCCGTAGTAGCGGCGATGACAATAAGCCGGGAAGTGTGACACAGTGTTCTTTCTTTTTGTGACACAATGATTCTCACAAAAGAAGATGCTGAGAGAGCCAGGGAATGCCTAGATACCGACGCAGAGACTAAAGGGCACTGGTGCGTTCATTTAGAGATCCTGGAGTCCTTTACAAGCGCTGACACCGGGAGAAGATGTGGTTTTAGTGGATATTCCGGCAGCGCCCCGGCGAGTCTCATATACCAATAATAAAAAAGGCCTCTATAGCACAGTCCTGTTACACTTATGCCGGATGTTATACCCCTGTGAGCTGCAAGTTTCCCAACAGCTACTCAAGTTGAAGTCAATACCTTGAAAACACCATTAAGCATATTTCAGGTGTCGTGCCTGCAAAAGGGATTCCTTGATCGTGAAGTACACTAAACGAAATCATCAAAGGATTCCTTGTTTCCCCTAGTTATATTGAAATAGGCAAAGAGCCATTGGAAATCCTTTGTTGGCCTGCTCAAGAATAGGAGAATTTTGCCCATAATTGCCACGCTGGGTAAACATATTGGCAATCGCAAAGCGCAGCTTTCTCGATGCTGCAGCCCATCCCCATATTGCATTTTGTGCATTTGAACCAAACTTTTTTGGATGGATATACCGCAATTTGTCGATTCTGGTACCTTAGTCGCCTCTTGCGACACCTGGTATAGAGGGAGGTAGTAGTCTACTCTGCCTGTACCTTACTTCTAGTAATATGTAACGATCGAAATGTAAATCTGAAGTCAATTTGGCTGACGGTAAACAGCGCAGAGTTGATGTGCAAATGTTTAAAGCAAATTTAAATTCCCTTTTTCATATAAAGCACAAAGGTTTAGGGGTCTCATCTAAAAACAATTAAAAAATAATATATACAATAAACATCTATGTAGCGCGACTGGGTCGAGCGGAACGTTTATTTGAACGTTGATGAATATGAAACAGCCAATATCAATGCAGAAGATTAAAACGAAAGAGGCGATTTGTTCGCGACCGCGATGGAAAATTCAATGCGAGTGATTGTAAGAGCCTTCTCGGATTGTTCAGCCTCAATCACAATTCAATCACGGCCTGTTTTCATATCGCCGATCGAAATATTATTGGGACGTCGCGAGCATCGGCGCTGGCCTGACGGGGACATACGGGAGATAAATCCACGCTTGCACTTAGGTATTATAATTTCAATAATTAATTTACTTCCAGACTTCCTAATATAAAGTTAAGATGCGAATATTAGGATAGATATTGTTACTAAGTATTTATAACATACTAAAAATAAA
This sequence comes from Heortia vitessoides, assembly GCA_020976665.1. Classification (NCBI taxonomy): domain Eukaryota; kingdom Metazoa; phylum Arthropoda; class Insecta; order Lepidoptera; family Crambidae; genus Heortia; species Heortia vitessoides. The sequence continues at coordinate 17,324,479 of JACJUM010003129.1, forward strand.
TATCTTAAGCTTGCTGTGAGGTACCGGCGGAATAGAGTACCTCCAACTGCACCAGGTGTCGTAAGAGGTGACTAAGGTACCAGAACCGACAGATGGTGACATATGCATCCGAAATAGTTTAAATCCACGAGGTGGGGATAGGCAGCAGCATCCCAGTCACGAAAGCAGCGCTCTGCGATTGCTAACACGCTTGCCCATCGTGGCAGTTATGGGCAAAGAACCTCTTTTCTTGGAGATGATGATCTTCAGCTTTTAGTAAAAGAAAATTATAATTCGGGACATATTTGTTTTTATAGTATTTTCTAACTATTATAATAAAACGACTCTCTAAAGGCTAAAAACCTTTAATAGAGTTTTATTTCACAATTATTAAAAAGAGTTTTATTTCAACGCGGTTTATTTCACATTTGACATTTTTTGTATGACGTTTTTTTCAACTTATAGCAACCGCAGTCTTCGTTCAGAGAACGGTATTTTTAATATTTTTTCTATCCTAAGTCTGTAATATTTTTAGAGCCTAAAAGTTTGTATTATTATGGCAAATGACAAAATAAAGATATTTCATAATCTATCCAACAATATGTAAGTTTACTGGTTAATAGTTTAAAGGAATTTCTAAACGACTAAGGTGAATATGTCGCTACGGTAAGGAAGCGGCATACAATTCCTACAACAAGCACAAACATTAATGTCGAGAATAACAAAGGGTGATCTCGAAAAAACGTGTTGCGGCCGTGAAAAACGCGACGCCCCAAAACCGTCTCGTATATACCCATAACAAAACGAGTTGCAGCGAAACCATTTCCTTCGCGTTCCACGGTAAAACGTTTTTCTTTAAATTCCTACGCTCTCCAATTTGGCGAGCTTAATTTTTACGTACACGAGTGAAGTGGAACTGAATGTGATTAGATTTTTTTTTCTCCCTTGATATTTTTTATCGTGCCGTATTGAAAGTCAATTGGGACCCATCGTTCGTTTATCAGAATTATACTTCGGGCACGAACAATGTTGAGATAACAATGGCCCTTGATTTGGTTTTGATGGATCACTAAATGGTCTCGTTATACAGTTATTGCAAGGTCAACGGTAACTTATTGATTGACCATTTATTATATCAGTCGTTTCTTATTAGATTGGCCCAATGGCGCAGATGGTAGTGATCCTATCTTGTGCGCCAGGGGTCGTGGGTTCGGTTCCCAACCAGAACAAATATTTATATAATGATATTTCTGTTATTTCTGTATCTATGCATTTAAATGTTGTTTGCGATTCCTCTGTTGTCTTAAGTTCGTAACACAAGCGATTTAAGCGACTTACTATGGAGTCAGTTCAATGTAGATGTTGTGGAAAATAGAAAAAAATAATAAGATTTCAGTACCTGCAAGCGAACATCTGGATTTAAGTACTGTGTGCACTGCGCTTTATGCACGGTGATGATGGGCGGGGATGGGATGGGAAGCTACGCTCTGCGATTGCTTATACGCTTGTCCAGCGCGGCAATTATAAAATTCTCCCTTTCTCTGTAGGCCTACGTCCAGCAGTGAACTTCCAGTAGCTGTAATGATGATGATGATGATGATGATGATGATGATGATGATGATATTGATGATGATATTATTATTGTATAGTATTACTATAAATCCTTTAATATTGTTCATCGTAACAATTATCTACGCATCATTTCATTTTTTTTTATATAAGACCAGATCGATCTGCAAGCGTTACCGCAGCCTATAGACACACATAAGATCACAAGGATATCACTGGCGCGTTGCTAACTGCCTTCGGACTTGATGACGCAGATGGTAGTGATCCTGTCTTGTATTCCAAAGTCTCAAATTCTCCCTGAAGTAGAATCGTGAAGTGAGATAGGATGGTACCATATATTGCAGCTAACGGGGCTCCAGTAATTTAATAATAGGTAAAGAGCTATCAAGAAAGATAGCTTAGTAATATTGTGTACTTTCTTCGTACCTTCTATAGGTAGAATTAAATTCTGATAAAGGCGGGTCAAATCACTAAGCAGTAGCTAACAACCTAGATAGAAAATAGACAAAATTCCACAGTTATTAACTTTGAATTATTCTTCTTCTTTCTTCGAACCATACAGATCACACATGATAGACGGATAGACAAAATACTGTAAAAAATAAAAAAGAACGCATAGAATAAATGCTGTATAAAGCTGTATAATAATAAGAGCTCGTCCAAGTATGTATGGTGTGAGTTTGAGAGATAGATTAAAGAATACTTTGATAAGAGATCGATGTGGTGTAAAAAAAGATGTGACAACAATAGAGAAAGGAATGTTGAGATGGTATGGACATGTAGAAAGGATGGGTGAAAGAAGAATGACTGCTCTAATATATAGAGCGGAAGTGATTGGAAGGGTTGGTATAGGATGAGCAAGGCGAACGTATCTTAACCAGGTATAAGAGATCCAAAAAAAATGAGATCTGTTCGATCTCTTTCTATTTTTAAGAGAATGGTGAAGGAGTATTATCTGTCACTTTGATTTTGCTTTTTGATTCTGTCACTTTACTTGTTCTGTAACCTTATCTTTTATATGTGTATTATATGTATATATGTATGTTTATTATTATGTATGTATGTACTAAATGCACCTGAAAATTTTACCAGCTTTAACATTATTTCTATCCCAAGGTTGCCTGTAAGAAATTGCATTGAGCAGTAAGGTGGCCTCTTATACCTACCCTCTTATTCTATGTTTTTGAGATGTTCTTGTGTTATTTTTATTGGTGTATAATAGTATATTATTGGTATATATGAGTATATTATTATTATTGTGCCAACATTATAACGAGTGAAGATCCATACTATCTGCCTCCCCGAAGGGACACAGGCTCGTACTAAATACTGTTAGACTATAAAAATAATGATGAGTATAATCAAGAACAAAAGTTTTATAAACTTCTTTTGAAATAACTGAAGTTTTCGTTCACTCCATCTGCCTCGCGTACATCCATCAGAAGAGTGTGCAGCGGAGGTGTGGCCCCAAGCACCCTCTCTTTCCCTCAGACTTCACCTTCCCCCTCCTTCAGCCCCGCGGTATTTATTGCGCAAGTTTCACAATAAATCGGGCGCGCGGCCGCTGTGACTGATCAACGGAGCGCGGGTACTGTCGCCTACACACGTGTTAGGGAGTCATCGTTTTTTTTTATACCAATCTATTTTTAGTTAGAAGTATTCATTTATTCATTATAAAAACGTCATGTAGGTCCTACAATTCCTACAAAAAGGTCCTACAATTGAGTATACCCGAATCGCCTACAAAATTAAGTCGTAAAATAATCATTGATAATTAAATAATCAAATAATAAATTAGGAAAGCATCTAATACTATGTACAAAGTCAGTAAAAAGTAAATACATTTATAATACTAAATTAGGTCATGTCACGTCATTAAGGAATGCATATGCAGCCAATATCAAACAACGTGCACTATCAGGGAGTAGATCAATGTTCTCGTTCTAAGCAAGCATTTATCCAACCAGGCGCAGTGCGCACGCATACGCACGTGAAGAGCATATTTTATGTGTGACGGGATTCTGAAGCAATCGCGGTATTAATCAAAGACATACTTATGTCTTGCTGACATTACCAATCCATCTGACATCGTAGGCTGCGACACGATTATCTTTCTCTCTCACTCACTGCAATCACAAACACTTCATGCATATTCTCTTCATTGAGCAGTACAGTGTCCGGCAGCGAACTCGTGCAGTCTCTTCCCCTTGAGCGATAACCAACAACACTCGTGCGGTGGGCCTCAATCAGGCTTTTGATATCAACATAACTGTCCCCACAATATCAACCTGAGGCTAGTTGGAGACGCCTTCGATTGATCACCATCGATACCGTTCAAATTTCGTGAACCCGTCTCAAGATACGCAAGTAAAATTGATCATTGGGTAGCTCTTTAATAAGATATTTCACCATTTTCCCCAGTGGCGATGGAATTGGCGTCTGAAAAGTGCAGTACTAAGTTGCTTAATATAAAAGTTAGGTTAGATATTTAACTTGCCTCATTGTATGACCGTTCAGTGTGTTTAATGTTTTCTATGTGTTCTATTAGTTTAGATTATTAGTGTATAGTGTTACTATAAAACCTTCAAAAATTTTCAGTGTAGTAGTACATCGTAACAATTACCTACGCATCATTTCTTTTTTTTTATTGAAGACCAGATCGGCCTACATGTATCACCGCAGCCTATAGACGCTTGTAATATCACAAGGATATCACTGGCACATTGCAAACTGCCAATGAACGTAGTGATCCTGACTTGTGCACCAAAGTGTGTATGTCGTGGGTTTGATCCCCTCCCAGGATAAATGTTTATATGTTGATATTTATGTTTTTTCTTTGTCTGGCGTTAAATATTTATATTTTATTAGTATAAGTGCTTTAAGCGGCTTATTATGGAATCAGGTGAATGTATTAGATATTGTGGGAATTTATTTATGTATTAAAATAAATCTTGAAGATATTATGTCATTAGTATATAATTAAGTAAGATATATAACAGGCCTGATGGCGCAGATGGTAGTGATCATATCTTGAACGCCAAAGGTTGTGGGTCTAATCCCCATCCAGGTCAAATATTTATATGATGATAATTATGTTTGTTCTTCGGATGTTAAATACTCGTACATATATTTAAGTAATGTATTTGTGATTCCACTGTTGTCTGATATATACAACACAAAACAACCTTAAGCGACTTATTACGGAATCAGGTCAATCTTGTGGTAATTTATATATTTATTTTAAAAAAAAACTTGGAGATTTTATGTCATTAATATATAATGAGGCAAGATAATAACCGAGCAGTTTTACTGTATCTTTTACCCTTCAAAACGGGACATAACTATGTGAACTCTGCCATTTGGTAGAAATAGGTAAGGTACCAATGCAGACGATATTTGTGTGAGGTCAACCTCGAAAAGTCGCCCTTTAATGTAGGTTTAACTATGAAATTTAAATGTTTGTGTTCGCGTCTGTACATAACATACATGCCACCATCCCACCTTAATCCAGAGGTTAATCCTCCCGTACTCGGCCGAAGTTAGCGACTTACGCGCCTCGGACCGAGTTCAGGTTCACCCATTACATGTTATTACGTAGGTGAAAAACATAAATGAACTATCATATACATTATAAATTATAGATTTGTAATCCAAACGATTCTTGTGTTACTCTGTTTCTTTTGGTATGAACGTAATGCTGGTGGATTCTGACGTTAATTCCAGCGACCCCGGGAGAAAGGGGTCAGGTGGGAGGCTGGCGTCGGGTTGTGGATATTGGCACAAATTACCTCCATTTACCTACACAAGGAAATAGGCTAAACGTGTATTACCCAATCACGTCTTTTAACTTAGACAAAAAACAAACGGTTCTAGATTAACTAGGTTTCATTAATACCTCCAGGGAGCTCTAAATAGAAATGTTTAATGTTAAAAATACAAAAAAAAGTTTTCTGACTATATTTAATAACGACCATAAGTGACCCTTATAACTGGCAATTTTTACCTATGCCGTGTACTCGTTTGACCTTTAGAGTCATCAGGCTTGTGAATATTCACGTATTTATTGCTTTTTTTATTGAAGAGTCGAAAATGCCTCAACTAAAGTATATTTGAATTAAAAATAAAATTATTACTTTAACATGAATATTTTACTCGAAAAATATGTATGACAATTTGTAATAATAATGAAGATAATTTACAAATATATAGTATTTATTTCAAAAAGAAATTTGTTACTCATATTAAATGTACTTAAATAAGTAAAAGAGTAATATAAAGTAAAAGAATGATATAAATAATGTTAAAACAAAATTTTAGATTCTAGAAAAGCTCTTTGTGTCCCTGTGATCTTCGATACACTTATAAAAAATATAAAACTATAAAAACAGTAGGTAACTATATAAAAATATTATATTTGTAGTAAAATAGAATAAACAAAGAATTCAGTGCATTTCAGTATAATAGATTGTTAGTACTCCGACATTATACGGACTTACAATGTCTAGAAAACTTATCAGACAATCTTTAGTATCATCAAAATATGCTGGTTGGTACTGATATAAATGTTTAGTATTAACAGAATAACATTAGCGTTGATTGTGCAAAACTTTAATGCTAAAAGGAGCGTGAACATTTGTAACCCAGACATCTCTACTAACCAACCTTCGCATTACCATACATTATTACCTATATCAAACGTAAGTGTCCAAATGGCTGACCCTCGCGACCACCTTGTTGTCCCTTTCACAATAATCATTATTGTGGCCCAGAGCTGATTTAATTTTAGACATTTTCATTTAACTGGAATAAATGTTTTTGTAATAACAAATAAAATTATGGAATTATTTTTTGTTGGTGATAGTGTAGCAAGGCACTGAAACCGACAGATGGCGGTATATCCATCTGAAACCGCGCAGCTTAAATAGTAGAGAGCGGGGATGGGCAAGGATGGGCTGCATTTCCGTCGAGTAGCTACATTTTCGATTGCCCAGCGCGACAATGATGGAATAAATCCTTCTTTTTGGGTTGGCCTATGTCTAGCAATATACGTTTTACGACTGCAATGATTATTATAATGAATGTAGTACATGCTGGGTACTTGTAGAGTATAATAGTACCTATCTCTACATCGGGTAAAATAAGAAGCGAGGTACTAAAACTGACAGATGGTATATATATTCATCTAAAATAAGACGGTAATAGTTATGGGATAGAATCCCCCTTTTTAGAGATGCCCTTTGTCCTACAGTTAAGGTGCGTAATAGCTGTAGCTAATTTAGAGAATTAATCTAAATAATTAAATGCAAAGAAAATAAAACATTTAATAGTAATAATAGTTTACTCAATAAATGATTCAAATCATATTTTCATGAACAAAATTCTATTCAAATCTAAAAGTTTCACTCAAACTTCAAAACTATAGAAGTATTTCCTAAACTTACCGTGACCTACCGGCAGAGTAGAATAGTACCTCCCATTACACTAGGTGTCGTAAGAGGCGACTAAGGTACCAGAACTCACAGATGGCGGTATAACCACCCGAAGCAAATGCAGCTCAAATGCACAGGGCGGAAATGGGCAGCAGCATCCCCGTTGCCAAGGCTGCGCTCTGCGATTGGCAACGTGCTTGCTCAGCGCGGCAATTATAGGTTATTATAGGAAAACCTTCCTCGTTTGGTGAGACCTATGTCTAGCAGTAGGCTGGCTGTTATGATGATAATATCCTAAGAAACTCAATTTAAGCAACTGTATTCTGATCCAAAATGTTCTAAGTTCTTCCATATTTCAGAATACATAGTAAACATATTGCTCCTTTTGCATTTTTTTCTCAAAATCTACAAATCATTATTAGGGCCACATGGAAGCTTAATGCTTCTTTTTTATTCAAAACTAGCAAGAATAGTTAATGCCCCTGCAATAGAAAATTTTTTTTGGACTAATATAATGGTTTTTAAAAGAAATTTTTCTCCAAATCTTCATAACCAATATATATTTTTTTAATACAACATGTGCGTGCGTAAATAGAACTTTTTACTGTAGTATATTAAACTTATCAATACTTCACATAGGAATATTACTATCGATAGTGTATATCCAATTAAAAGTAGTACAAATGGTTCCTTAAAATCTTCCATTTCATATGCCTTCATTTTGTAAGCCAACGTCAAATTGAGGTGGTAGAGTCTTTTGATCTTTTCTCTAAATTTTAATTGTTCAAGATTGCGGTACACTATTCCTGACTCCACCAGTTTCTTTATCCGCCAATTCAGTGGTTTAATGATGGTTGATCCCCGTTCAAAAAGCAATGTTCTGTACAAAGTGCCCACACCTTCATGAATTCTGAACAAGGGTTCTTCCGCGTCATCAGACAATCGCCATATGTTAAATTCGTAATATATGTTCGATGTTACAGTGTATACCTTTAGATTTTTGCTATGCTTTACAGTAAGTAAGCAATCGTAACCAGAACTACACTCTCTAAGGCTTTTTGGTTCAAAGTTATATTGCCACTGCCGATATAATATGGCTTCGTAACCATTTAACACCAGTTCTGTATTATCTACTGGATATTCCCTGAATGGATGAGTTAATGTACTTGACAACATAGCTTGAAAAAGACAAGAAATCAAAAAAGAGTATATTAGCAAAGTTATGATTGTAACCTTGCTCACAAACTTATTGCTTACATATTTTATAACAATATTATTTACGAAATAGCCATAGACAATAATGACGTTTCGAACGACATCATTGTTGAGATGGTTAAATATTGATCCTAAAATAGCAATTAAAGAAGAAATAAAAAATAATAAGCAAATTAAAATAAATGGTATACCTGAAAATCGATAGTACATAGTGTCCCACAATTTCATAGGGGTAGACTTGGGCAATATTAGAAATTGATTATCAACAATGTAAGGATACACAAAATCTAAAGCTTCTGCACGATTTAGACTCAAGGAAAATCCTCCTACGGCACCTTCAACTTCATGGGTCTCAATCAAACTCAACATCCCAGTTAATGTACCATTCTTAAATATTTCTCCAAATTGATCGGCTTTCCCAAAATCCAATACATCTGCTGTAACATTGTCGGTTTCACGCCAAGTATTCAAAAATATCTGTTCAATCCCAATTAGGCTTTTATTACTGGCGCTCAGGAATGGCCAATAATCGTGACCGACCAGTTTGAAATTGCAGTGTTTTATGCGTTTCCTGATTTTATGCAAGAATGTATTTCCGCCTTGATAATCCGAACAAAACGAATGGAACTGCAATAGTTTGAGGGCGGGTCTGTTGCAACTGTCAGATTCAGCGCCGAAAGTGTACATGGAATGTTCCGAAAAATTTGAAGAAATGCAAATTACTGTCAAATTGAAAATATTATATCCACGTAATAAACTTGATAATTCATCTTTGTCCACATACTCTTCGTTGTGAATTCTGATGATAAAATTTGCTCTCGGGTTCCAAAATGTGTCACTTTTTGCAAGTTTAAGTCCACTTGCTAGTTCTTGACTATTATTTGCTTCGATCAGATACAAGCTGTTGTACACAATATCATTAACCCAATCAAACCGTCTCATTATGATACTGAGCCCTGTTTTATGAAGATCAGACCCGAGTTTGTCATTAACGTTTATAGCTGTTATGTATCTCAGCGGTTTGCTGTGTTTGCTGACTTGGCTGAGAACTTTCAATGTGCAACTATTGACAGCATTCTTTTTGCTATTTTCAATGTCCAAATTAAACTTCTTATGACTAACACTTTTACTTACACTCAAAACGGTGAGAAAGAAATATATTTGCCACATTGCTTACAACAAAGTCGCTTACAAGCAGACTGACCTGAGCCCTGACAAGTTTTGTTATGTTATACAAAGTAGTCAATAATGACACCTTCCATAGTAATTGAAATGCTCAACAATCGATCACTAAGATTAAATAATGCTTGCGTGACGATGGGACGTAATTGGCTTGAAAGCAAAAGCTTTAAATATGCAAAGGGTTTGTCCACCAAGTGATGTTGATTATTAAGTTAACAAAAGGCTTAAAAAGCGTATAAATTCAATATACATATGAAACACAACATGGCTGTGCTGTGGGCGCGTAGGGCTGGCGTTCTTCCAACGTAATGTATAATGAGAACTTAAACTATCGACTTGGTTCACTTTTGGAGGTATCTTTTTCTTTTTAATCGCAACTGTTTTGTTTTAGCTAAAAAAGTATATATGCCGCACATTGTGTCACTTATCCAAGAATAGAAAAACCAAATATAATAGTGACTTTACTTGACGTTGTATGATATACATGATAATAATGTTTACACGAAGAAATAACATTAATATTTTTTAATAATAAATTAATTAAATAAGATTTCACAACCGGTTCATTATATAACACAATATTTAAGAACAATTGTTTCAGGTGAAAATTGACGAAATACGGCAATTGTCCCCTAAAACATTTTACAAATTTCTCGTCATACATTTGTTCTTATTTGTGCCATCTGGTACTTCCAGACGAGAGTATGAGATGTACCAGATTTTGAAAGAGGCGAATGAGGCAGTTTGCTATTATTTATCCATTTGACGTCAAATGAAATAAACGGGAAATGAGCTGCAACATTCAAATTCGATGCTTTTTTCTGCACTTGCCTCCACGCCTCGATTGCCTTGAGTCCAGCAGCGGCCATCTGAGGCTTCTTCAATGATGCTGATATTCTAATGCAATTTATAGATAACTCGTTTATACAAACCAGGCTGTCAGTTTTCTCAGGTCATAGAACGGGTCTATGACCCAAGAAGACCGACAGTGTGGTTTGTTATCGCTAAGTAATATGAGGAAACTAAGACTACTAATAGAGGAAGATGGTGGGACAATCTTTTAAACATATACTTCAATATATTTTTTAACCATGCTTATGTTTTATCAAAACAATCTAGTTCCTAACGGAATGGAGATAAATTCCTACATCACATCATTTATACATACATAAATTCATACAGACATCATGCCTGTGTCCCATCACGGTAGACAGAGACTATGGATCTCCACTAGTTACGATCTTGGCATATCTTTCTCGCTTTTCTTACTCGCATTTGCATTTCTTTTTATGGTACTTCTGACCTGGTCCCGCTTTAACACCTCGTCAATCTGGTTAAGATATGTTCGCCTCGGTCGTCCTACACCTACTCTTCCAATCATTTCTATACATAGTTGTATATATTTGTGCAGTAATTATACTTTCATCCATCCTTTCTACATGTCCAAACTAGGTTAACATTCCTTTGACCATTTAATCTATCTCTCAAACTCACACCATACATATTTTAAAGTGCTCTCATTTCAACAGTACTTACTCTACTTGCGTGCTTCTTCTGCCATAACAATGCTCACAGAGGTGGTATCAACACACCTCTGTATACATTTTTGCTCTGTATACATGTTAAAATAATATTAAAAATATTTCCGCTCTTTGAGTAGTTCTTGAATGCCAAAACTGATTATTTAGTTTAGTATCAAATCTTTGAAATATTGGTTGAGATTAACACTAAAAAACATTTGAAATGGTTGCCGCAGTTCACGTTTGCGTGGTCTAAAATAAAAGCACTAGTCATAAGCTAAACCTTCCTAGGTCTTATCCGAGCCGAACCGCACGGGCGGCTTCAGATCAATTTTGTTGTTTTATTCCTAGGAACCTAGTCCATGCCAATATGTCAGTTCAATTGAATGCTGATTCGAAAGGCGGCTCCCGGCTGAATATGAACGATTAGAGGTTTATACAATTTGAATACCATCAGCTTTTATGTAAAACAATGAATGAACATTGACTACGACAAATCTTCTAATACTTCCAGCATGTAATACAAGTATTGTTGCTGGTTATGCTAAGATATCTTTCTTTTGATTTCTAAGGAAATTTGATACAAACTTTCATCTACAGCATATCAGCTATTGGAAGTGCACGGCTGGACACAGGCATTTAAAATAAAGAAGAACTTACGCCCACAATAGACGCGCTGCTGCTCCTTCCCGCTCTGTTGGATTTCAGCTACCCTATTTCAGGTAGATGTATCACCATCACACGGTTCCGGTACCTCAATCGCCACCTGATACAGGGGTAAGTGCTATTTCCATCTGCCGGTCCCTCACTGCAAATTCAAACAATAGCCGTTTCAGGTTCAGGCCAGTTTAAGTTTCTAAAATGTTGTTTTAACAACAAACAAAATTCCTTCCAAAGTTGCTGTGCTAACGGATTTGTTGATACAATTAATGATAAATGGAACATTTTACTTTAAGAAGTTGATTTGGGATCTGAAATGTTTCGTACCTCTGTATAAGTTCTACTTTCACTTTTAAGTATCTACAAAAACACTGTCTAGATTGAAATCAATGCAGAAAATCCATTCATATAACAGGAATAAGTAGTAAAATATAATACCATATTCAAAGTAATCTCCGATATGTTTACATTAATCCAAATGTTGGTCGAGTATTTGAGATCTGGATTGCAAATGTAGATCCCAGTGAATTCGAAGTTGAAATCGATTGTTCGGAACACTGTGAGCATGGTACGGATATTTTTGATAAAATAAAAAAAAAATACCTACCCATGCATTCCGGGCCAACACATGACGATGTTCCGCTTGCATAGTCTTAGACCACGCCTATATTTGAAAAAAACATGTTCACTTATATATTTATGATCAATGGTGATAGTTGCTTTGTAGACGTTTACTTTATGAAGGTTTATTTCTGGACAAACTAAATTGTTTTTCTTCAAGTTTGAAGGTTAAGAGCTCAAAACAATACTATTTTTAGGATGGAGTAAGTGAAAAAAAAACAATGTTTATTTACTCCAAAGAATAAAGTGTGTGACTGTGAAAATCATTGGAGCGAGATAAACAAAAACCTGATTGAAATATAACAAAAACTGAGGACAATGAAAAATATCAGCATACGTTTATGACTGTTATATTAGAGAGATTGCGCTAGAGACTTTAAATGAAGATAAATCAAAAAAATATAGAACGTTGTTTGCTGAAAAAAAAAGAAAAAATGTATTCTTAAATGAAGTGCCTACCTAGTTTTAGAGAGGTAAGCTGATTTTATATGTATTAATTCAATAATTCGAGCCTGTTGTTTGAGACAGAAATTTGTTGGGTATATTTTACTTAAAATTATTTATTGTTAGATGTTAGTTAGAAAAGCTGGTTATTAGTAATAGAAATAAATATAATATGTGAACTTGAGTTTTATGAAAATTTTAATAAAACCCCTAAATAGTGGATGTGAAAATAATAGAAAATGTTCAAAACTTTTATTTTTGTTTAGTTTCTGTAAATAAATTTTATAATAAATGCTATATCTTTGCAAATACTAGGAAACATGAATACAAACGCTCAAATGTAAGCGAATATCCAGCATTCCAGAGAAAAATCCGGTGTGCTAGACGAGAACGCTCGCACGACCGAGGAATCGATAGAGTTGGATCCCTACCCTTACATAATGCCTCGCCGACACAAAACATATCTGAATGTATACAGCAAAGTTCACATCAGAGAAGTCTTTTCTCAGACACTTATTACGGAAATTAATATTTATTTCTAATTTACATTAAATTTACATAGAGATTATTCTATTATCTATCTGTAGCAGAAATTGGACAGACAGATAAACAGCCTACCTGTATTGAAAATAATAAAAACCTACATATTAGGAAATATTAACAGTAAATTAAAAGAGAGAAATATATTTTTTTACCAATTTAACTACACATTATACGAGTATATTTAGTGCTTGTAAGTGAAAAGGAAATTAGAACCAAAGGTATTTTTCTATATGTATGAAAATGTACTGAAAGCTGCTACTAGCTGAAATAGATCTCTTGCATAAATCTTCTGTATGGAATAGTCACTCCTATTTATTTACCAAATAGAAGGGTCGAAATTTTTGTCGGGTCGAGAAGTGAGAGAGGCACCGAAATACAAAGATCACAGTATTAGCATTGATCCAGAAAGCAAGGGTTTTTAAGCTACTATGATGCTTATTGACATGGAAACTGTATTTTTTCTTTTTATGGGGGGAGGAGGGGGGGATGAGCCACCATGTCACCTAATGGTAAGGTAAGTAATCAGCCTCCCCGTAGACATCTGCAACACCAAACGAATCACAGGTGCCGGCCTTTAAGAAGACAATATAATGATCTCTTCATGATCTCTGACACGTCACAGTCTGTTTAGATTCCAATAATGCCTTCCTAGGTGTTATTAGAACCCGTATCACCATCAGTTTCTCTTGCAGACTCTTTTCTCGTGACTCGTGTTATGAACCTGCTATAAACTTAGTTATAAGATTCGTCTGATGCCGGAAGGACACTCAATGACATATTTGTTTAAATTAATCTTATAACACTGATTGTCTGGCTCATCGGTCATTTGTGTAAAATCGTAATTAGCAAAGCTGTATTCATAGATTATTTGTCTTCTTTGATAGTCTAAGTGCCTATGATTTTTCCATTTAAATAAAGATATATTTGACTTCGTGTTTTATTTTCTCTTATTCTTACACATCTTACTTTGACTGCATTATTTTTTATATCAACCGCCCTAGTTTGTATTGGCCCAACATAGGGTGCTTTTCAGTGCGCGAGCGACTTTTCAAATTAACACTAGAAAAATACGGACGCGCTTTTCACGGTTCAAAAAGAAACTTTTTGTTTTAAGTTGCTCTTTTTAGTTTTTCAAACGTTAAAAATGTGTTGAATGCATTTTTAGCTGTATGTAAAATCAGGAATGCTGCAAAGGGATTTGATATGTGTGGGTTTTTCGTATACTCGTATCTAATCGAATATTCTATACAAATATGGTTAATTTTACAGCTTTTAAAATGAGTTTAAAAAATTTTGAATGCCAAATTCTAGTAGTTCAGTCGTTGTTTCTTTAACACGCAGTTCATTTAAAAAAATCACACATCTCATATGTTTAGCTTAAAGCACTTGTGTTACGGATATCATAAAACAGTAGAATTACTTTTTAGTTTCTTAATTAAATAGCGTAGCTTAAAAACTAAAGGGTGGGAATGAGCAGCAGCATCCCTGTAGCAAAATTGCCCTCTGACTGCCACCACCAGCGCGGCAATTATGGGCAATCCCTCTATCGTCGTGCCTATCTCCAACAGGACTTTATATGGCTGATAGGATAATGATGAAAATTATTTTCAGGAACAAAGTAAGGAAATATTATAATAATTTATAATTCAGATTATCCTGATGTACCTGAGAGATTTCGAAATTTTATGATTAATACGTTATATTATATTTTTTATTGTTCAGTGTTTCAGTGAACACGACTTTTGACAGAGGTTATGTATAAAATTTTCAGTATAGTGTAAGGAAATAAAAAACCTTGATGACTTAAATGCACAATATTATATAAGCTAATCTCCAAGACAAGTACCAAAATAGAACATATACATACTAAGCTAGTTTAAAGCCTTCCAGTATATTTAAGCAGTAGAGACCGCAAACGGCTGACCCCGGCGTATTCCAGATGTGCCCATGTCAACCTTATACCAACATTACAGTTCACTATTCTATTTTGTGCTTTATCGTCCCTATAATAGGGTCCAAGTCTACTAATGGACATGTCAAAATTTCTCTAATATGGCCCCCAAGGTATTTAGAGTTACGGATAGGAGTTGATTATTGTGAAGCCACTGCAATATACTAGCAATGAATTTTGAAACTAGAGGAATAGTTTTATTATAAATGTTATTGACTGGTTTTATTGTCAAACAATTTATAAAAACTTTTATTTTTATAAATACACCAACGTTGAATTTACTAAATGAATACAATTAAATAGATAGCCGTGAGGCACTAAATAGTACCTCACTCAGTACCAGGTGCCATAAGAGGTGACTTAGGTACCAGAACCGATAGATGGCGGTATACCCATCTAACACAGTGCAGCTCAAATAGACTTGGTGAGATGGGCAGATGTATCCCCGTTGCGAAAAGTATGCTTGCCAACACGCTTGCCCATTGTAGCAATTGTAGGGAAAATTCCCTCTTACTTGGGGAGGTCTATGTCCAACAGTGGACTTCCAATAGCTGATATGATAAAGATGTTGAAACAGTACATACATTTTAGTAGGTTTAATTGATATATTTTAGTTGGCTTAAGCTACTTAATTTTAATACTAGAAAAATGGAAATAAGTTTATTCTTAAAACCTGCAAAAATTTAATCTTATTATTATTTACTAATTCTTTTCATATTATCATCCCACAGTTTTTATATACTTTATAAAGTAGACTTCATATAAAGGTAGTTTGGATAACTCACCAGTCGTAGTGCTTGCGTTGTTATGTTGCAGACTGAAGGATGATATAGGCAGTAAAATTACTGGGTAATGTGACATAATATATTTGAGTCACAAGTTTGGCAACGCGTTTATGATATTAAGCTACGGTGACGCTTACTACCACGTGGACTGCATGTTTTTTTGTTAAACTAATGCAATTAAAAATGTTGTACTCTTATTACACTTATTAGAAAACATATTGCGTGATAAAACTACTTTTTTAACGGCTTTAAAACGTGGTTTATGTAACTTTTTATATTTATAGTTCAACATTTCGGTTACCTTGTCGCAAGGTAAAAATGCCGTTTTGAAGCCGTTACAAAACGTATTCTAATTATGAATAGCGAACGCGTATATGTTTAAAAATATTAAACATGTTGCATTTAATTTTCTGTTTTGTTTATATACCACTTTGACAGTTTCTCGATTCGTTTATGTATATACTAGCTGTGCCCGCGACTTTGTTCGCGTGGTTGTAAGAAACTCTATCGAGATTATTTTTTAATTGCTCACGTTGGTTTATGTTATTGTATAATCGTGAATAAGATTTTTTTTAAAAATATATAAAAAAAAAATGATGTTTTTAAAGTAATGGGTTAAACTACATCGGCATAAATTATATTTTTACTTTTGTTTGAAATAAAGCACGCTGTATTCAACCGTTCCGTAGAGAGCCGACTTCGCGACTGTACCGCGCGGCATGGTACCTCGCAAAGATACACTCGCGAGTGGTAGTGGCAAGCACGGCGGTGGGGCGAGGCCCACCTCCCCCTCACCCGCCGTCGCGCGGCCTGCTTGCACATTATAATGGTAGCAAGCCTTCTTCGACACATAATGTTATTATGAGTAAATCTTGACAGATATACATATACTGTCGCGGACTTTTTTTTATTAATAAAAAGGAATAATTCTTCCTCTATAAATGGACTATCCAACAAAAAAAAATATTCAAATCGAACCAGTCTATCCTGCGATTAGCGCGTTTAAACAAACAAACAAACCCTTCCGCTTTATAATATTAGTTTAGATTAGTATATGGACCTCAATTTTTATAACATAAAGAAGATAAGTTAATTAACCAAATATAATATATGTGTAGTAGATAAAAACTAGTCAAGTTAAATGTAGATTTTATGTATCTTCTTATAAAAAAAAATTAAGATTATTTATAGAACTTGGCACCTATTTAGATATCGGTATCGATATATAATCCATCCATCCATTTAGATATCGGATAATATCGATATTGAAACTTGGCCATCTTTTTCACATTTATGTTTTTGATAGGATAAATAAAAGTCAGAACGGTTATGATGTTATCGATAATGATAATGGGAACATTTATCTATTTGGTTAGGAAAGTTACTTGATTAAGGAAATGTAAATTTATCATTTCGTCAGTTCTATTGAATAACTTCAATGACCCACCATAAATGTAACCCATTAATCATCGTAATCGTCTTCCAAAGCACAGTCGATTGTAATAAGTTAAACGGATTTTGAAACAGCCTGTTGTGTTCCTCTGACCACAATATAACCGCAGGATGGAAATTATAGCTATGTCAATTATTATGCTCTCGTTAGGTTGCGAAGCTTTTATTGGTTTTCCAATTTCTCTTGACGTAAGTGAATGTGTTGTGAAAATTGCTAGTCAAAATATTCCAGTCATCGAGGCATCACTGATTAATGTGGATGATAAAACTTCGGCAGCGCTCCATAGAACTGGAAGATACAGTTTCACCGCAAGAAATGCTCATTGGCCCTCCGACATCGCAAGTTTAATCTATATCGTAATGGCAAGAAATAACAGAGAATTAGCAGACACCTTGAATGTGTTAAAACACGACATATTTTGGAAACCGAGGGCAAATTTTATTATTGCCATCGAAAATATTGATAGCATAGTAGAATTATCGAGTCTCTTATACAATAATAACATCTTCAATGTAACTGTTATTGGTAAAACGGATAGATTCTTTTCAATTTACGTTTTCCATCCTAGTTTTGATGCTTGCAATAAACCCAGCCGTATGCAATTAGAGTTATTTTCAACTTGTGATGATTATAAAGGAAATACAACATTTACATTCAAATTAAAGCACTGCATCGAAGATTGTCGTTTTAAACTAGTGACTCACAAATATTGGCCTTTTATGAGCGTCAGTGATAATGGATATTCTGGGTTAGAAAGTCATGGCCTTATGTACTGGAAGGAGACGAACAATATTTCAGTCGATTATGTCATATACAATGATGGAAGTGATTTCGGAAGTATTTTGAAGAACGGCACCTGGACTGGAATGCTCGGAATGATACAAAAAGGAGAAGTGGAAGGAGCAATTGGTGGATACAGTCTCACATTAGATCGATACCGTAATTTTGACTTCACCTATCCATACATGATTGATCACTTCAGATTATTTATTCCAAAAGCTGGCTTATTGAACTTGCAGAACGCCTTTGCTAAACTTCTTGGAATTAAATTGTCAGTTATAATTGCAGTCTTAATCTTTTTATTTTGTTTTGTCGCTAGTTATTTTCGTGTGTTCGGAAAACAAAGTGATACAATTCTTAACATTTTACTTGTCCTTGGATACATGGTAAATAACACGAAGAGAGGTAAGATTTGTAACAAAATAGGTAGCAGAATAATTATTATCAATTTATTGCTATTTAATTTTTGGTTATCATGTACACTGCAAGCTTTAACTGCCACCACAAAGACTCATCCAATTCATGATACTCAAGATGATGATATCTATGAAATTCAAGAAAAATATAAACCTATTCTACTTTCAAGATGGCTTCTTAATTTTAATGTTGAGAACTATACAAAATGTCAAACTGAATATGATTGCTTGAAAATTGTGACGCAATTGAAAAAAAATAAAAAAAATGGAAATCTATACACCGTGTTATCTGATATGTTTTATGCATTCCATTTCTGGCAAGTTAATAAAAAAGTTGAACCGGAGTTGTATAAAATCCATCGTCGAGTTGGGACTCTTCTGAGGACAATATTCTTTGCCAAAGGTTCACCAATATTGTATCATTATAACAATTATGTACAAATGATAACTACAAGTGGACTGATCTCAGCTAAAGCCAGTCAAATGATGCATACAGAAAAGTTGAAATCCATTTATCACTCGAACAGCACCAGGGAGTTGAAACCATACAAAATGTCAGATTACATGGATGTATTTATAGTACTGATAATTGGCTATGGTATCACAATTATGTGCTTTCTATGTGAAATTGTGTACAGCAAATTTAGATTTTAATGAGAAAAATGTTACTGTCATTGTATTTTTAATTAAAAGACCTATAGAAATAAACATTGTGATGACTTGTTATAATAATAATAATACACTTTATTGTGCACTTAAATATTACAGACCATAGTATTTATATGACTATACATAGAAATGTGTGGAAACTAAATACTGAAAATTGTTTTTTATTCAATTAATTTTATCTATTATAGCTGCCGAAGTCAAAATGTGAATATTAAATAGTACACGAGTTTGACTCGTGGAATCACATATAATATTGTAAACGAAAAAGACATTAGCGTCACAACTGTGCACTTACCGGGAGCATTAAATCCTTTTGAACTTTACCGAAAATAGAAAAATGGGAACTATCAAGGAGGTAATTACGTAGAAGCTTAAAAGATGGCAGTTGTGAAAACTCCCCAGAGACGCTTGACCCGGCTGAGATATTCTCGCCATTTGTCACTGTCTCTCTCCCCGGTCGCTGGCAATTCCCGAAGACTGACAACCGGCTAATTGGTGATCATTTAAAATTTAGCCGATATTGGAGCTATAGATTTTCGGGCTCGATTTTAATTCTATGCGTGAGGGCATCGGTGAGGTGGTTCTCGTTATATTTTCTTAAGTAGAATCGAATGTCTTATTATGTAATATTTTTTATATTGAGCATTTTAACTCGCAACATTTCTATTCCAAAGGAAATTACCTTTACTATAGTAATACTCAGAAATAATATGTAATAAAATAAATCGTTTTTCATATAATTGATATTCGTATACAAAGTATTTGATCTAGACGGAATTTGTAACTATGGTATTTTTCTGCTATGGCAATAGAGTTTAATTTTGAAATATAAGGGCCAGATTTTTTTGTTGAATAAAAAGGGTAGTAGGTATTGTTATAACCTGAAATATATAATTCATATTTGTAGATGTGCTATGTTTAATTACTTCCGTACTAATATTATAAATGCGAATATGAGGTTTCCTTTATTTTATGTATACTTTGTCAAATTTTAATTGCAAAAATAAAATACACTTCCTTTGATACTTTTATAGGATTTATTTCCGAACGAAGAGAACAAATTGACAGGTTATCAGTCGTTGGATGTCCACTGCGGGAAATAGGCCTCCCTGAGAATGGGGAGGCCCATAATTGCCGTGCTGATTAAGCGCAGTTGCAATCGCAGAGCTTTGGGACGGGAATGATGCTGCCATTCTCGCCCTGTTGCATTTGTGGAAGAGTGAAAGATCTGAAAACCCGAATGTTTTACTCTCCGAGTCTTAATTTCACAGTACTAATTAAAAATTTTGCATTTCAAAAATACAAATTGGACGTTGTAAAAGTTGCCGCGTCACAGATGGCCGCCTGAGTTATGGCAACCGCCCTATAGTTTTATATTAAATTCCACATAATTCCAGCTATCCGGCGGGAATTTTGCGCCGGAATATAAATTATATTTTAACGTTATGGATAAAGCAGCGGAATCACCAACAGTTTTAGTGACTGACACTTAATTTTGGGCTCGCTACCTAATAGAAGGAGCTTAGATAAATGAATATTCTAATATAGTTAGATTCGGAAAATTATTCTACTTTCATCAGTAACTACTCTAAATATACTTAATTTGAATTGAGTTATTACAAAAACTATTTACTACCTGGCAGTGAATATGATAAGTACAAAAATACATTAAAAAAAATACAATATTGTACACGAATATATTTTACATAGTAATAATAAATACATATAATATATATAATTAAATGAATTAATACATATTATTTATTATTCAAAAAAAATTATGCAATCCATAAAAGAGTCTTGTCCAACCCAAAGTTTTATTTTATCTCTAGATTTAGATGGTAACAAGAACTACGCGGTGCTGAGCTGGTTATAAATATTTTACGCAGTATTGAGCTTTAGAAAAATACTTAATATTATGTGCTTTTCCATGGTAGGATACTCTTAAAAAAGCCTTACACATAACCCTTGATCTGGTTATTTATTTCACTAAGGCGGGAAGTGTAGGGTAGAGAAGTATTTTTTATATTAATATGAGATATATTTTTTTAATAAAGTAAGTGTTACTTTGTACACAAATTATTTATAAAACATAATTACTAAGATATTCATACATACATAAATAAGTTACAAAATGATTTCATCTCCTTATAGACAAAATTTGATAATCCTTTTTAAATATCTTCTATCCAAAGATAAACTATAAACTATCTCTCTGTTTGTCAATGGTAAATTTAACAGATCATTTCTAATGTTATTACTGTAACAAGCGGATTAAATTCAAAATTAAATTAACTAGATTACTACTTTAATTGCTAATTAGAAGTGAAGTACCAATGGAGTAAAATAGTACCTCCCACTGCACCAGTTATCGTAAGTGGTGACTAAGGTACCAGAACCGACAGATGGCGGTGTATACGAGTACATCCGAAACAGTGCAGCTCAAATGCACAGGGTGGGGATGGGTTGCAGCATCCCCGTCGCAAAAGCTGCGCTCTGCGATAGCCGACACGCTTGCCCCGGACTAAGTCCAGCAGTGAAACAGCTGGTAAGATTATAATGATGATGACAACTTAAAAAATGCTATAGCAGTTTTTTAAAATTTATATGATACCAATATTTAATTTTAATTTAAAACCTTAAAATATAAATTCAAAAAATGTTTAACAGCATATTTAACGAAGTGTGGTTTTGTGAAGAAACGTTATTATTGCCTGTTCTCTTAATATCCAAAGTACCACGTTTAATTTAAATGAGGTCATATAACTAACTATATTTTGTATATTAATCTTCTCTGCCAAGAGTTTCTAGAGGGTTGTGCGGCTTGAGGCATCGTGGTATTTGCAGGAAGTACAATATAAATGAAAGGAGTATGTATATATAAATGAATTTAATTTTATTTGTGTTTAGCATTACGGGTTAAAAAGTTCCATTACAATTTCGATATGTCTTTTTTAATTGTGTCACTTATTTTTAGTAGAAGTATGCAAGAATCACATTAGGTAGATCACATACAAAAGTCGCCTGTGTTGATACGTTACTATCATCTATTTTAACTGCCAAATAGCAGTTGCTCAGCTCAGGTTTGAAGGTTGAGACAGGCAGTGAAAATATTAGGTAATGTGACATAATATCTTCAAGTCACA
Organism: Heortia vitessoides; assembly: GCA_020976665.1. NCBI lineage: Eukaryota > Metazoa > Arthropoda > Insecta > Lepidoptera > Crambidae > Heortia > Heortia vitessoides. Next base: position 17,346,841 of record JACJUM010003129.1, read on the forward strand.
AGGTTGGAAACGCGCTAGTGATATCCTTGTGATATTACGAGCGTCTATAGACTGCAGTGACGATTACTATCACGTGGATTATATGCTTATTTGTTGACCTGGTCTATTAATAAAAAGAATTTTAGGGAAACTCAACGATCAAATTAACTTTACTATGACTTCTGACTTGGCTGTTAGTCAATTGACAGTAGGGGCGATTAAAAAACTGTGCGCTGTAAATATTGATTAAGCCGTTGGGTACCGGTAGAGTAGAATAGTACCTCCCTCAGTACCAGGTGTAGTGAGAGGCAGCTGAGGTACCAGAACCGAGAGATGGCATATATTCACCCAAAATAATGTAGCTCAGATGCACCGAGCGAAGATGGGCAGCAGCATCCTCGTCGCGAAAGCTGCGCTCTGCAATTGACGCTTGCCCAGAGCGGTGATAATGGGCGAAATTCCTCTTTTCTTGGGGAAGCCTATGTCATGACATAGGTGCAATGGTGGCATCATGCAATGGTTGTATTGATGATAAAATATTGATTAAAGAGATGCACCGCCACCATTTCACCAATTCAATATTTATTCCTGAAAGAGAATAATTTCAATTGTGTCAGCAAATCAATCATGATTGAGCGATAAGTTAACATATAACTTATTTATTTAACGAATATTGTATAGTTATAATTATGAGCCAAAATAATCTTATCATTCAAGACTCCAATATTTAAAAATTGAATTTACACAAAATTCATCGTTGGCCTGGCTCTGAAAATATCTAGGTATTTATGTTTCAGAAGTCTGATAGCGTCAGACGTCTAATCACCAATATAATATAAATATATACATGTTCAAAAGACAGATTCAGGAAAAACACATATTATATTAATTGTAAAAATATTGGTCTTGTGTAGGGATCAAATCTACGACCCTTGACGCACAAGATAGGATCACTACATAATGCACCAGAGAAAAAAAAAAATAACGTTCGATTAACAATTGCCTTTGATGACCCCTGATAGCTTGACCTGGATTGATTCAATCAAATGTTTGTTTTAGTATTTACATGATTTTATTATTATTTGAGCTGTGAGGTACTGGCAGAGCAAAACAGTACCTCCCCCCATGTACCAGTTGTCGTGAGAGGTGACTGAAGTAGCAGAACCTACAGAAGGCGGTATTCTCATCAAAAACTCAAAATTACAGGATGGGGATGGGAAGCAGCTTTGCCTTCGCGAAAACTTCGCTCTGTGATTGCTAACACTGACTAGCGCGCCAATAATGGGCAAAATTTCCATTTTATTCGGAAAGCTTAGGCTCTGTAGTGGACTTCCAATAGTTGATATGATGATGATTATTATTTGCCGAGTTTGCTGTGCTGATTGAGGTACCGAAACCGACAGATGGCGGTATATCCACCCAGAACAGTGTAGCTCAAATACAACACGACAGAAAACCGTAGCTACACTCTGTGATTACTACCACGCCTCTCCAGCGAAGCACTTACGGGCAAAATTCTCCCTTTCTGGAAAAAGTTTAAGTCCAGTTCAGGAAGTTCTTGCAGCTGCTGTGATGATGAAAATTATTATTTGTTATATCCTCAATGCCATAAATCAATTTGGCAATGCTTTTTCCCTCGTAAGTCTTGCTGATTCATGATTGACAACATATTTTTTTTTAATTATTGTTACTGGAACCAAAAATCTATATACAGAAAATAAATACATAGTCATTTATATTTAAAAGAAGCCAATTTGGCCAGATAGCAAATAAATAGACATATTCTCGCAAACCTAGCTCAAACTCATCATGACCGAAGATAATTTACATACAGCCTGTGTTAATCCGGGATCACTCGAAGAGGCACTCCCCCGGGACGAGAGGGGATTCCAGCCAGTCATCGCCTCGCCCGGGATCTCGCTAATGACCGGTGCTGAATGAAGAAAAACATTACATTTCTTTGCTTATCATGTAGGTGGGATTTCTCATCTCTCTTTTCATTACTTCGGTATTTTTTACATCGTTGTGATTTTAGTGTTTCGTAATTACATTGTGTTAATAACCTTTACTGTTGTTTTGATATATTTTTATATATCATACTATTATTAAATTACGTAGATAATTTATTTTTTCATTCTCAAAACGTCTCATACGTTGATCTGATTCCGTGTTAAGTCACTTAAAGCTCTTGTCGGTTATCATACAACAGGGGGAAGCGTGTTGTCTATCGCAGAGCGCAGCTTTTGTAACGGGGATGCTGCTGCCCATTCCCACCCTATGCATTTGAGCTACACTGTCACAGATGGATATACGGCCATCTGTCGGTTCCGGTAACTTAGTCGACATTTACGACCCCTGATACAAAACGAAGTTCTACTTTATTCTGTCGGTACCTCACGACCCAATTTTATATATAAATACACTCAAGTATGTGTACATTTGCACTTTTAGGATAACACTTTTGCTTCAAACACACATGCTCTTACCCTCACAGGACTCATGCACATACTTAAAGTTTTAGTAAACTTTTGTGTTCAATTGATCCACTCAAATGTTAAATTATAAATAGTGCTTACTAAAAAGCCAAGTAAATCATAAAGGGCTGAGAGTTGGTGTTTTGTGACACACCTGTAAGCTTTTACATCATGGAAGATTTGTGGCATGACATTACAGGCATTATAAGTTCACTGCTATGTCCATAAGCCTCCCCGAGAAAGGGGGAATTTAACCCATAATCGCTACGCTTGGCAAGCATATTGGTAATCGAAGATCGTGCGAATCGCAGCTTTAGCGAAAGGGGTGCTGCTACCCATCCCCACCCTTTGCATTTAAGCTGCACAGTCTCGGATGGATATACCGCCATCTGTACTGGTAACAGTCACCTCTAACGACACCTGATACAGAGAGAGGCTATATTCTACCGGTACTTCACAGCAATTTTATAATTATTATTGTTATATTCTAGTCTAGATGACCCAGTGACGAAGTTACAGCATATACATATTTTCTGAATAATACGGCCTCATACTACTGCTGTGAAATAAAAAATAAAGAACTTACATACTTGACGACTAAATAACTGTTTTTAATTAAAAAAGGGTCAAGACACTTAAATTTATCACAGCTACAAAAAGTTTTGTATTGGAAAATTAAAAGGTAATTTTAGGTATTCTCTAAATTGGCTCAGTTTTTCTTATTTAACTGATCTATATTAATCCAATGTTTAACTGATCTATATATATATATAGATCAGTTAAATTTTGGATGTCTCTCATGATTCTGTTTGGTCATTAGGAGCATTAGTATTAATAATATAAAACAATTTAGTACTTCATGTTTCTGAACGAAATTGTTCTATTTATTATTTTTGACGATTCAAAAGTGCTCTTAATTGGCTTACTTAAATAAAGAATATTTTGATTTGATAAACCTAAAACTTACAAATTTAAAAAAAAACGTTGGCATTTATTATAAAAATTTCCGAGCTGTTAACATAATTTTGTGATATTCCATAGCTTGATCAAGCATTAAACAAAAAAGATCAGTAAATCTTGAATTAAATATATTTTTTTTAAATATCAATAATTGTCCATTTTATACGCACTTATTAAAATTTTAAATCTACTTTGGTTCAATCAAACTTAGGACACAAACACAATAGGGCTCGAAAAATTCAATCAAACTTGTGAAAGGGTAGTTGAGTTTACATTATTCCATAAAGGTACATTAAAATATACAGTTTGTTTCCCGGTCAGCCGCACGACTGGAATTTTATTGGAAATAAATTGATATTGAATTGGATATTGAATTCACGATGACAGCTCCTCTGGGGTTTTTGGCGTGTATCGCCTGAATAATAATCCAGGGCCAAATATTGAATGTATGAATTTTGAAATTCCTCTTTTATTTGAATGTTATCCCTATGAAGCTTGCCTAAAAATACTCTTAAAATGTTCAAGACTAAATATTTTTTTCTATCCCTTGCACGTTACGTTGCTTTCTTTGTTTTGTTCGTACTTAATTTCAGATTCACGGACATAAAACAACGGACATAATACCCAAAACGGATAAAATGGCAGGCCCGATGTCATAGATGGTATTGCTCCTATCTTGTAAGCCAACGGTCGTTGGTTCGATCTCCATACAGGACAAAGGACAGGACAGGTGTTTATTCTTTATTTGGGTGTTGAATATATGTATTTAAGTTATATATTTAGAATATTTCTGTTAACTGATGTCCAAAACACAAGTGTTTTAAGGCACACAAGATCGAGTATTTATCATCTGCGCCATCGGGCCTGTCATCAAGGATCAAACCCATGATCTTATGGCGCACAAGATACGATCACTGCCATCTGCGACACCGAGCCTGCCATTTCATTCATATTAGAGTATTATAGTAATTTCTCAATTATCTGATAATAATAATGTACTCTTTATTGTACACAGAAAATTACATAAGTTTTCAAACTTATAAATTTTATTGCAATTGGTGGCCTTGACGCTCAGAGCGATCTTTTTCAGGCAACCTTTGAATACATAAACGAAGACAATGTGATAAGGCAGTTTAAAGTAAATTAAATACTAATAATGTCCATAAAATTTCATACCAATAAAAAAATAAATATAAATACAGTCTATTTTTACAAAATAAACACATACATATTGAAATAAGAATACTATTGTCTTCTGCTCGATCAGTCATTGTAATGACATGAAATGCTTCTACAACCATCCTCCTAAATGTGGTCAAAGACTGCGCACGCCTGACACTCACAGGAAGCGCATTCCACAAGCGTGAAAAGATGATCCGCATCGTACGTTTTATTGGATTCATGCATGGAATAGTAATTAATGATATCACCATATATGATATCACCATATATGATATCACCATATAT
>JACJUM010003129.1:17351730-17369558 GCA_020976665.1 Heortia vitessoides
CCATATATGATATCACCATATATGATATCACCATATATGATATCACCGTATTATGATATGCTATTGGAAATGCATTGTGTCCGACATATGCCTCCTCGAAAAAGGAGGAATTTTGCCCATAATTGCAGCTCTGATAAACGATCATTGGTGGTAGATTCATCCGAAACAACGTAGCTCAAATGCATGGATGCAGGAATGGACATCAGCATACCCGTCGCAAAAGCTGCGCTCTGCGATCGCCACCACGCTCTACGCGTAAATTTTGTTAGCAAAATTCCCCTCGTCTCAGGAAGCCTATGTGAAGCAGTATACTTTCAATAAAGCTGAAATGATAAATACAGAATCAAGTCAATCAGTACCAAGAACAGTTCGAAACGGAATTATTACTTCGGATTTGAAAACCTATTAATACAATCGTAGAGATAACATTAGCGATATTATAATCTCGTTGAACTCGTTATACAACTACGCAACTCAAACTGGAAGTCGACCTCAATTAGTGTTAGTTAGTTTGAGTTAACAATCGACGTAATATCTTAGTAATCGGTTAACAATGACGGAGGAATTGACAGTTCGACTTGGGCACATTCAGTTAATGTTTCGAAATTCAAAATTTTTCAATTATTTCGGCTTCAATTTAATAACTTTTTAAACGGCTTTGAAACGAGGTCTATCTCACTCTTGCATATTTCTACCGCAAAATAGCAGTGACTGCATTGTGTTCCGCTTTGAAAGTTATTCTCGTGTTAATTCCGTTCTATATATCAACGTATGTATCATCATCATCATTCTGTCAGCAATAAGACGTCTGCTGCTGGAAATAACGGGCCCGATGGCGCAGATGGTAGTGATCCTGTCTTGTGCACCAGGGGTCGTGGGTTCGATTCCCACCCAGAGCAAATATTTATATGATGATATTTGTGTTTGCTCTGTGTATGGGTGTAAAATATATGTATTTAAGTAGTATATTTGTGATTCCTCTGTTGTCTGGCATTCGTAACACAAGTGCTTTAAGCGACTTACCACGGAGTCAGGTCAATGTATGAAATGTTGTGGGAATTTATTATTATTATTATTATAATCCTCCCAAAGTAATCTTCGATAGGACTCGTCGTATGTGGCTTGTTCCCAGCAAGATCCCGTGGTTTTAGCCAGACTTAGCTTAGAGTTTCTGAGCGATCGATTCATGAATGAGGAGATTTGCAACAGAACTATTGCTATGCCGGTAAGCCCGGCGGACTAGTAAGTAGAAGTGGCAATGTGTAAGGCACTTAGTACGCAGAACCGACCGCCGCTGGGATCGGAGGTGCTGTGACGCTTACTGTCACGCGGACTGTACGCTAGTTTGTCAAACTGGTCTATTAAAAAAAGTAAAGTTTCGGTATTTGCCATCACTGATTTGGAAGTAACTAAGAGTATTTGAAAAAAAAAGCAGTAGCTATAGAAACGATAAAAAGTAATTTTATGATGAACATTTATAATGTCATTATTGAAAAGGATTGTACATTTACCTTTAATTTTCTACCACACCGTCATCATCAGCCAGAGAACGTCTACTGCTGGAAATGGGCATCTCCGATTATTTGAACAATCGCATAACGTAACTTCACTCCGGGAATGCTGCTGCATATCCATGTTAAATTTAAATTACACTCATTTAAATAGATATACCGCCATCTGTCAGTTCTGGTACCGCAGTCGCCTTTTACAACACCTGATACAGAGGAAATACTATTTTACTCTGCCGGTGACATACGACTGAGTGGGATTGATGGGATTGACCTTTGTTTAATATATAGCAATATAATTTTAAGTTATTACTATTTTATATACTTCTTGTATACCTTTCAGGCTGCAGTAGACTTTATAAATGATTTATTTTTAATAAAACCAGCCTTTGGGAGTCCACTGTTGTATATAGGCTGCTTAAGAAAGTGTGAATTTTGCCCATACTTGCCGCACTTGGTAAAGGTGTTGCCAATTGCAGAGCGCACCTTGTTATTGACGGGTATGCTTTTAACCTTACCTTTTACCCTATTCATTCGAACTACACTGTCTCTGATAGATATACCGCCTTCTGTCTGTTCTGGTAACTTACTTAGTCGGCTCTTACGACACCTGGTGCAGGTGGTAGTGTTGTTTTACTCTACCGGTACCTCATGATCACTGCGTCGATTCCAATGAATAAATGATAGTCAATACATTAAATTGGACGGAGTCACAACGTAGTGAAATCTACAGCCTGCGCACCCTTTGCATTCCGGGTTTGAGTCCCTTTTAATAACTTGGACCAATTGTCTTTTTTCTAGTTATACAAATACAATTTTATGGACACGATGGCGCAGATGGTAGTGGTACTATCTTGTGTGCTGAGGGTCGATTCGATTCCCATTCGGGTTCGATATTTGTGTTTATTCTGTCTGAGTATTATATTTGTATATTTAGAGTAGAATAGTATATTTGTAATTCTTCCGTTGTCTGGCATCCGTAACACAGGTGCTTTAAGTGACTTACCATGGAGTCAGTTCAGTGTATGAGATGTTGTGGGAAATTAATTAATTTTATAAAAAAATCATAATGATAGACATGAAAATATGGCAAACAAACAAAGGAATTTATCAAATCTATTTATATATATATATACATTTTTTATTATTTAATTTATATTTATTATTTAAACGGTGTCTTCTAAAGTGCAGTTAATAGCCAGTGTACGTAGATACCTTTAATATTACAAAAACCGCGAGGACTCTCTGAAATGAACACCCTCAGGCTGGTCTGAAACGTTAGACATTTTACATAGTATGTAGTAAAAAATTGCTTCGGATATAAAATCTAGCCAATTTCGATGCGTGTGCTACGAGCTAAAAGAGGTTTAGAATCTCTGAGATATTTTATTTTCAGTAGTTAATACCTGGCCTTTTTTAGTTATTCTTATAAGCTATTTTAATTTTTTGTAAATTGGCCGTGGGGTACTGGTAAAACAGTACAGAGTAGAATAGTATCTCCCCCTTAACCATGTGTTGTAAGAGACGACCGAGGTACCGGATAGATAGTAATATATCCCAAAGTGGTGTAGCTTGAATGCAACAGGGCAGGGATGGACAGCAGCATTTCCATCGCAAACCTACGCTCTGCAATTGACATCCCGCTTTCCCAGCGCGGCTATTATAGGCAAATACCTCCTTCTCTTGGAAAGGCTTTTGCCAAGTAGTTGACGCTTTACGGCTGCTATCATGCGAAGTGCAACCAAAACGAAGCAATTAAAGAGCTCTGTACAAACCTTTGTTTAGATATAAGTACGTAGATTAAATTCCATCTTCAATACTCTATGCAAATACGAAAAGAACGTCTTTTGTTCAAAATATAATTACCATAACGTTAATCCTGTCATTTTCCAGTTGGTTAGTGAAGTTGTTCGCAATTACCGTAGTCTGTGTCGCGGGTCGATCGCTATCAGTGGGCCCGCAGCCGAGCTAATAACATTACAGTCTAATAACAGCGCAATACATGGCGCGTTATTGCAGTTCCGTCTCCCAGCTTTGTGGAGCCTTGCTGAGAGCGGAAAGCCGGTTACTGAAATAAAAATATGCTCTTTGTTGTACACAGAGAATTATATAAAAAAATAAAACATATAAATTATAAAAAAAGTGCGGCCTTATCATTCATTCAGGCAACCTTTGAATGGACATTATCATCATTATCATCATCATACCAGCGATTGAAAGTCCACTGCTGGACATAGACCTCTCAGAAAATAGAGGTCTGTTTGTCCATAATCACCGCGTTGAACAAGCGTGTTGCCAATTGCAGAGCACAGCTTTCGCGATGGAGATGCTTCTGCCCACCTCAGCCCATTGCGTTTGAGCTGCACTATTTCGAATGGATATACCATCATCTCTCGGTTGTGTTACCTTAGTTGCCTCTTACTACACCTGGTACAGTGGTAGGTACTATTTTATTCTACTCTACCGGTACCTCACGGCAATTGATCGACATAACCGAAGAAAATGTCATAGGGCAGTTCGATGTGTACTACTATTTCATAAAAATAAAATTAAGTAAATAAAATACCAAACTTATATATGTCCATATAATAATATAATTGAATAGCAATAAATACATAAATAAAAATACAACTTTTTTTTTCAAAATCACACTTACATATTGAAATAATGATTACTGAAGTTTTCTGTTCGATCAGTCATTACAGTAACAGGAAATGTTTCCACACCTTCCGCTTAAATGTGGTAACAGACTGCGCACGCCTGACACTCATAGGTAGCGCATTCCAAAAGAGTATACCTTTAACAGTAAACGAGTTCCCGTTTAAACCAGAGGAGTATGCAGACATTCTCAGTGTCAAATTATCTGATGACCTCAAGGATCTCTCGTGACTATTACTAAGATAAACGAAACGTTTTTGGAGACAATATGGAAAAGAAGGAAAAAAAAAGGAACTTATAGAGAAGCGAAAGGATGTGACCATTTGGGCAAAATCAGATCGGCAGTCACACTTGGACACAGAAAAATCACAAATATTCAACATAATGAAAATATATTCCCACAGGTACTCATACATTGCCCTGACCCTAAAGTAAGTCGCTTATCGCACTTGTGTTACGGACGCCTAACAACAGATAAATCACAAATATAATACTTAAATACATACCTTTTACACCATGACACAGAACAAACACAAATATCATCATATAAATATTTGCTCTGGGTGGGAATTGAACCCGCGACTCTTGGCGCACAAAATAGGATCACTCCCATCTGCGCTATCGGGCCCGTCGATCGAAATTCTGATACATACAATAATAAACTCAATTTACGACCGATCTAAGCAGATATATTATCTTCAATCTTATCAAAGCTCCATAGATTCATCAAATTATTCGTTTTTTATCATACTTGCACGAAAGTAGATTGAGGGTATATTGCACTTGGGTTTCTAAAGTGAAAACATACTTAGATGCGTTGGAATTGTTTTTTGATATGGGAAAACTATTTGACTAGTGACAATAATACCTAAACAACATTTATATGTATAAATGCGGTATGAGAAGGTGGGACGGGCGGGTCTAGCGCCGACTTGTCTGGGCGACATTGGTTTGTCAGTTAATCTTTGCTCTCTGGTTGGAGGCCACGCTACTCTTGTTCTTGAAATGCAGGTACGGTTATTTAAATAAGGGAATGTTTTCAATAGTGCTGCTATAAAACATATGTGAATTCACGTTTAAAACAATAGACAGCTATTTTTGTATGTAAAATAATAATATTTGTCAGCATTCCTAGAGTGCCACCGTTTTTAATTAGGTGCTTTCTTTGGTCTTTGGTTTGTTTTTTCGTTAATAATAAAAAAATTAGAAAATGCTTACTACTTTTCTTTATTATTCAGTCAAAGGTTTTACGTTTCTTCAGATTTTTTCTCTAAAATCTAAGCTCGTTAAGGTTTCTAAAATCTTACACAGCAATTTTTACCTTCTTTTACTTTCATATAATCCTTCTCCCGGCAATAACAGACACAAAAAATATTCATGAGCGAGTTCATTCTAGACGATGTTTCAAATCGTAAAGTTTTCTAAAATTTTATTAATGCAATTTTTAACTTCTCTCTTTCATACCAACATTGACAATAACAAACATAAAAAATATATGAGCGAATTTATTCTAAACACTAGCGCGTGAAGGTGACCAAGGGAAATAGGGATTTTTTTATATATACATATTAGTATTCACTAATACCGATTAAGAAATCTACCTAAAGCTCTTGCAAGTCGCCCGCAATGGACCCCCGCATCAGTTTGATCACGCGCGTCGCGTCTCTCAAGCGTAGTGACATATCGGTATCAGCTGTGATTCCCGTCATGGTACGCGCCGCGTCGTGCCGAGCGTCTGTTGTCGACAATTGATTCCTTTGCTCATATTTAGGGGAATATTCATAAGTGGCTATGCCATTTCACTATTGGTTGACAATGTGGTGTACGCTTATTTTCTATTACGAATTTGGTATGTGATGGTATATTTGGATATGTGACTTGTTAGCATAAAAGAAAATACATTTAGATTGATGTAAGATTACTTCTGTATCAGATGTTGTAAACAGCGACTGAGGACCTGAGATCGAGTAGCTGTATATCCACCTAAAATGGCTTAGCTCAAGTGCAATAGGACAAGGTTGGGCAGCAGCATTCTCGTCTTGAAACTTCACGCTTTGCGATCGTTATCACGCCTGCCCAATGCTAACATTATGGACTAATTTCCTATTTTTTAAACAAGGTCTATATCTAGCAGATAAACTTATAGTGACTGCTAGGAGCTTACTTACAGATAACCGTATATCACTAAATACAAACCAAAGTTACCAACATTGCCTAGCGGATTAGTAAGTTAAAGTGGCAGTGGGCAAGGCATGTGGTACGCAGAACCGATGGCCAATGGAGTCGTCAGGTGCTGGAATGGAGAACACGTACAGCAGCGCAGCGGAGGGCGTCCACCCGCAAGATGGACAGACGTTCTGACTAAAACCGCAGGATCGTTCTGGACACAGGCCGCATACAACCGGTCCTATTAGAGATAACTTGGGGAGTCCTATCTCCAGCAGTGGACATCGTACCCTTATCTGTCACTTTCTGTGCTTCAGTTGCCTCTTACGACCGTTTCAAAGGGAATAGATACACCACCGCTGATTTCCTGTTGATAAGTTTTTATGAAAATATCTTGAACCAAAGGGCTCTTCCCTTTGACACATCGACTATTGAGCGACTAGTATATTTTTTTATAAATCTAGCTAACCACCAACTGCCGTACTAATTAGATTAGTATAAACGTAATATAATTACTTTTTTAACGGCCTTAAAACGTAGTTTAGTTGATTTTCTGAAAAATGTTTTGTTAAACGTTTCGTTCACCTTAAGAGAAGTTGCCGCGAGTTAACCGATACGTTAAACTATTTAGTTTTTTTAGGAACTAGCTGTACCCACAACTTCGTCGACGTGCAGTAGTTTCTTTGGGCCCCATACCTTTTTACTTTGACTTATATAAACTTTGTATGTTATATTTATTTATATATACAAATCAATAGCCTAAATAATATGTTCTAAGCTTCTAGTTCTAACAATAGCGATACTTCCATACAAATTCATCTCCCCATTCGACCAAATTTCTTTTGAATCGGTTCATTAGCTTAGGCGTGATTGCGTAACAGACAGACAGACAGAGTTAGTTTCGGATTTATAATATTAGTATGGATAGTAAAAATAGCAATGAATAATGTAAATGTTACATAATTTTATTTTATAAACGTATAGGAGTACTTCCTATACAAACTCATCAAGTTAAAACTTTACACAATGTATTTGAGTTAAAATACTGCATCGCAGTCATTTCGGGACCTTGACCCAAATTGGCAGCAATTGCCAAAAGCACACGGACGGACGGTGCAATTTGGACAACAAGCATTGCCAAGGGGCGCTCTCTGCCCGCCAATATTTTACCGGACGAATTTCTTGCTGGAACGGTTGTATTGGTATTTGTTGGATGGGGAAATAACGGGAGTGCTTAAAATTGTATTTTCAAGTTAAAAGTGCTTTACGTCAAATATATAAAATTGTGTATTTATGAGGATTAGAACTTCAAAATGCGGGTCTAAGAAGATACGAGCAGATAATTACCAGATTAGGCAATTTTATATAACTCTCTATCTGCTTATCCAAAAAAATTTTAATAAAATTACGCGGGTCCGGTGCATTCATTATTCTGCCTTATCATTCAAGTACATACATAATATTGCATAAAAATATTTTAAAAACAGCAGACAGACAAAATATAATTAGATTTTCATGTGATGCTCTGCAAGGGCATTGCAATATGTAAGAACTAAATACTAAGTAGCTAAACTAATTATATCCAATTTCTGTAATCTAATATACAATAAAATAATTACAATAAATTAACATCTAATCTGAATGTGCCGTGGGGTATCAGCAAAATAGAATAATATTGAGGTACCGGAACTGACAGATGGCGGTATATAATTTCGAAACAGTGTAGATCAAATGTACAGGGTGAGACTAGGCAGCAGCACCCCCTGCGATTATAAACACGGATGCCTAGCACAGCAATTTTGGGCAAAATCTCCCCTTTTTTGGGAAGGTCTACTACGGACTAGGACTAGTAACTGATTTGAAGAACATCTCATCTACAAAAAATTGATTGTTATATTTTGGATTTTTTATAAATATACATTGACACAAATAGACGACATTCATTGGTATATTGGTATTTTTATAAAGTGCTGTCATCATTATTATAATAGTACCCGCAGAACGTCTACTGCTAGGCATAAATCTCCCCAAGAAGGGGGAATTTGAGACATTACTGCTAGCAAGCGTGGTAACCGTAAATCGTTTTGCGATAGGTTTGCTGTTACCCATCTCCACCATGTTGTATTTGAGTTACGCTGTACTTCAGTTGCCTCTTGCGCTACCTGGTACAAAGGGAGGTACTATACTATTCTGCTGGTACCCCAAGGTGAGACTTTCACATTGATAATATTAATTTTTGTTCATCATTTGCAATATATATTTCTGTTAACATAAACCATAACCAAACCACTAAGTCCCATTGTCGCTTGTATTGTTCCGACATGCTTGCGTGCAATATTATACGTTTTAGTGGTTTACTAACAAACTTAGTGGAGAGCACTCAGCATATATTAGTGTCTAGATAAACAGACACGTTCGAGCGGAGCAATAACTGCAATGCATTCTGACGTTGGTATTATTTTCGTAACTATCAGAGTTTGCTTACAAAATTAAAAGGAAAACGTACACAACTTTCATCATTAATTAAATTCAAACGTCACATACATTGACCTGATTCTGAGATAATTCAATTAAAACTCATGCTGCTGGCATAAAATGATAGAGGAATCACAAATTTAACACTTGAATAGACCTTTCATACCTAGACAAAGAACAATCTCGAATATTCATCGTAATAATAAAAATAAATATATATTCACACAACAGCTCATACACTGACCTGTAAAGTACCTGACTAAGTGAAGTAAGTCGCTTAAAACACATGTGTTACAAATATTAGACAACAAAAGAATCACAAAGATACTACTTAAATACATATATTTAACACCCAGACACAGAACAAACACAAGTATCAACATAAAAATATTTGCTCTAGGTCCGATTCCTACCCACTCTTGGCGCAACAAATTAGAATCTCTACCATCTGCGCCTTCGGGTCCGTCATATAAAAGTTTACCCTGGGTGTCGAACCTACAATCCCCGGCACATAAGATAGAAAAACTACACTAAGATAAACGTGAATGTGCTATCGAACCTTCGATTTATTGAAGTTATATGATTTGATATTAGTATATGAATAGAAAATAAATGCGTGCGTGCTATGTAAAATCTTCGTCACACTGATTCTTGTGAACTTTATTTAAAAAAATATAAATTTTTCCATGTTTGTATGTATATCTTTGAATGTGCAATGTTTGTAAAATACAACATTGGCATGTTTCAATTCAGGAAATGTAAACGCTATGTTCACAAATTATGTAAGTTCCCATGTAAAACAGCCCTTTTAGCAGATTTTTTTTGGCAATGGTCCGCGAATATATAATCGAATGCTAGAAGAGATACGAAATCAAGTAGTATACACCTTTTATTTTAAAATAACGAGAATGACTAATACTAAAATGCTACTTTGGCTTCGTTATTTTTACCTAAGAAACCGTTTTACCGAAGAAACCTCACACTCTAATTGCAAGAGCGATTAGAGTGTGAGGTTTCTTCGGTAGGTAAATTATACACCAATTAGTTCTCAAGTTATATTGGCAGAATAATCAATACTATTAGGCACAGAGGTTGGATTGTGACTGACTAACGGAATAATCATGAACAATTCTCAACAATTGTATTCAAGTTAATCAATCCAAATAAAAGACAATGTTTTGATAACAATTTAAATTGGAAGTAGAGTCAGGCAAATAGGTAGGCTAGTATTGTGACTAATTACGAGTAGGCACACTACCAACTTAAAAAAAATTCTGTATGATTTCTAATGACTGCTTGTTAGTTACTTGTTAGTTACTTACCATTGAACCTTATAGCTCCCGTTACCCATAATAAAACATTGTACGTCCATGAGGATGGACGAAACTTACATATACTATTTGTTAACATGTAAGTTATAACCTGTATTGACAATAAAAATTTGATTGATTGATTATTGATTAAAAACTATCCTGAATTAACGGATGGTATATCCATCAGAAACAGTGCAGCTTAAATACAACATTGCGGGTTGTATTATAAGGTTTCTACCTCACCTATCCTATATGACTGTTAAGGACAATAACCTTTAACGATTGATACATGCGAGTACATACATACATCAGATCTGTGTCCCATCGGAGTAGGCAGAGACTATGGATCTCGATTTGCTACGATCTATATGGGATACCTTAATCGGTTTCTTTTCTTGCATTCGTTTTTTTTCATAGACGCATGTTTTTTCTTGGTTCTACTGACTTGTTTTTAATTCAAGAAGAATTTTAAATAAAATAAAAGTACCTTGTTAAGGTATATTGACCTAGGTCATCCAATACCAACACGTCCTTTTATTTCTACTCTATATATTTGTGCAGTCATTCAACTTTCATCCACCCTTTCTACAGGTCCAAAAATGGTTGATATTTTTGTTAATCGCTTGGGATAATCTGTACATCCTATTATGAAACCATAACAGGACTGTATTAAATATTTATATCGCAAGTCGACCATTTTGTATTATTTTTGTTTGGTGTACCTGTCAGGTACTGGCGGAGTAGAATAGCACCAGTAACAATGCAAGGCCTAATTAGGTTTTTTTATATAATATAGGAGAGCAATGAGAAAGTTTTTGACGAAACTTTACCCCCTAAAAGGGTAAAATGGGGGTGCGAAGATTATTTGAAACTTGATAGAATGAAATTTTGTATAAAGGTTCTTCGTTCGTTCATTCAAAGTCATGAATTACGTGTAAAATATTTAATTGAAAACCATCCTTTAAAAGGGTAAAACAGGAGTACAAAGTTAGCATGAAAGTTCTACAATTTAACCTAAGTAAAACTGTTGGGCACTGAATAAATAAAAAACGTCATATAAGCTTATTTCGAAAGCTTAGTATAAAGATTATTTTAATGATAAAAGTGTTCGGTGTCGTGTTGCATACTTTATTTACCACTAGTTTTAATGTGATGGCTTGTTGGCGCCGACGCGGTAAAGTACAAAATAAACTTAGCTCACGAGATTTTATTACTATTCATTTTTCTTGCAGGCTATTTCTGGTGGCTCGAGTTACACGCTATGAAGTTTAAAGACTTAGTTTAATTCAAAGTACGCCTCATTAAATGACCTATATATAAGAAGAAATTTATGATCTATTGGGTCATCAGGATTTTTTTTAGTTATATATAGTCGCTAGTGCAGCTGCATCCGAAACAATGTAGCTTAAATGTATAAGATGGGATGGACAACATCCCATCCTGTACACACACATTCTGTACATTTTTCATCAACTGCATACTTGCCCAGCGCGGCAACAACGGACATAATTCCTTCTCTTTTGGGGTGCCTTATGTGCAGCACGGTTATCTATTATTGAAATGCAAGCCTTAGTAATTCTGAACAATAATCCACTTGTCACAGAAATCTCTCTAAAAAACAGTGTTAAAAATTGGAATTTCACAGGGATCAAAAGATAAATCCTTTATGTACTTTTATTATACTACATAAATTCGATTTTGATAACTCCATAACTCCAAATTTATCATTAATATGTAAAGTATTCAATAACAATTGATATTGAAACATTGCACTCTACAATAAAAAAACATGGACTTCATAGTTAATTCAAATTATTTTATTGCATCACCATGATTTCTCTCTCTAAAATGTTATGAAATTCTTAGAGCATTATTTATTTCAGTACAAACCTTGCTAAGGAAACGATTTATTTATTTTTACAAAGTTCAAATACAGTATGCGTTTTCTATGAATATCTATAAAATTATTCAATATAAGTTTTTCTTATTATATCTGAAAAAAATAATAACATAACATAACAGGACTATAATAAAGCATATTGATACTTATTTTAAGTTTAGTCATAATTGGTTTTTTCGTCGTATAATTGAGACTAAATAACCAAAGCACAGACAATTCTTATATATTGCAATCGCAAAGCGCAGTTATCGCTACGAGGATGCTGCTGCCCATCCCCACCATGTGCATTTGAGCTACACTGATCTGATAGATATACCGTCTGTTTGATCAGGAACCGTAGTCGCCTCTGACGACACCTGGTACAGAGGGAGGTACAATTCGACTCTGCCGTTACCTCATTCTTATCTATTTCTACCGCCAAACAGCTAGTGTCATCGTGTTACTATTTTAAGAGTGAGAGAGGTAGTGAAATTACTCAGTAACGAGACACAACATCTTTGGCACAAGGTCAGAAGCGCGAAGGCTGCTGTGACGCTATTCATATGGACTGCATCCTTGTTTGTTATCCTGGACTAATAAATAAAAAAAAAATAACAAATAGTTCGGTAAGCAAGACCTTTCAAAAACTCGATGTTACTGACAACACTGCGCAGCGTGTAGTTCCAAAAACGGAATATGAACAAAACTTTTCGGACAAAACACAGAAAGCAATAACGCACACAAAGCAAACCGTTTGCCAATAAAAAGCGTAATCAACAGCTATGGCCCACAAAAATGAACCGCTAAAACCTGTCGCAGACTACACGGGCTTTATCGCGGTGCCAATAAATTGCCGAATAAAATGTGTGGCCTGCCAGCTTTATTCGCGTGGATCAATCTGACAAAAAGGTATAGTACCGTGACACAATCATACTCTTCAATGCATTTATTTATATTGATCTTTATATATACAATACAATTAATTGTAATTTAATCTCATAAGTGATATAAAACTTCAATTTGTTTCTCTGTAAATAAAAAAACGACAATTAAAATTCATAATTATTACCTCTCAATTTATACAACTTAATAATAATTAATTAAACTAAATGAAAATTATAGTAACATATTATGAACAGAACATATTTGTCTTTGACAATGACAGCTCGAATGACGCGACACGCTAACGGTGCGCGCGCATATACAGATAATTGAAATATATTTCTTTAGGTATATTTATAAGGGCCAGAAGTACCAAGAATAAATAGGAAAAGGTATAAGTACTGTGTCACAATTATACTCTTCAATGCATAAAGGGTCAGAAGTACCAAGAATAAGCGAGCGTGTATTAATAGACTAATGTGATTAAAAAAGCAAAAGAGGTTTGTCAATAACGAAGCAAGTGGAGATCTATAGTCTCTGCCTATTCCGATGGAACACAAGCGTGAAGTATGTTTGTATGATCTTTATATATAAAAAATATTGCGTAACATCGTTTGTCCGGGACAAACTCCTTAACTACTGAAATCAAATTTTGCTTACTGCGTGTGGTTTAATAGATCATCATCATGATATCAGTCATAGAAAGTTAACTGTTAGATATAGAACTCCCCAAGAAGGGGGGAATTTGCCCATAATAGCCGCGCTGGGCAGTCGTGGTGACAACCGCAGAGTGGGTTTGATCAAGTTGAGATGTATTTAATAATTATAAATTTATTAAAACATAGTTACACTGTTTCAATATTTAACATAGAATATAGGCCGATCTCGCAGACCGCGTCACGTCTTAGACGACCCGCCCGACAGCACAACCGCGAAAATCGCAGTCCTTTCTCGCCCTCTCACTGGCACCACAACACGATCACTTACACTCCACATGCACTCGTACAACAGAGCAGTACACCGCGTTCGCCGGCAAACGCGTGAAGTCCCCACACCTACGAGCAATAACCGACAGCCCTAGGGCTGTCGGGCTCAATCTGTCCGTCCTCTTTTGCTTAATTCATCCATAGTAACGACGGCAGCCGAGCCTAGGTCGAGCCTCTAGAGGCGCCCTCGGACACGCCGTCGGTCCCGCTTAAATTATTTTACGGGCATCGGACCTCTCATCTATGAGAGGCCCCGCCCTCTTTTTCGGTGGCGCTGGAATTGACGTCTGAGTAGTCCAGCACTAGGTTTGTCCAAAAAAAAAAAAAAAAGATGGATAAATACAAATTTAGGAACTTTTAAATATAGAATATTAAGGACAGTGTATATATAAAGTTTTAGTCACAATATTTCTTTTAATCGCAAATCATTTGTTTATGATATAAAAATGAGTTATATTTATCTCTGAGTACCATAAGATTCTAACACTTGGTACTACAAACATAATACGGGAGACTGGTAAATAAATAAATTCACACAAAATCTCTGAGATAAGTAAGTAGCTTAAAGTTAAGAATATTACATAACAAAGAAATTACAAATATAATATTCTCATACATAAGCCTGACTCTGTGGTAAAGCGTTTAAAGCACTTGTGTTACGGATGCCAGGCAACAGACGACAAATATACTACTTAAAGACATATTGATTACCCAGGCACAGAAAAAACACAAATATCATCATATAAATATTTGCCCTGGGTAAGAAATGAACCCACGTACCACGTACACGTATGTAACCCTCTTGGCGTACATAATAGGATCACTACCATCTGCGCCATCGGGCCTGTTACATAGCATAGAATGATAAAGTAAGTACATAGGAAGTTAAGAACACCCAGACTCAGATAACAAATACAAATGATGTACATCAAATAAATATTTGTCCTAGGTAGGGATCGAACTCACGACCCTTGGTATAACCTTTTATTCCATTGGACCCGTATTTCTAGCCATCATCTAGGTGTTCCAGTTTCAGATCGGTAAGTATAAGTGATCAGAGGCCATTTGTAGGGTGTTTTCCGGTTTGAAAGGTAAGACAGGCAGTGAAAAATCTGAGTATCAATAACTTTCATAAACTTGGCGACGCGTTGTTACATCATAGCAATAATACGAGCATTTTTATGATTGCATTTTTCATCACTAGCAAGTTTAACAATTAGTTATTATCATCACAGCAGTTGCAAAACGTCCACTGCTGGCCATAAACTCTTTGAGAGGCCTATCCGAGTCTAAGAGTGGACTTTCAAGAATGGAAGAATATTGACTTTAACTGCCGGGAATTCGGAAAGTGAATGGCGTAACTAATCAGGTTGATATACCGCCATCTGTCGGTTCCCATCTGTCGCCTCTACAACAACTGATAGAAGAAGATACTGTTCTATTCTGCCGGTTTTTCAAGGAATAATTGTCATGTGGTATAATTACAACGAATATTGCAACATTGCTCTCTTCATTAAAAAAGCTTTGACTGTAATTATTTCCAACTATTTGATTGCATATTTATGATCATCAAAGGTAAATAATGTAATCAATTATGAATTATTATTAGAACAATAGATTTTTTCTAAAGCCACTTATAGTTCAAATTTTGTTTAAATCCTATATACAAAATGAGTTCCCTGTCATCATCATCATATCATCAATTGGAAGTCCTTTGTTGGATATAAGCATTCCGAAAAAGGGGGAATTTCGCCCATAATTGCCGCGCTGGGCAACCGTGTTTGTAATTTCGCAACGGGGATGCTGCTGCCCGTTCCCGCTCTGTGCATTTGAGCTACACTATTACGGATGGATACACCACCATCTGTAGATTTTGGTACTTTAGTCGCCCCACGAAACCTGGTACAGAGAGAGGTACTATTCTTCCTTGGTAAAAATTGCAAAAAAAAATTGAAAAACATCACATTTCTCGGTACTATTACATTTGTCGTTTTTCTTCGTATTAAAACATAAAACTAAAGGTTAATTAATACATATTCTAGGAAGAAATACATAATAAGAACGATGAAATAGTAAAATATTGTACTAAATTGCAACTTCCAAGCAAAATCTTTACTAAAATGGTACTCGTAGCTCAGTAGAGCGAGAATTCCGATGAGCTAAGAGGAACTGCATTTTAAATTACAAGGCAGATATTTTTATGATATGTTGTGTTCAGACGTGGACTCGAGCACCGGCTTTCCGGGACCGTCCAAATACCGATCGTCTTT
The DNA here is from genome assembly GCA_020976665.1 of Heortia vitessoides. Lineage (NCBI taxonomy): Eukaryota > Metazoa > Arthropoda > Insecta > Lepidoptera > Crambidae > Heortia > Heortia vitessoides. The sequence continues at coordinate 17,367,868 of JACJUM010003129.1, forward strand.
GAAAGTACGAAGTTTCTGTCTGTAATGATTCAAGGGAAGAATTTTTGGTTAGAGAGGGTAGTCGCCGACTTAACTCAGCCGGGCTGCGTTCGAGAAATTGTGAACTTTTTTCTCGTATTTTTTTTTCGTTTTATTTCACATTGCCTTTTACCAGTGTGTATCCTTGTGATATCTTTATGTTATTACGAGCATCTATTGGCTGAAGTGATGCTTTTAACGCGAACTGTATGCCAGTTTGTCAACATTTAATTTAAGGTAGCGTTATTTATTAAAAGAAAATTATATACATCGTGCTTAAATAAGTCATGATTGTGGCTTATTTTTGTATCTATATACCTGTATGTTATATTAGGTTATATTGATACTGAAAAATTAGGTAGTTGATACAACTTGAATGCCTCCTTATGGAATGCTCCACAACCTCACTACAGTGGCCTTATGTTCCTCCGGGAACGCTCTGCACTAACTTTTTAACTCATTACATATTTACCGAGGACGCCCCAAAGTTCAAAAGATTACTGCTGAGTGGTTTGATAATGGCGTTTAAAATTCGGGGATATTTCTTCGATTGGCTAGGGATTTGAAAGTTGGAGTCAATTAATGTCAAGGTGATCGTATCCCGAGAACTACGCAATCCTAACAGGTTTTATATTGTGTCAACTATATCATCTTTATATATAAAAATTGCGTGTCACAGTGTTTATCCAAGATGAACATCTAAAGTAACTAAGGTTTGGTCCAACTTAACAGAAAGCATATTTTATATGTCAATAAAATATAGTTAAAATAAAAGTTTTTTCAAGATTAATATTTAAATTTAATTACTTTACTTACTATAAACTAATTTAAACTTAAACAATGGGTACGTCATGAATTGAGAGAATAGAATTATTTGAGCGGGAAATACTCATAATTACCACCCTGAAATCCATTCGACTGCGACGGACTCACCGGCTAAACAACCGACGCCTAAAACCCCGTTTTAGCAACGACACTACAATTTGGACTGGGCACCTGGAGCTGTTCCTATCACGGCCTCATAGCATTGTTCCTTCTTGAAGGGGATGCACGCATCTCTGCCTTCTGTAGGTCTTCGAACAGAGCTCGTCTAAGGAGGTGTACAGCGCAGATGCGCTGCTCTTAGTCGTACGGAGTGAATAGAACTTGCAAACACGCGTCATCTGCGGTGTTACTTTGCTCAACCGACACAATTATGAAGGGATTTTAAATTGAAACATATTGGGGGAGGCCTATGTCCAGCAGTGGACTTCCAATGGCTGAAATGATGACGATGAAGATTCCCGAGGGATAGAACGACGTGAACAAATCAGGTTTAAACCACTGACGTGACCTCCTGCAAGTGAACTACTTATTAAACGAATTTATTTCCTAAATATCCAATAATGCAGAAGCAAACTGAACCTATCTGAATACACAACACATTCAAAGCCACTCTGAGTAAATAAAGAGAAAATAAATCTATATTTACAGCTTTTTTGAATACAAAAGTTCTTTGTGCTCGCGTTGTGATTCAAATCACGGGCAGCGTGTTTGTCTCGCTGTTTATACCGAGAACGGGAATTAAAAGTGGCCGACGTGACGGGGCCTGTTTGATCAAGGACCGCTTGTTCTCAGAGTTAGGTTGGAGGGGGGGAGAGAGGCGTGCATTTAAAAAACATATGAGACGATGA
>JACJUM010003129.1:17381623-17463826 GCA_020976665.1 Heortia vitessoides
TATAAACCCTTCTCTTGAATCACTCAGTTAATAAAAAAGAGGCATCAAAATCTGTTTCGTTGTTTTATATATCTAAGGATACATACGGACAGACAGACAGCGTGAAGTGACTTTGTTTTATACTATGTAGTGATATTTTTTAACGTTAATGAATAAAAACTTCTACCGAGTACTATCCCACAATTTACTTGTCGTCGCCCTGTTAGTCGAGTACTGAACCTATCCGAGTTTTGACAGGCGTTTTCTTTTTCCTGCGAGCGTTTTAATCGTAGAGCGTAGCTTCGAGATGGGAATGCTGCGGTTGCGTTTTATGTACGCTGTTTAGGCTGGATATACCGCCTTCTGTTAGTTCTGGTACCTAAGTCACCTTTTACGATACCTGGAATAGAAAAAGAATAATTTCTCTGTTCTTCTTTGCCGGTACCCCTGTAAGAAATCACTGAAAATTAAATTATATATATAATAAATAGACCGCTTACAAAGGTCGTCTACATTGGTGTGTTCGCAGTGTTTGCATTGCTTTGTACGCAACTTGAAGGGTGAGAGAGACGGTAAATTGCTGGGTAAATGTGAATAATAGTTGTGCTAGTGATATCTTTGTGATGACAATAGCGTATATAGGTGCGGTCACGTTGCCATCAAGCGGATCGTAAATCCTGAATACATTAAAATGTCTCAATCGATAGTGATATCTAATCATTTGATATTAGGTTCAAAATGTATAGTAAATATTTGTCAAATTGGAGGATGATCTGTTATAGAGTATCTATGATGTAAAATACGTAAATAATATGAACTATGGGTATTTAATATCGTGTTTATTATACTCATTCGTTATTAAATACACAACTGCCGCAAGAGCGAACTCAATAATAATATAGCGTTGATTCCCGACAATCAAATAGTATAAAATTACATCTGACCAGTTATTGGTTGTACTAATTGTATTAATTAGCTTAATTGTGTTGTTTTCGAAAGTAAATTGATCAGGACTCCGTTGATTGCATACCTTAATTAATAATATTGTTTTTGTGTATAGTTGTTTGCACAATTAGTATTGGCAAATTTGTTAGAGTATTAAAAGGGAATGTAGCCTTTAGGAGGAACAGCATTCACTCATTTACTATGAGTATATTGATATCATTCTTAGGTCTTTACTCTACTATTTTTACGCATATATATGAAAATTTATCCCTATTTCTTTTGGTCACGTCACGTTAACAGCTGGACCGATTTCATTTTTTTTGTTGTGTTTGTTTTTGTCAGAAGAAGGTTCTTACGATGACTATTTAGTTCGAATTGGAATAATTATCTATTAATCTATATATTTACTTATATATATAAATAAATATTTATAAATGTACTAAACTACTCTGCCAGTAAGTACCACACCGCTTTCTATTAATGATATAAATTCTTAATCGGTCTAGTCATTTTGCGGGTATTACTAACAAAAATACATATCATTTTTCTTAATATTAGTTCAGATGAGCAAACTCGTGATATATATTGTTTTGAATGTATCACTATTACACGGATTATTACTATATTAATAGCATCGCCACATATAATAAAACAAAGTCGCGTTCCGCTGTCTGTCTGTCTGTCCCTTTATATGCTTGCCGAGAATCTCTAAAATAACGTTACGGATTTTAATGCGGTTTTGAAACAATCATATTATAGTTTCAGTTGTATATATGCCTGTATGTTTATAACAGACTGATTCAAAGCCGTTTTAATCTAGATGTTATTGAAACTTTGTACACATATCAGGGATTGGTGCTTCTACATAATTCCATATAATTCCTCTGTATGAGAGCAAGTGTGACTACGCAGCCTGCGCATGCGTACTGTCAACCTAATTTGTAGCTTTAATAATCATCTAGTTAATATTATTTAACAATAAATCAAACAAAAAAGTGAAAAATAACAAAGTGTCAAAAAAAACTATACAGTACTTTTAAAATACATCAAACTGAAAAGTAAAATATTTTTATTACAAAATGAAAATATTAGTTGTATTCTGAACAAAGTATGGGGTGCGTTGTGCCATATTTTTTGTAGACCTAATAACTCGTCATTGATAAAGATAATGTTTATGATTACTTTGCAAACGCAGCCTGAACCCGACTAGACATTAAATTAAGGTATTGTATTGTAAAGGTCTACAAAAAGGTTTACAGTGGTGTATTTCCAACCCGCAATAATCATTTTTAATGTATCCGTGCGAATCCGGGGCGCGTCGCTAGTATACAATGTTCCGTAACCCTTTTTATTGTGTTTGATTTATCTGTTCAAAAGTTTTTACTGAAACTATTGATATTTTCAACAAATGTAAATACACAACTGTTTATTTATCAAACAAACAAATACAATTTTATTTTGACCAGTTACATGTGAAAATATTTTTTGCTTTTTTTTTAAATTAACCGACTTGTTTGAACAGTTTTTTGTTTGATGATGTAAATATAGTACCTTCCACTGCACCAGGTCGACACCTGGCACCGGTCTGGTACCTAAGAGGCGACTAAGGTACCTGAACCGACAGATGGCGGTATATCTATCTGGAACAGCGCAGCTCCAATGCACAGGGTGGAGATGGACAGCAGATTGCCTCCTCCTTTTTTTGGAAAGGCCTATGTCCAGCAGTGGACTTTCAATGGCTGCTATGATGATAATGATTATGATATATTTGCATTCCAATAAACCATTGGCCGTGTGGTGCCGGCAGAGTTAAATAGTACCCCCTGTACCAGATGACGTAAGAGGTGAATGAGGTACTGTAACCGACATAACGGCATCGATGGCGGTAAATCCACTCAAAGTAGAGAGCTACAGCTCAAATGACACAAGGCGGGAATGGGCAGCAGCATTCTCATCGTGAAGCGACGCTTCCTCTAACGCGCCAATTCGGAGCAAATTCCTCCATTGTTGGAGTGTCCTATGTCCAGCTGTAGACAGGTAAACTTTCTTCCTGGGATACACATGTTAATGAAATTAGCAGTAAGGTTACTGGAACGTTTCGTGCTCTCTATCGTTTAAAATATTTTCTTCCTCATAAAACCAAAACCCTTCTTATTCAATCCTTGGTTTTACCCATAATTGACTATGGTGACGTGTGCTGCACTAATATCTCTCAAGAACTCTTTAATAAATTGGATCGTCTATTAAACAACTGTCTTCGTTTCATTTTCGGTTTGCGTAAATACGATCATATTTCTCATTACCGTGTTCTTCTTGGCTGGCTTACTATTCGTGAACGTCGCAAAATTCGAGTTCCGTGATAAGTCGCTTAAAGAACTTATGTAACGGACATCATACAACACAAATAGACTACTTAAATAATGTATTTAACACCCAGACTCAGAACAAACATAAATATCATTTATGTAAATATTTGTTCTGTGTGGGGATCGAACTAACTTCTGGCGCACAAAACAGGATCAATACTATCTGCGTCATCGGACCATCTCTGTATAAAGCTATAATAAATAGTCATTTAAGGTTGTTAAAATGAAAGAGTCGTGTTTTTGAGGAAAAAATGGGCCAACGTCCTTGACCCATATAGTATAGCGTCTGTCTGGCGATGATTATTACAATGGTTGATCAGAAGAGTTCTGAGAATATCGTAACGTGTCAAGTCAGGGTGAGGCGAGTGACGAGGATCCAGCCTTGTCGTGCTGCCTTTCATTATAATTAGACCGTCTTTGTCAGAACCGGGAACGCTACTCACACGTGTTGTTTATTCTGATCTACCCACAGTTCCGTTGCCGTGCAGTACCGGCAGAGTATTATAGTACCTACCTCAGTGCTAGGTGTCCTACGAGGTTACTAAGGTACCAGAACCGACAGATGGTTGTATATCCATCCAAGACAGTGTAGCTCAAATGCAAAGGGTGGTGATGGGCAGCAGCATCACCGCTCGCAGTATTTGGCGCTGGATTAGGATCACTGCTATCTGGTATGTAAAATTATCACAGTACCCAGTAATTTCACGATCTCTTTCACTCGTCAAACCTAATAGATTTGAAGATTCCGGATTATCTATGTAGAATCTATTTATTACTGTTCTACGAAACTAGTTTGTAGCATGACCTAAATAAAGAATTACTATTCTAGATCAAGGTTTTAAGAGGTACCTAGGTTCTGTGATCGCAAATTGGCTATTACGTTTGTACACAAAGATATTTTGTTTTTCCCGGAGCTGTATACCTATATAGAATTAATTTGATTTTATTTACTTAAGAGTTTCCTGGGAATATAGTTTATATATTGAAATATGTTGACCTTTGCTTCGGCAACACGAAAAAATAACTTGGTTTTTGCTAAAATAAATGACCTGGAATATTTTTTTAATTATTTAAAGGTCACTTATTAGCATGCCAGAAAAACAACATGAGGTAGAACTCATTTAAAGGTCACCTGCGTCTTCTGATACTCACCTATTTCTACAGATAAATAGCTATATTTCTATTGCTATGTTTTAGTTTAAAGAGTGAGAGAGGCTGTGAAATTATGGATAATGTGACATAATATCTTCAAGTCATAAGGTTAGCAACGAGCATGCTGATAATCTTGTATAAAACCGAGCGTCAATACTATCGAACTGTATATTTGTTTGTCAACCTAGTTTATTTAAAGAACATATGTACTCGTATTTTGTATCTGGTATAAATGACTACCATTCTTACTTTTCCGTACCTTGAACTTGAGTGTCCGCAATAATCAGTTGACTTATCAAAGTAAACTTGTTCGTCATCGTCACAGAAGCTGTAGAGCGTCCACTGTTGGACAAAGGGCTCCTTTAAAAATGTTTTAAAATTAAATAAACAATATATATATATTACAAGTACTAGAGTACTTATCGCACTTTCTTTCCAATGTTTCTGTCATTTTTATTATTTATCTGTAGTAGTTATTAGTTAACTTTAACGTGTTCACTAATACATAATAAAACTAATACATATCACTTTATCTGTAAAACTACGTATTTAACGGCTCTAAAATGCTATTTATTTAGATTTCAACATTTTTAGTTTGATGTTTTAGTTTTTCTGCGGCAAGACTGACAAAATATGGGTCGAGAATTGAAAGTTACAATTAAATTTTTATTTATTTTTAATTTTAAGTTTTCCATCCACGCAGTTAGTGCTGACAGTATCCTGAAATCAGGCAGTGCTGTGATGTAGGCCTTGGTTCTTAATCAAATGTATGACAGGATCTTAGGCAGGTGGTATATACCACCCATATACCCCTTCTCTATTGTAATTAAGATGATTTTTATAGCGATAGATACGTAATACTTAAATAAATTCAACAGCCAGATACAAAAAAAACAAAAATATCGTCATAAATGTTTCTTCTAGGTAGAGATCAAACCTATAAGCCTTGGCGCACAAGACATGATCACTACCATCTGCGCCATTGAAGCCACCATCATTTGATTCGACTGAATAAAAAATACTGCGTCAAATGTTCTTTATTATTTCCTGGTCTCATGACCGAAACAGGTGGCGTGCCGATTACCATTCGGTGGGCATAAATCGAAGTGTCGACATAAACAACGAAGCAAAACATATCCCCATCAATATTTCGGGTCAAACCTTCCGAGATCGCGAAAGCAAACGAAATTCCTCGACAGTCCGCGGCCGGTTATTGAATGGATGCTAGGAAATGCTGGCACGATGTGTTTGCGAAAGGATTATGTTAGACGCCCGCGGGTTTAGAAATGATCATACACAATATACGCTTCGAAATGTGTTTACTGGGGATTCGAGTGGGTTATCACTTTAGTTTGTATTGATTTGTGTAGAAATTAATCTTGCAATTACTATATTTCATTATAAAGATTGCGAATGATCGAATTTCTTATAACTACTAATAAAGAAAATGTTATTGTTCCATCTATCTGTATATATTAAAAGAGAAACTGACTGACTGGACTTCTAATGTATAATGATTACTTATGTCACGGATATTAGACACCCCGACACAGAACAAATACAAATATTCATCATATAAATATTTGCTCAGGGCAGGGCTCAAACCTTTAACCTACACTACCTTTGGTGTACAAGATAGGATCACCAACAAATGCGCTAGCTGGCCCGTCATATAAAAGTTTGCCCTGGGTGTCGAAGCCACGATCCCTGGCACAAAAGATATAGTCACGATAAGGTAATCGTGAATATGCCATCGGACCTTCGAATTTAGGAAAACAGTATATTTTTAAATAGTTTTAGTCTATCTACAACTATTTTAAGATATGGTTATATACCATTAGGTGTTATTGGAACCCATATCACCATCAGTTTTTTTTGCAGGTTCTTTTCTGACGGCTCGCGTTATGTACCTATAATAAACTTCGTTATAAGACCCGTCTGGTGCCGGCAGTCTGGTACCGGTCAGAATCATCAGTCATTTGTATAAAATTGAAATTAGCAAATCTATATTCATAATTTTTTTTTTTGAAAATTTAAAAGGAATGGCCGACTTAAATAAAGATATATTTGATTTTGAATTTGATTTGGCTTAAAACATTTTCTCAGGTAGATTTCAATAACCAGATTTCACTTGTGAATTAATCTTGTCATATAAGTATTTGAAATTGCTTTCTCGTTGATAACTCTCCGTTCGATCGACCGATTTTAATAAAAAAAATTCTAGCAAAATTTATTCCTTTGAACATATCCTCAGTTTCGTAGAAATTAAGCCTTTGTTTAGATTGTTTTATTATATTGATCGATAGATATTTCATCATAGCGAGTTTAGAACACTTTTCTTCAAAGCCTAGTTTTATTTTTCAAAGCTTTAATTAAATGTTGTATTATATATGTTTTATCTTCATTAATAATATTTGGTATGTTACCCCGAAGCCTACTTGCTAAAGATTCTCCAACTTTCACTTCTTCATTGATATGTATTGGAAACCAATTTATCGAGGTACGCAAACATACCAAGAATCACTAGCGCTCCGTCAAATGTAGACATAAAGCAATTCAACAATATATTCATACATTAAAAATGCTGGACATAGGCCTCTCCAAGAAGGGGGGAATTTGCCCATAATTGGATGGATATCCCGCCATATATCGGTTTTGGTACCTTAGTCGTCTCTCACGACACCTGGTACGGGTTACTATTCTACTCTGCCGGTACCTCACGGCACAATATATCATTATCTGCCTCCATCCCCTTACTAAATATACAGCCTTTTGGCTGTGTACCATAGATAGTCACTACCAGCATCAAATAGATGGCGCTCATAGTACGTCAATGAATAACACGTTACATCGACAACTTTTTTTGGGGAAAATGTGCTTTATATTATTTTCACACGCACCAATTAAACCTCATGAACAATGCATATTTTTTCATAAAGTAAGTATTTTTGGCGCTGAAATTATTGTAATATAATAATATAAATTTACTCTTTTCAATGTAAAAATGGGTACGTTATATCTTTATATGTTTTGTTTCAGGGAATAATACTGTTTGTTGTTTTGTAAAAAGTTCAAGCTATACTATGTATATTCCTATTAATATTAACGTTAAAGGTTCTTGTTGAGTTTTGTTGGTCGAACAGAATAACGATTTTTTACAAATATTAGCAAGATTGAACAAATACTGTGCGTGATTTAGATAAACCAAACATTCAATTTTTTTAGGTTCACGTCTTATTTATTTATAAAAGGAGAAGCTGACTGATTTAATTAATGACTGACTGACTGACATGTCACGGCCAGGCCTAGACTACAAGACTTAGAATCTTGAAGTTTTGCACATCTTTTTATAACGTAGTGGAGCACTAAGAAATAAACTATTGAAACTTAATTCCCTAAAAGGGTAAAACGGGGGTGCAAAGGTAGTATGAAACTTTGCTTTTATGAAGTTCAATACAATCCAGTACATACATAGTTTCTTCATTGAAAGTCAAAAAACATGTGTAAATCATCCCTTAAGGGGGTTGCAAAGTAAGTATGAAATTTCTACAACCTTACTCGGGTGAAACTGCAGGACGCTGCTAAAATATATATGAGTCATACCTAACTCTCCCACTCAATGGAGTCATATGTACAAGCCTCTCCCTAAACACCGATCAAAATAGGGGTAAGAAAGCTGCACTGAGATACAGCACTCGAATAGTTCGATAATCGAGTTCGGGACAACTCTACTCGATAGCGTCGAGGTGCCGACAGGGAGCGATAGAGGTGCCACCCTTTATTTACCCTTTATTTATGTTTATCGGCAAAGCTTTTTTGATGCCATCCTTCTGGATAGATTTTAATGAAACTTCATCATATATCATATCACAATATAAAGTCCATTGTTGGACCATAATTGCTGCGTTGGACAGGCGTGGTGGTGATCGCAGAGCGCAACTTCTCGAGAGGGATGCTGCTGCTTATCCTCACCTTGTAGTACTTAGCTGCGCTGTTTTGGATGGATATACCGTCATCTGTCAGCTTCGGAACTTGGGTCGTTTCTTATGACACGTGGTACAAAGAAAATAATATATCAGCTATACGTTTTTAAGATTAATACAAGGATGATCACGGACCCTTGTCTTCCAAGGACTACATGTTTTTTCATCATTATGTTTCAGTTATCATTAAGAATCTTTGAGTTAATATATCAAGTGGTAATAAACAGGTATTAACATGAGATTGGTATTTTTATCACTTTTTTTTATTATTAGTTCAGGCGACCTTTTGTATGAGGTCTTTTGTACGATGTAAGTTGATTCGCCAACCTCTGATCATAAACGGTTGTAATGCAAAAGTGTTAAGCCATTTTCTTTAATAATTTAATTCCTGTAACGCAAAGCTTGTGCTACGAGTAAGTATGCGGGCGCTTCCTTGCCAGTTCTAAGTTATCTAGAAGGTTCAAAGGAAAATAATGGTTTAAGTTTAATATGCTTTATAAGTCTAATAGAAATAAACTTTCGCCAACTTGCTTTGTTAATATTAAATAATTTGCTTAAGATTTTTTGATTAAAGAAATAACCGTTAATATACGAAGGTCCACTTCTGGATATTGACCTCCACAAGATAGGGGAAATATTGCCGTGAGGTATCGACATAGTAAAATAGGGCCTCCCCTTGTACCAGATGTCGTGAGAGGCGACTAAGGTACCAAAAGTGACAGATGGCGGTATATCCATCCGATATAGTAAAGCTTAAATGCACAAGGCGGGGATAGGCAGCAGCATGTCCGTTGCAAAAGCCAACATGCTAGCCCAGCGCGGCCATTATGGGTGAAATTGTCCTTTTTTGGGGAGGCCTACTTTTTAGAAAGATGATGTTGAATCGCAATGTAACTTTTAACATAATATTTATCTATCTGTTCCTTAAAGATTTAAACGTAGTGCATATTCCGGGTACAGCCATTATCTTTTAAAATCTTGAGAGCATTTTTTTTCTATCAACAAATGATGCATTTTATACGATAATTATTTTTGAACCATAGTGTCAGTTATTCCTCTTCGTCGAGTCGATATACATACGGACGAAAATAATTAAAATAAAAACATATATTTCACAATAGTCGAGGTTTGAACCACCAACCTCAGCGCTCGCCTGAATTAAGTCCATGCGTCTAAGTCCAGGCACGCTCACATCCCGATCTACGTATATTGCGTACAACTCCCAAATCGACAAATAGCGTTTCCAGCTGTTGTTTGCTTGCAGAAGTTGCTTAATGACAAAACGAACCAGCTGTACCAATCTGTTAAATGTTCCTTGCATCTCATCCTTCGTATTAGCCCATCAGCACTGACCAGACAGACAATACTACCTCTACTTTTAACCAATTTATTTTTATTAACTAGGTCGACAAACAAGTATATAGTCAGCGTCACTGCAGTTTACAGACGTTTGCAATATCATATTACTAACGCGTTGCCAACCTTGTGACTTGAGGATATTACGTCACAATATCCAGTAAATTCCCTTCCTCTCAATGCAGCAATGCAAATACTGTTATTTGGCGGTAGAAATAAGTTAGAGTGAATTACTAAGGCAGGCGACCTATTGTATGAGGTCTACCTCATGTAAATCACCTATAGGAATTTAAACCTCAATTTTAGACACCGCGCGACAAAACTCTGACAGGAACCCCATAAGCCTTGACAGAGAACCCGTGGTTAACCTGTAAACTCTATCTAGTAGGGTCTTGTAGATAGGGTTAGTATCACCTTTTAATACAGAAAGAGGCACCGTTCTACTCTTATAGTACCTCACTATAATGTGATCGCATTACCAGCGCTGATTAACGGAACTTTTATCTACCAGCCAATCATCATCAAGTCATCAAGTGATTTCTAACAGGACTACTTGTACGCAGCCTGTATCTATCGTGATTCCGAGATTTTGATCAGATTGGCTATCCAACTTGTAGGTGGATATCCTACGCTACGATTATCTTGATTCCAGAACTTCACAGTTTTACCTAGAGTCGAGGAATACCATTACATTTGTCATCACACACCGAGTGGCGATAAATATCACAGTTATGTTGCGTTACATTGCGTCGTCGGAATGTTTACGATCCAGAACCTTACTTATATGTGAGGATCAAAAGCTGCATTCCTGCTCCAGACAAAGACATCGCAGTTAATTACAAACAGCCGCGCGAGACAGCCGTATCCTCGTCAAACACTGACATGTTTCTTGTATCTCCATCCACTACATTGTTGATCAAGATTATTTCGATGTGTGTTGGAATTTAGAGAATGTAATAATTAGTGTATTGCCAAGATATTTTGTTTGTATATTGTACTTCATCTGTAAAGTCAAAACGAAACTTCTGAAGCTAGATCTTCTTACTAATTTCAGAACAGATCTTATTACTTACGAGTACCTACTTAGGTTAATATCTCAAATTTTTTTTCATCAATAAAATAAAAATTCTAAACGTTGATCGCCACAATAAGATTGTAGCAGACTACAATCTTATCGAAAGAAATAAATATTGTGTTTTTATTTATTTCTACAGTTCTCGTATTGCTATGCCGTTGAAGTTAGAAATACGCAGTGAAATTACCGAGTAATGTGGTACTATCTAAATTACATAGTATCTAAAAGTCACATCATCAACGCGCTAGTGAGCGCGCTGATCATTGTGATGTTACGGACAGACAGCGGTGAGTGATATTATTTTGTACTATGTGGTGATAAAGAGTTAAGCCAATACAAATATTTTTAACATCCTTGGAGAAGTCTATGTCTATCGAGGTATTTATACTAGAGACCATTGTAAAAGATCTAAATATGAGTTATAGAATTCCATATCTATCAAAATTAAGAATCCCTTTTATGTTACTTGGTAAACGTTTTTATTTTCAATTCAACTTGTCTCTATTCATCGGCTGTTTCAAAAACGGATAGCCATTGAAAGTTCAATACAGTCGATACCGCGCTCTCAAAGACGTAAAGTATTACCGGTAATGAAATATACTTGAGCAAGGAAATGTATATATCCAAGTTATTTCCCCGTTTCCGCTTGCTTTCACGACATCTTGTAATAACGCACTCTCCTAACACAAACGAACTACGACTGAGTTTTATGAAAAAAATAAACGAGTCTAGGCACCCCGGGGAGTTCAACTGTCAACACTTGTTTTTGTCGTTTTAGTGAGGCTCGAGGAACACTACATTCCTGTCCATTAGACAACGGAATGAGGTGTGCGGTGGTGCGGGATAGGTATATGTGCTTGTGGTGGGTGCGAGCGAGAGAGCCTTGCATGATATTTATCGTGGGTCAAACGTTCACCAGACAATATTGTCTTATTCGAATTCCCCTTGCGCTTGGCGGCTGCCTCATACACACAGACTACGCAGAATTGATGCAGATAACTATTTAGTTTTATATATATGATTTGTATAAAATTTACACTTAAGACTTTTTCCTTCATCAGTTCATGTGAGTATATGTATATTTTTGTTAAGCTTCATTCAATGTTTATTTTACTAGACTAAGTTGCATGCATGCGTACTTTCTATTTGAAACTAAGCGTCACCCGCAGCTTGAAGACACTCGTAATATCACTAGCATGTGGCCAACCTTAATACTTAGGCTACTATTAGTCAAAGCGTGATGTAATATAGCCCAAGTAAAGTGTTAGGTCTGCTATCAGTAAAAGTCCCATCAAAAATGGTTCAGCCGTTTACAGAGATAATCTCAAACAAAAAGATACACACACAAAAATATCTATATGTACAAAAGGTAGTCGGCATTGGTGCCTCGCTCTCACACTTTTCTACCGCAAAATAGCAGTGTTCGCATAGCTGCGTTCCAGTCTGAAGGGTGAGATAGACAGTGAATTTACTGGGTAATGTTACATAATATCCTTAAGTAGTGATATTCTTGTTACGAGCGTCTATAAGCTGCTGTGTCACTTCTATTACGTGGACTGTATGCTTATTTGTCGACCTGGTCACATAAAATAAGGTTGTTTTAATATTACAAACAAATTCTGAATTTTTATATATATATGTATAGATTATTCTAAAGGGAACTGAAACTACATGAGTAAAACCTAGAGGGCGCTGCTAGAAATACCAACAAGCGGCTTGTGTCGTCACACTGTTGGTTGGCCAGTCTGTGTCGGTCCCCGATCCATACGCTCGGGCTATAAGACTCCGTTTATTGATCTTATAGATTTGTAGTGAACCCCTATTTATTTACTGCCTTCAGACAACATTTATACAGCCCCTAAGCAGATTTATATTATTTATAGAACGACAACAAATCATGTGCTCGCGAATTCATATCAATATTTCAATTTTCAATTATGCTGAAGTATGATATATTTTCGTGCGGCGAATGTAATTTCTAGATCTGGGCTAAGTGGATCTAGATCAAAGTGTCTGACATATTTTATTATTGATTGTTTAGTCTTATTTATTTATAAATACAAAATCTAAAATATTTAATCTATTCCAATAATACAAATTTAATACATACATCTCAGTAAAAACAATACAAATTCTGTTAAAAATAATATAAAATTTTTTATAAACGGCAACCACAAAACCAAACCGCAGAACCAAAATTACAGACATTGCCTGGTGAATTAGTAAGTTGAAGTGGCAGTGGGCACGGCATTCGGTACGCAATACCAATGGTCGATGGAGTCGTAAGGTTCTGGAATGGAGAACACGTACCGACAAGCGCTGCGTAGGGTGTCCACCTACTGTCCAGATGGACAGACGATCTGACTAAAACCGCAGGATCGAGCTGGAAACAGGACGCATATAGCCGGTCCTATTGGCGATTACTTGAGGAGGCCTATGTCCAGCAGTGGACGTCACGTCTTATGGCTGATACGATGATGATGACAATAACATATATTCAACACCCAGACACAGAACAAACACAAATATAATTATATAAATATTAGTCCTGGGTGGGGATCATACCTACGACCTTTGGCGCACCAGATAGGATCACTACCATCTTCGCCATCGGGCTCATCCTCAGTTAGATAAAAAAATTGTATAATTAATATTTGTATTTTTCGGTGTTTGAGCGTTAAATGTGTATTTAAGGATTATATTTATATTTGCTCTGTTGTCTTATGTGACAAGCGATCGTCGAGCGTCGTCTGTCTGATTTTCGCGATATTCTGTCAGGATTTTAAAGTTACCATCAGATTTCGTTTTACCGACTGCTTCGAACTTGTTAAAGTTTGGTATTTGAGTGTAGGTATCTGTCTACTACATTGTAGATACTAAGCTGATGTCTCAGCACAAAAAGAACATTAGGAAAAATATCGGTCGTGCAGTTCTCTGACATGGCGAAGATACAGGTTCGAATCCCGCTTGAATCTAAAGACAAAAAATTTAATAATTCAATGAATAAAAATCTAAGTAGCCACTTAATAAGTAACATTTATGTACATATCAAAGTTAAATGCATCTTTTGTAAGAAAAAAGATAACATAAACCCTGTTGAAATAATCTCGTGAAAAACTAAGTTGGAGTAACTCAGATATTCTTACGAGTTAATTTTCTTTATAGCCAATGCTCGTATTTTTTGGATTAAGGCAATAAAGTTAGGTCGTGCACATCATAGATCTTGGTCTGCGCGTCTAACGGGGGTACTATATATTATGTAAGAACAGAATGATGTAAATTACATTTGCATATGGCTGTATCTAAATTGTGATGTTTTATATCACTGCCCATAAACTAACTTAGCATTTTCACCAAGTGTTTGTTCTCCACTTTGTTTTTTCAGCTATGGAGTAATATTGAACTATTCAAATTGATGGGAACAGTTTCTGACTGTCTATAAAGTTATGAAAGTGGAACCATTTATATATACTTATTTGTCTCGACTTATTTAAAAAAATTACCGTGGAGTGGCAGTGCAGAATAGTACCACCCTCTGTACCAGGTGTCATAAGAGGTGACTAAGGTATCAGAACCGACAGATGACGGTATATCCATCCTAAACAGTGGAGCTTAAACGCACAGGGCAGGAATAGACAGCAGCATCTCTGTCGCAAAAGCTGTGCACCGCGATTGCTAACACGCTTTCCTAGCGCGGTAATAACGGGCAGAATTCCCCCTTTATTAGGGAAGTCAATGTCCAGCAGTGGACTTCCAAACATGGTAATGAAGATGATTTTAAAATTGTCGATTATCAGCTGAAACGCATTTAACATTCGATTATATTAAAAAATATGATATTGCTGAAAATAAAATTTTCTTTTTTATGAAATTATGTTAGGTAATTTCTAAAATTATTAATCAATATTTGATAAAATTATGTAAGATCATTTCTAAAATTATCTAACATAATTTCATACAAAAGAAAAAATTCAAATTTAGCCGTTTTGAGAAAATGTTACTTTAATGACTTTTTATTCATATACACGTCAATAATTTAAAAACTAAAATAGTCAGATTGCTGAAATATCATTTGTAAATAGCTTATTTGTTTGGTAATTAATGGAATGCATTTTTTTGTGATTATTTTATTTCATACCTAACATGTGATTTGACATTTTCTTGCCGGGAAGCAATACATATTATTCTCACATCTCATACATTGACTAATTCCATGACGAGTAGCTTAAAACTAGTGTTAGGTACATAAGATAACAGAAAAATTACAAAGATACCACTTAAATAGATATATTTAACACCCAGATACAGAGCAAACATATATATTATCATATAGATATATATATGGTTAGTGGGCCCCACCCTGGACTAGAAATATATATATATATATATAGAAATATATATATATATATATATACATACATATATATATATATATATATATATATAGACCTGACTCCGTGGCTTAAATCTCTTTTCTTAATCTTTCTTAAAACAGAGGTATAACAAATAACTTTAATTCATATATTCAACACCTACACATAGGACAAACAAATATCATCACATAGTGGGGGTCGAACCCACGACCCCTAGCGCATAAGATAGGATCACTACCAGCTGCGCCATCGGGCTCTTCAATTTATATCTTCCACATATAGACCTATATATATGTGGAAGAACCAAGCACATTGATTACGTATATACATAAATAACTATTACTCAAATTTACCGAACCCTTTTTGAGCAGTTGTTAGTAATGAAGTGATCCATCGTTGATGGGGCCCTAGGGACCTCTGGGGACCTCGGGGCTAGGGAGACCCGACAGCGACAAGTGGTCGCCTCAATATGGGACTGTTTAGGGTTAGGGTCTCTGTTAATTTATTGCCCGATTTAATAGCGCTAGATGTGTAAACATTTTTATTCCATAAAACTATTGTTACAGTCTTAAAACGCAGTCTTATTGGTTGCCTGGAAGAGCTCGCTCTATGCGGTAAGGGCGCCTATTGTACAGTTTTAATTTTTAAATTTGCATCCATTTGTTTAATCGGTGTACAATAAAGAGTTTTATTATAATTTTATTTCAACTTTTTCATTTTATGAATGTTTTTGTGTGGTTTTAGTGGATAACAATAAACAATTTATTTGCTTATTTATTTGTCAGGACAAGCAAGAAGGTCAAACATCTTAACAAGTAAAGAAATGCAAGGATACTGGTATACATTTCTTGGAGTTGTTGCGGATAGATTTTGTATAGTGTATAGTGTTGTAGTACCGAGAAACTAAAACTAGATAAATCAATTACCTCAACATTAAAAACTCATCAAGAAAAAATTATTAACATTGAATCAGTAATTTAAAAGTTCATTCGATTTTTTTTCTGTTAAGTGTTTAAAATTTGAGGCGGAATCTAAAACCGCCGTATTACTACCGATTTATGTCGAATATCAGTCAGTCATTTCAAAAATACGGTAAATAATTAGCTACTGCAACTGAAATACAATTATTTTATTAGCATTTATCAAATTGATTTTCTAGTAAACATGTTTTTTAATATAAAGTATAACTCGCAATGTATAACTTGCAATGCAATAAAGTTGTTTTTTCAGGGATTGGAGCGTGAGTACTGGATTATTGAAAAAAAAATAGTTTATGCGCTTATTATGTAGATACACATTTTAAATAGAAGATTATAAATTAACATTTCAATTATGATTTAAAATGTTGTGGAATAACTAATGACTACGTTTTATCAACTTAAGGAAAAAAAGACATACTTTTCTGCAAATCTAATGGTGTTGTCTACAAAATAAGCAATAGTCATCTCAAGGATATCCCCATCTAGTATGATCCCTGAAGAGATTGGAACAATGCTATGCCTAATAGAAGAATATGTATATGCCTTTATCATATCAGCCATTGGATATTAGCTACTGCACATAGGTCTCTCCAGGGAATTTCCCTTTCTTGGAGAGATCTATGTTGCCGATAATTACTGTGCTGGGCGATCGTAGTGGAAATCGCAGCGCGTCCCACAATCGCACGCGTTTACAATGGGGATACTGCTGCCCCTTCCCGCTCAGTGTATATTCCAATTGGATATACTGCTATATGTCAGTTTAGATACCTTAGCCGTTTCTTACGTCAGTTGGAGCAAAGGAAATTACTTTTCCACTCCGCTGGTATCTCACAGCAGATGTGTACTTTTATCATCATTATTACAGCCATTGGAAGTCCACTGCTGGACATAGGCCTCCCCAAGAAAGGGGGAATTTTACCCATAATTGCCACGTTGAGCAAGCGTGTTGGCAATTGGTGAGCGCAGCTTTCGCGACGGGGATGCTGCTGCCCATCACCGCCCTCTGCATTTGAGCTACACTCTTTCGGATGGATATACGGCCATCTGTCGGTTCTGGTATCTTAGTCGCCTCTAACGACACCTGGTTCAGAGGGAGGTATTATTCTACTCTGCCGATACCTCTTGGCTGTGTACCCTGTGGCAAATAAAGGCCTATTTAATGAATCAGCGTTTTAAATGTAACCCAGTCAAGTTAGGAAGATACGGGCATTTTACCGCAACACCCATTTCTACTGGAAATA
The DNA here is from genome assembly GCA_020976665.1 of Heortia vitessoides. Classification (NCBI taxonomy): domain Eukaryota; kingdom Metazoa; phylum Arthropoda; class Insecta; order Lepidoptera; family Crambidae; genus Heortia; species Heortia vitessoides. The sequence goes on from JACJUM010003129.1 coordinate 17,399,074, forward strand.
AGAGTTGTGGTTAAAAATACAAACCTTGGCCATAAATATTTCTGGGGCACGCTCTAAAGCGGCGGCCATGAATAAGGCAGGAACAAGGCATTGTGTTGACCCACACGCACTCGGGCCCGCTTTCCTACTTTCCTGGATAGTGATGTCGACGAGAGTTGATATAAATGTTTTTTGTAATTATATCGATAAGTATACCTAATGATTTATTTAAAGCATCTTTAAGACAAAAGATATCATGTGGATATTAGATTTCTTAGAAAAAAAATATATATATATGAAAAAAAAATTCTAATACCATAAGACCAATAAACTGTCAGAGCCGGGAGAGAGTACGGGGTACCAGCAGAATAGAATAGTACCTCTCCCTGTACTAGGTGTCGCAAGAATTGACTGACATAAATATGAAACGTAATGAAACTGACAGGTGGCTGTATATCCATCCGAAACAGTGCAGTTTAAATACTACAGAGTGAGAATGGGCAGCTGCATCCTCGTCGCGAAGTTGCGCTGTGCGATAGCCACCTCGCCTGCCCAGCGCGGCATTTATGAGCAAAAATCCTCCTATCAATGGGACGTCTATATCTAACAGTGGACTTTAAATAGCTGATATGATGATGATACCATCAAAACCGGCTTGCATGTCACAAACATCGATAAAACGATCTTCTCACTACAACATGTGATGTATGTCACACCGGCAACGCACTAATGATTGGACTATAACGATTCTGTTACGCGCCCGTAATATTCGCCCTTTACCAACCTGACGAATATTTGCAGTATTCAGTAAGCGCCCATTTTCGTTTTTCTCATATATTATTTATATATGAGAAAAACAAAAATGATTTATATTTATTGTATATCTCCAAGGTAAATTTCTTAAATCCAGGTGCTTTAAGCGACTTTCTTACGTCACGGACTTTAGATAACAGATGAATGACAAATACAATCCTTATGTATATACTTTCAACAACCAGACACAGAACAAACACAAATATCATCTTATAAATATTCGTCCTGGGTGGGGACCGAACCCACCACCCCTGACGCATAAGAGAGGATCCATCCGGCAAAAAACCTCCTTTCTTAGAAAGGCTTATGTCCAGTAGTGGACTTTTATAACTGGTATGATGATATTGATGATTAAGTTATGATATTTTGTGTATACAATCATTAAACCGTTATATACATATTTTTGATTTTGAAATAGCCATAGAATATTAAAAGGAAATATTTTTTTCCGGTGTAACAGAAAATATTATCAGAATCAGTCAGTATTATGCTCGTCACAAAAATATATCCAATTTTATTTTTCTTATTTGTTGCAGGTTATTAAAAGCTTATCAAATTCTTCAAGGCATATAAATCTAAACTAGCAACTCAATTTTATTTGGTGTATCTAACAAAGTTGCTAAGAAAATTGGTCTGAAATATTTTACCGGCCTTTCTTAAAGAAGATATAAATAGGTACAAAACTATTTTCGCAAAACTCTGACGTCTTGTTCCGTCTTAGTGAAATATTATCTTTAACTAACTTAAATGAAAAATTTTATAAAGTTGGTGTTCTCTATCTTTATTGTTTGCCGCAGGCATATTATCAGTTTAATTCCTTGTGTTTGAAAAAATGCTATACTTTTATATTATTAATTTTCTATTAATTAATAAACGATGGTTCGTACACTATAAAATGCCTCATCACCATCAACTGCTCGACGTGGGTTTCTCCTACTAATAACAACATTCCCAATTCTTTCTATACTTACCGCACTAGGCGTGCGTGATGGCTATCGCAGAGCGACGCATCTCGAAAGGAACGCTGCTGCGTAATTTCTGCTTTGTTGCCATCTCCATCTGCCACTTTTGGTGTCTAAATCATCTCTTCAAGGAAGCAAGTGGAAGGTACTGTTCTACTCTACCGGTACCTAAAAGGCACCCATAACACCTGCTTATTTTGTACTATTCATCATTTATCACTCTCTGCATCCATTTCTATTTAAATATAATCGGTTTGAGATTAAGGGTTAATAAATAAGGTTAGCAAGTTCATATTATTCACTGTTTGTATATTATCTATATTTGAATGAAACTAGAGGTAGACCTCTTACGAAGGTCGTCTGCATTCGGGTACCTGACTCTCACCAATTTCTACCTCTAAATAGCTGTGTTCACGTTGCTGTGTTCAAAATACCGTTTTAATAAAAATATATTTGATTATGAATATTATGTATGAGAGTAATCTGTAAGTGAACTTATAATAAATACATAAAATGTGATAATGTAATTAATATTTTTGGCAAAGTATATCATCATCATCATCAACATCAAACCAGCCATTGGAAGTCAACTGCTGGACATAGGTCTCCCCAAAAGGGGGAATTTGCCCATAATTGCCGCGCCGGGCGAGTGTGTTGAAAATTGCTGAACGTAATTTCACGACAAGAATGCTGTTGCCCATCCACACCCTGTGCATTTAAAATGCACTGTTAAGGATGAACATACAGGTACAGGGGGAGGTACTATTCTTTTCGGCCGGCACCTCTGGGCTAAAATTGTATCGCTGAATAAAAAAATATTGTGTTGGATATAAAGTCATAGGTATTAATTTCAATAGATGTGCAATTATATAGGATGGGCGCAAAGCGACTAACGCACGCTCCCAATTTAATAATATGAAGATTCAATTAGTATCATAAACAAAATAACATTCAGCAAACATTCCTCAATTTCCAATACAAACTCGCAAATCGTTCATAAAACAAATAAAAGTATTTCCCATTCATACAAAAAAAAGATAACAAATTCATTGGACGAACGGGAAAACAAATATTGGATTTGACTGCTCGATTGTATTATATTTGATTTTAATCTCGATGATTCGAGACTGGCAAAATACGGATTAAGACAAACAAAATAAATGACACCCTCTGTTTTGGTGCAATCTGCATATGAAATAAGTATTTTAAAAGCTTACATAAATTAATCCAACACGCTTAGAAGATTAAATTTGAGTGAATTTAAAACAATGTTTTTGGTAGAAATACAAAATAAATAAATACATTTGCACAAATTAGTGGCTATGGCTTAAAATCAAAGTAGTCAAAAAACAAAAACGAATAATAACAATAAAAAAAGATCAATAAATGCCAGAAAATAGGTCCAACTGAATAAATATGTAATTTAAAAATGTCTGAAACTGATAATAATAATAATAATAATTGTTTTTCTCCTTTACACTTAAGAACGAATGTACAATAAATTTACATATATTGAACTAATTGAATCAAGTTTAAAGTGCGGCGGAGACTGGAGTCTGAAATAAGCTTATCTTACTAAAATTGTAATTTCCAAATTACGAGGCCTCCCTACCGGTACAACAATATATACTGATATATTAGTGTATGTATTAGTTTATATAAAATTAAGGAATTGGAAATCTTTATGCTACTGTGAGTTTGTGTTTTTGTGTGTGTTTGGGTATATAGTTATTAAAGTTTGAGAATTTCGAAATTAATGGAAATAATCTACCTACCTTTAATCTACCTTTAATCTATAATCTATAATAATATACTCTGACTTGCTTATTTATATTATTGCAGTATTTGTGTAGCCTGATTTAATATTCATTTTCTGGCATACATCAGGTTGTCTTCTCCGTAATTCTTTTGTATTTGCAATTAATCTAGGGTGTGTTAATTTATTCTGTCTATGTTGATAAAATAAAATCTGTCTTACTGTCACTATACCGATTTTAGCATATAATTGTTGAGTTGGGTAAAGAATGAGTTTGAAAAGTTTTGTCTTTGATGAATTAGGGAGAGTGAGTTTGCAACTAGCCAGTGACACACTATATTGAAGCCTGTTAGTGCTATAGTGTAGACTTTTTCTCACGTTTCTGTGTAAAAAGGAAGGGTAGTATCGTCCTCATAGAAAATTGTTTTGAAATTCTCTATATCCCATTGACAAAGCTTATTTGTGAAGCACAGAAACAGGTTAGGGCCAAGAACACTGCCTTGTGGGATTCCGCATTTCACGGTGATCTCACCGCTTTTGAGCTTACCAATCTTTACACATTACATTTAATAATAAAAATAATCACGCAACAATGACAGCTGTTGAACTCTGATACCCAATTGTTCCAAATTTGTTTCAAGGTGGGAAAACGAAATAGTATCAAATGCCTTTCTAAGGTCTTTAAATATTGTAAGACACTTAATTTTAACATTCAATTCCCTAACTATTATATCAGTAAATTCTATTTCTTTGATATTTTAAGTGCGGTGTTATTATCTATAATTTTCATTAATCTATTATTTAGTGAGTATAATGAGGCCTGAAGGACCTCCTTAAAGGTCTGATGAGCCATATATTCAATAACTACCGGCCAGAGATTACCATAGTCTATTTTTTATAACAATTATTTACTTCACTGCTTTGGTCACTTTTAGACAAAGCATCGTTGAGAAATTATGTGTTATGCTAGTTTTTAAGATCAAGTACAGGGAGATATATTTGTTCTGATCTTTAGGTATATAGTCTAAACTAAGTCTAAGAAGTATATTTGTTTGTTGTCTTGCATCCGTGACACAAGTGCCTTAAGTGATGAGATGTTGTGGGAATTAAAAATAAAAAATCTGCAATAATATGTAATGTTGTCGTATTTAAAAAAAATTATGGGTTTATAACATTCAACCATTTTAACAAAATGTTGAACACAAAAAGGCTATTTACGCAATTATTTGCCTGGCCTGACGACGCAGATGATAATGATCCTATCTTATTCGCCCATGATAAATATTTATATGAAGATATTTGTGTTCTTTTACGTAGTTGTTAATTATATGTATTTACGTATTATATATTTGACTTCTCTGTTGTCTGACGTCCGTTACATAAGTGTTACTTATTACAAAACATCCCGGAGTCAGGTCAATGTATGAAAATATGCTGAATTGAATAGTAAAGAGTAGTAAAGAAATCATTGTTACATTACTCTAAACAACATTACATAAAATGGTAAAATAAAAATTATTATTTTCCACATACATTTTTCTCGCAAAAATTCCCTACACTATTGTTGTCCATTCCTGTCATGAAGCCTGCATCGTCCGTCAAATCTCGATTTCCTCAACGACACTCCGGAAATGAGGTATCCTTTCGGGCAAAGACGTAATAATGTTAGTTGAAAGAGGAAACAAAATTTGTTAGAGCAACAAGCTGAACTGACGGAGTGTGATGGTGTGCGTTTGTTTGGAAATGATTCAGGATTTTTATATGGTGATATATATGTATCATATCCCCTATAGCTATATAGCTGCAAGGTCTTTGATACTGGGTACGAGTATATGCCGCGAGGTACTAGCAGAGTGTAATAGTACCTTTCTTTGTGTATGGCATCCATAAGCTACCGAGGAACCGGAATAGACAGTAATTGCTACCTTGCTAGACTTGACGTGAAGTAGATCTCATACAAATGCATTGGTACTTAACTTTATATTTCTGTGGCTAACTAGTAGTTTTCGCATTGTTGTGTTCCGCTTTGAAAGGTGAGAGTGGTTATTACTATTAGTGGTTATTAGTGGTTATTAGTGATTATTACCGGGTAATGTGACATCTTAAAATCACAAGCGATCTCGTAACGCACTAGTGAAATTCTTAATTTTACGAGCATTTATTACGCTCATTACGCTTAAAAAATCAAGAAGGCTTCTATCGTGTGTGAAAGAAAATAAAAAATATGCTTCTATCTAAAATGTATAAGAAAACTAATCCTTGGTTTGAAAGTATTGGAGATATCCTTATAGAAGACATTAAGAAGATTTAGCGGTGATATTTGAAAAAAAAACTAACTTTTGTCCCTCGCATTGAAAATGCTGTGTTCCAATCTGAAAGGTAAGAGAGGCAGTGAATTTACTGGGTAATGAGCCATAATATCCTTAAGTAACAAGATTGGCAACGTGTTAGTAATATTCTTGGGAAATTAAGAGGATTTCGAAGATTTCGTTTATTGGCTGCAGTGACGCTTACTATTACACGAACTGTATGATTGTTTATCGACCTGATTCAATCAAAAATAAAAAAGATTACTCTGCCATGTTTAAGCAATTCAGTCAACAAATTAATTACTCTTCCTTACTTTAAAAATTCAGACTGCGAGTTCCAGTTTGAATTTATAGTTTCCACTTTGCCCTCACTTACAAAGATCAGTTTTGAGTGCAACTCCTCTAATTGCAAGGCTGCTTATAGATTACAGTGATTACGTCTACGTCCACGCTGATTCATTTGCCAACCTCAAATTAAACATTACTAAAGGCTCTTTTAAATCAATTGAATGTTATTTATTGTTGTGTAATTTATCGTTTTGAATGATATCTACATATTTTATTCTTGTTTTTATTAAGATTTTATATAATCTTATACACGTTGTGTTTAGATATAGTTGATTTAAGTTTTCATTTTTGTTTTTGCATACTGGGTTTTCCTTAAATATTTGCTACATTTAGTACTCAGTACCGGCTGAGTAAAATAGTACCTCCCACTGCACCAGGCATCGTTAGAGGCAAATAAGGTATCAAAAACGGCAGATGGCGGTATATCGAAACAGCGCAGCTTAAATACTACAAGGAAAGGATGGGCGGCAACATCCTCCTCGTGATATTGTGCTCTGCGATATCCACCATGCCGGCCCAGTGGGAAGGCCCATATCCAACACTTGAAAACCAATGGCTGATATGATTAATAAATATGGGATTTTTTTTCAAAATAATGTTTTACATTAGTGCCTCCCTGTGTAACCTGGTATAGGTCGGAACCGATAGATGGTGGTATGCCCATCCGACATAGTGCAGCTTAAATACAAAGGGTAGGGAGGAGCAGCAGCATCCCCGTCACAAAACTGCAATCTGCGATTGCCAACACGGTTGCCCAGCACGGCAATTTGGTGTCAAAATTCCCCCTTATGTAATTCCCACTGATTCCCACTTCCCCTAATTCCAACTGATGTACACAAGCCTCCCCAAGGCTTGTGTACATCAGTGGACTTATAATGGCTGGAATTGTGAATATTTATATTTACATATGACATATATATGTATATATATATATATATATATATATATATATATATATATATATATATTATATACATGGAGAGCCCAGGTAAAAAACAGAAAATGTCACAAGCATATCAAAAACCAGAAGAAGAAATATTAGAAAGATAAAAAAACATACCATTATTATGTTGTGATAGCTCACATACATTGCTCCTTGTCTGAGCCCTTCAAATGTAAAACATCTATTAAAACATCAAATCATCTATTACAGAGATTTTTTTAGGATTTCTCTAATATACGCGAGAGTCTGAAGATCTAAGGGCGTTAAAAAAAATCTTAGACGTAAATCCCACAAACATTATATGTGACTAAAACCTAAATATGCGTTATAGCAACAAACAATATTTCGTCCAAAACAATTTTGAACAGGGTAAACGCCGACTTTGTATCCATGCACGTAACTCAGACGCCCTTAACTTGCCAACAATTTCAAGTGTGTCAGAAAATATGGAGCAAAATGGGCCATCGGAGCGTTAAGCTGCGATAAAATATGCAAAAAAGTAATTGAAATACCACTTACCTCTGAAATTTAAGCCACTCGAAACCGCGCGTGGGACTGACAATTCCATAATTTGTCACTGAATGTACTGAAATAGAAGACCAAGTGCTCTTTCCAATTTTATATTAGTTTTTCTAGTGCTCAGTCGTTTGAAAATATTGGACATATTGATAACAATTGACTTAACGACGTCTCCTGAAAATGTTATAATAAAGGCTTTTAAAATAAATAAAAAAATTCTCACAAGATCTCTTAAGCTGACCTGATTCTCTGACGGATATTAGACAACAAAGAAATCACAAATATACTACATAAATACATGTATTAAACACCCAGACACAGAACAAATTCAATTATTTTAAATAAATATTTGTCCTAGGTGAGTATTGAACCTACGACCTTTGGCTCATAAGAAAGGATCACTACCATCTGCGTCATCAGGCCTGTTAAATGTTCTTAATCTGGAGTAGAGAACCTTCCCCTGTACTAGGCGATTGAGATACCAAAACTGACACAAGGCGGTATACCCGAAACAGTGTAGCTAGGTATACGGTAATCGTAGATACGATCTCCATTCAGGACAGACAGTTTTAAAATGGAAAATTTTTGTTTTGGAAAATTCTTGTATTTGGGTGTTAAAAATATGTATTTGAGTATCATATTCGTAATTGCTATGTTATCTGATATACACAATTTAAATACTTGAAGCTCATCACGGAATACTCGGAATTCATACAATATCTCAGATGTTAATAGAAATGGCTATATCAAGCGTGTGGGATGTTACATGGATTTATTGATGACAAATAGTGGTTACTTATATTTTCTAGTAATATCAATTATATTTTTATATAAACTATAAGTAAATAACATTTATTATATAATAAATTCAGAAATCATCATCTCAGACATTAATCTCACTCCGAGATAAATCGCTGTAAGCCCTTGTGCTACAGACATCGGAAGAAAGATCCAATATCTGTGTAGTGTTACCAGCACCGACAGATGGCGGTATATCCACTCGAAACAGTACAGCTCAAATACACAGGATGGAGATGGGCAGCAGCATCTTCGTAGCAAAAGCTGCGCTCTGCGATTGCGAACACGCTTGCCCAGAGCGGCAATTATAGGCATAATTCCCCCATTGTTGGGATGGCTTAGATCCAGCAGTGGACTTCTAATGTCATGTACGATGATGATGACCCAGCAAATTCATTGCCTCTCTTATAGACTGAAGAATAGAGAGTGAGGTACCAATGCGGTCAACATTTTGTATGAGATCAATCTCATATGTTCATCGACTAAAAACCTATTTTTTTTATGTTATATGTATGGTTTTTCTTATTTATGGTGTGTACAATAAAGATTATTATTATCTTGAATTTCAATTACTTAAAACAATGAGACTGTTTTGGTATATAACTTAAATTCTAAAATTCACGGGCTTAGGTCAAGTGAACTTCAGGATTCTGATGGGAACAAGGAGGATCTTGCAAGAACTTTTGGAGAATGCGGTGTGAAGGATTGCCACTTTCTGCATAGTGATGTAAATGCTTTCTGGTAAGTCAAGGGTTCGTAGGGCATCAAGTAAGTGCTTAGGAATGACTCTAGTGCTTAAAAGCACCAGCGATACAATGTACACTTTATTCGTATTCCATATTTTAACAATTTCCTCCTTAAATTCTGAGTATTTATGTATATTTTCTGTGATAGTTTGATGTAGGTTATAAGTGTTATTATTATTAACTTAATAAATATTCACAAATGTCCACTTTAAAAAAAATATTAAATAAAATAATTATCGACCATTAACAGAAATTTGATTGTTCAATTGACCCGCGCGATTTCATATCGATCAAACTTCCAGCTTGTTCTTGTTTCGCTAAATAATCACATTTACCCATGTTAACATTACAAATCAAATTAAACTTCCAAATATGTAACGGTAGGTTGTAAACAAGATAACAACTTGTTATAAACAACTAACAACATCCGGTAAACAAAATCAAAATTTAAATCCAGAAAGCCACAATCAGAAGTTATTTCATAAAAATAGAATGGGCTCTGAGAATAAAATTCAAATGATAACGACCCATATCGAAGCCGATGACAAAGGTTGGTCCTTCGGGAGGAAAGCGCGCTGTATCCATTAAAAGTTGAATTAATGCGTCGGTGACTTCTCTGGTCGCTATCTGCTCTCAGGGGCTCTGATTTGACGAAGGTAAAGTTTTATTTTCATTTGGGCCTTAGTCTGAGTGTTTGATACAAGACCGGTCTATTTACGGTCGTCGTTTGCGTGTGTTGGAACTGCTTAATTTGTTATGCTGATATATTTTGGTGAATAAGTGAACACGTTTCAATACTACTTAAGAAATATTACCAATTAAATGTCAAAGACTAACATTTCCACGATCAATGTAACATTTCATTTAGATTTATCTAGTATCTTAGATTTACGTCTAAAGTCCGTACTAAGAACTCCTGTTAATAAATCTTAGATTCATCACTCCATCGCACATAGTTTTATTTTTTTTTATAAAAGATTCACCAACAATTATTATAACTTAATTATACTATTGATAAACTATCTTATAACATATAAATGATTTATTATTCTTATAAAATTTTGTGAAATGTAAAATTTTCATAGGAAATCACTGAATACAAAATATTATATCAGGGGTCAAAAAGAAATGATACGTAAGCATTTTATGACAATACAAAAATATATAAATATAGAATAATAATTTACTGTTAAAATTAAAGTGGCCGTATATCTTGGGATCTCCCTCATAATTGGAAATTACAACCTTTGGCCTATCCTATGTAGTTAAGAGTAATTAAATCCCCGAGTTTCATTTACAATGAAAAGTAAATTACATTTAATGTTATATAATAGTCCAAATCTAGAATATTCGATACAACTTCTAAAATACTATTTTATTTCCATTTTACTTTGTATATGATCCAATAACTCAATTAGTTTCGAATGATTCAAACTAGCCAATTCTATTTTGTGCTGCACTGACGGGAAGGCGGTCTGCATCCAGATTAAGATGCTGCGTGTACCCAATATTTAAATAATGAAGAAGTCTTTCCAAAGCAAATCAGAAAAGAGGAAAAAGCAAACCGTTGATAACGCAGATGCCAAATATCTCACGATTACGGTAATCATGGAGGTAAATGGCAAGGCAAGGAACTCCAACCGCATCTAAAATAAATAATATAAAACTAACTATTGATAATAGCCGTGGAATATCAGGAAATATCAACATTTCACACAATCCTCTGTTCCAGGTTTCAAAAGAAGCAATTAATTTACAAAATTCGAACAGATGGTAATAAAAAAAATAGTATCAAGGACAAATAGTACCATCTTAATCTTAAAACAACATTTTACGACGTTTTACGACATCGGATCGGGCATCGGCCCAACTAGGTAATTAGGGCCAAAATATCCTCCAAAAATAGGAATAATTTCTTGGTAAGGTGTAAAGCTGTGAGTTACCGATAGACTAGAATAGTACCTTCCCCTGCACCAGTTGATGTCATAGGCGACTAAGATTTCAAAGCCATTCGATGGCATTGTATCCATCTAAAACAGCGTAGCTCAAATGCACATTTCTGCAGCCAAAGCAGTGTTCGCATTGTGTCCCAGTTTGAAGAGTGTGAGGGGCAGTGAAATTACTGGGTACTGTGACATATTATCTTCAAGTTATAAGACTGGCAATGCGCTAGTGATGTCCTTGTAATATTTTTTTGCATCTATAGGCTACGGTGAGCGGGAAACGCCATAAAACAAAATAACTTCCATTTTTAAACCTACGCTCGGCAGTCGCGCTGGGGCTGTCAAGTTTGGCTTATGTACAAAAAATAAAATGACACTCGAATAGTTTTTGACTTATTGCTGAGAATATAACAGATTTAACAGAAATATGAACCAATAAATACAAAAATAGCCGTGGGGTACTGGAACAGTGGAATAGTATATCTATTTGTGACTAGGTGAGACATGCATCTGAAATAGCGTAGCTTTAAGTGATATACTGCCATTTGTTGGTTTGAGGAAATCAGTTGCTTCTTTTTAGCGTAACTATATCTTATTTAATTATCATATAATACAGGAAAATGATATAACTATCTATTCCTATGTCCAATAGTAGATTTTCTATGGCTGATATGATGATGATGAAATACAAAAATATTTAAATTTTAGCAAAGCAAATAGCACTGCATTCAAACTCAATCTAATATATCGTGTTCCAGAGAGGTGTCTATGTGTGCGTTGCAAACTTTCTATGAACAATAATTTCCGTAACTGGTTTTATGTCTATACCATGAAATATACATAACAATTAGCTGGCTGAGATCTCACCGATTTGATAATACAAACAACTAACTTACATACCTCAAAACTAATTCCACTATCTCACGAGTCCGCTAAACAACCCCAAATAACTAAAAACAAGAACATCGAAAAAAATCGCTGACTTTTTATTATGATTGTATCCCCAACTTGCTCCATAACGATGAAGTGTAATTTCTGAACGTAACAGTTCGTTTCTTTTATTAGGAGTCGTGCTATAATATCATTATTTATATTGTGATATGAATAAATATTATATTTCTTATACCGATAATGTACAAATGCTTTTATTTTCTTAGTGATGTCATTAATACAATGATGAATTATCCATACTAATATTTATATTATTTTTCACAAGTATTTTGTTTTACACACCCTCATTTAAAACAAAGAAAGAAAACAACTACATCATAATTATCTTGTTTACTGGTAATATATAAAAGTAAAAATTTTTATTCAACTTTACAACTACTTTTATTTGAAAACCTCGTACAAAGGTCGTCACATTCGTACCTCATCATAATAGCCTTTGAAAGTCCTCTACTGGACATAAGCATCCCCAAGAAAATTGCGCGGCAATTATGGGCAATGCAGGGTACATTGCCCATAATTGCGCAATGTACCCCCTTTCTAGGGGAGGTCTATGTCCAGCAGTGTATTTTCAATAACTGTAATGATAATTATGGTGATGATAGACTGTGCTTACTATCAGGTGGACAGTCTGCTTGTTTGTCGACCAGGCTTAAAAAAAATTAACGCCTAAACGTCTGAAAGAAGTAAAACAATTGACATGCAACAAAGCACACTTAATAAACTCTTCACGAAACCTCTTAAAGAATCAATTTAGGAGAACTCATATAGATTATCCGACGGGAGTCAAAGGGCCGCGGAGTTTTGTACTTTTTCTAAACACCTTTATCATTGAAAGCCCGCGACACAAGACTACTGTATCCCATTTCCCTAAGGAGCTTGTTGCTAACAAGGAGAAAATTAAATTTAAGTTTAAATTCGCCTTAAACGCAAACTTTTCCAATGAACGAACAGCATTATTGGATTTTCGTTGTAAGAGTAAATATGCCCATTGCTGAATGTCGAAATGAATACTGTAGAGCTGGTTGGTTCCCGTGACTGAGTCTGCGTTCATAATTGTTTAATTTACTACTTCTCTATTTCAATGGAATATTTAGCACCGTTGAGTAGAGGCGGACTTGACTAGACTACTATAGCCGTATGGTACCGGCAGAGTAGAATAGTACTTACCGGGTATATACCAGGTATCGTAACAGGCTACTGAGATACCGGAATGATAGATGGTACCTATATCTTGCCGAACCAGAGTAGCTTGAATGCAATCGGGTGGAGATGGGTAGAAGCATTCTCATCGCGAAGCTACCAGGTTAGAATAGTACCTCCCTTTGTACCAGTTGTACGGTGTGACTAAGGTACCACAACCAATAGATGGCGGTATATACACCCGAGACAGAGTAGCTCAAACATATAGGGTAGGGATGGGCAGCAGCATCCACGCTTGCCCAGCGCAGCAGTTACGGGAAAAATTCCCCCTTTCTTCTCTAAGAATGCTTATGTCCAGCAGTCAACTTACAATGACTGTAATGATGATAATGTCACTTTTATGAAATTGTATATTAATATTTTTTTCATTAACTCTTTAGATTAACGTTAATAAGCAATAACTGTTAACATTTATACAAAATTTATTTGTGTTTGATCTTGTTTTACACGCCAAAGATCGTGATTTAGATATTTATGTTTGTTCTGTGTCTGGGTGAAAAACATTTGTATTTAAGCGGTATATTTGTGAAGGTGGTTTGGGCTTTTTGCTCGTGAATGGTTGGAATGTTTCCTTTAAGTGCCTTAGATATAAAATCTTATATAATATAATATAATCTATAAAATCTTAAAACATTTCAACCACCACCTACCCGAACTAATCTTGGTCATCAGGATTTAAGGACTCCAATTATCAGGATTCAAAATCATTATAACGATCTTCATGGAAATATTCAGGACTTGGATGTTTTTCATAACAATTACTATAAATTAATGCAACAGTTTGTCATCAATAGGCAGATATACTAATATATTGCCCATATGTTTAATTTTAAAATTTTGTTTAAACTACCAAAAATTGCAAAAAGTCATAAATATAGCTATTATATATTGTAGTAAATAATATTCGTTTTATTAATTTATTATTAAATTTATATATTAAGAATGTTGTGCTCACTCATAAGTGACATACATATCAACATATATAAAAAATATTACTATATACCTTGGATTAGTTTTATTACGTATGTTGTTAGTGAAACTTAATAAATTAATTAATAAAGAATTATTACGGAATCAGGTTAATATATATTATAGATAGAGTGGGAAGTTATTTAAAATGAAATGAAAAAAATATTGCCAATATTACTTGCCACTACGCTTGGTCAGTACGTTAATTATGGGCAAATTCCCTCTTACTTGAGGAGGCCTATGTCTAGCAATTGATTACACTAGCTAGTATGATGATGAGATTGAAAAATGCTGAATTTTATATTTTCTGCCGTGAGTTGCCGGCAGAGTAAAATAGTACCTCCCACTACAGCAGGTGTAGTAAGAGGCGACTAAGGTACCAGAATCGGGAGATGGCGGTAAATCCATCCGGTACAATGCAGCTCGATTGCACAGGGCGGGGGTGGGCAACAGAATCTCGTCGCGAAAGCTGCGCTCTGCGATCGCCAACACGCTTGCCCAGCCCGGCATTAATGGGCAAATACCTCCTTTTTCGGAGCGGCCTATGTCCGGCAGTGGACTTTCTATGGCTGGTATGATGATAATGAATTTTATTTTAAAAATAACAAAAAATCAAAAGCCTTAGGCTTCAGGCGGGACTCGAATCTGCATGTATTCCATCCCGAGAGACTGAACTAACAAAATGCTAAAGAAATTAAACAGACGCGTCGAATTTTTCGTAGTGTTCTTTTTGTTTCGAGAAATCACCCAAACTGTTTAATGATTTAAGTATTTACCTACAAACACTAATGTCTAACTTTTTTGAAGCAATCGATGTTATTTATCTCTCTGACGCTTTACGTAATGAAACATGCTCATTTTTCCATTCTTTGTGTTACATACGGGTCTGAGTTCCTTTCGAAATTTTATGCGCTCGGTGACACAAATATTGACAAATCTATGTAGAAGAAATTGTTTCTCAATTACTTATAGAGATTTTTTGCATTGGAATTGGAATTTTAGTTATAGATAATAAGTTAGCAACAAATAAGTTAATTCTATAAAATTCTATCTATAATCTTTGTAAGCCACCCAAGGACCCTCGTAAAAGTTTAAGGGCTCCCAAATAAGCGTTGAAAGTTATGGACCTTTGCAAATCACGGTTGTCATTTCCTAACAATTTTGTTGAGGAATACTGTATATACAGATACTCTATTATATCATCAAAAACACGTATTACGTCAGTGATCATTGTGACTTTGTAACCCTTAGGTTATCGATTAAACTCCTGGATTAAAACAAATATATTATTATTTAGAGTCCCTGAACTTTGTATATGTATTATCCCGATGATCCGGGATCTGTGTGATTTAAGTTCCGTTTAAATATTATAAATTATGTACCTGCATATAAACATAAGTCAATACAATTCTTCTCTGAATATATCCCAATCAAATTGTAACAAATCTGCTCTTGACAATTATAAACACAACAAAATATAATTATCCAATTTTGTGCAGGCGTTGTAGATATATATACATACACATATTTCAACGATTAATTTTTATTAAGCGTGTTGGTTTTATTAAGCTGCTGGCCATATCTGCCCTGTGAATTTCAGCCGCACTTTTTTGGATGGTTATACCGCCATCTGTGTTAGCTCTTCTAACCTTATTTGCTTCTTACAACTGGTACAGAGGGAGGTACTATTCTAACCTGGTACCTCACGGTATCATTAATACATTTGAGCGTTACATTATGATTGTTACTAATAATTAATACACCGTTGGACAACAATTTACAAATAACTGAAGCAAACTAGACCAGCTGTATCTGAAAACGGGCACGTTGGCGCAGATGGCACTGATCCTGTCTTATGCGCCAGGGGTCGAGGATTAGATCTCTAGATGTTATTTGTATTTGTTCTGTGTCTAGATGTTAGATATATGAGTTATTGCGATGCCAGCGCCATTATCAGCCGTGCGCAGAAGTAACGACACGACAATGCCAACTAGAAGAGCTAGATGGAGTCTATGACGTATCGTTCGGACTAGCGGAATTTGTTTGCATCGGACCACCGAATAGAGAACACGCATAGTTTTTTTTTTTTTTTCGGATGAACCTAGTGCTGGACTACTCAGACGTCAATTCCAGCGCCACCGACAAGAAACACGCATAGAAATTGGCAGCGTATGGTTGATATTCTGCTCAGGGCCTACCTTGATTATATGTATTGACTGTGTGAAAGTGTGATTTTTAATAAAAAGTGTCTGGGCGAAATTATACAGATTTTAATTAATTTCACGTCAACCAAAATAATCCACAAAACAACCATTGTCGAAACGTAGAGATAGCAGATCTCGATATATATCTCATCATGATATCATCATACCAAACATTGAAAACCACTTCTGAAAATAGGCCTCTCGAAGAAAGGAGGTTTTTTACCCATAATTGCCGCGCTGGGCAAGAATGTTGGTAATTGTAGAGCGCAGCCTTCGTGACGGGGATACTGATATCCATCCTCGCCCTGTGCATTAAAGCTGCACTGTTTTGGATGAAAATACCGTCACCTGTCGGTTCTGTTACCTTAGTCACCTCTTACAATACCTGGTGTAAGAGGAGGTACTATTGTACTTTGCCAGTACCTCACGGCAATATTATAATACATATGTATGTAGTATATTTGTGATTCCTCTGCTGTCTGTCTTCCACAATACAAGTGCTTTAAGCGACTTATCATGGAATCAGGTCAACTGAGCGGAAATTTATCTATACTAATAATATAAAGCTGAAGAGTTTATTTGTTTGTTTGTTTGTTTTAACGCACTAATCTTTGAAATCGCTGGTCCAATTTGTAAAATTCTTTGAGTGTTAGATAGTAAAAGTATCGGGGCTATTATAACCCTAAAGTCACAATTACTTGCGGATGAAGTCGCGGGCACAGCGATTTATTATAAAAAAAATATCTACGTCTGCTATTTGGTAAAATACCAAGACTGACAAGATGTGATCAACAAAATGGCATAAATTGTTTATCTAACTATCTATCTTAACAATTTTGCGAATATTGACAGGTACCCGTAAAAGAAAATGACACAGCTGTCAACGTTCGATACGCTAAAGGTTTTGCGCCGAGATAACCCGCGTGGAACGACGCTGAACCAGCGCTAGGGAAATGAGCGCCGTAAACTGAGCGACTCAACTTGCTGTCATGTGGCTTATGAGTGTCTCTTGCTATATAATCAGAACATAAAACTGAGTTACAACGTTAAAGGGTTTTCTTGAACATCGCGATCGTGTTTTGTTGAGTTGATTGAGTTTATAAAATAACATATGAATTTGTCTAGACTACGGTCTGATTATGAGGCTATAAATATAAAGTAATAAAAAGCGCTATATTGTTATGTAATATATTATCTGGATATATTTATTAATTTGTAAGCTGTGAGATACCGGCAGAGTAAAATAGTACTTTCATGTATCAGGCGTCTTAAGAGTCGACTAAGGTACCGGAAACAACATATGGCGCTATATCTACCCGAAGCAGTGTCGTTTAAATGCAACTAGGCGGAAATGGGCAGAAGCATTCTCGTCGTGAAATTTCGCTCTGCAATTGCCTACATGCATGCCCAGCGAGGTAATTATTGGCAAAATCCCCCTTTTTGGGGAGACCAGCAGTGAACGTTTTGCAGCTGCTCAGACGAAACTGGTAAAATATTTTTCGTACCAATATAGCACGTGTAGCTTAAGTCTGGTAAAGGGAATATGATCCCCGAGAAATTTAAAAATAATGATGTTAAAAATATTTAAAGCGATTATTAAAAAAAGGTTTTGTAGATTAATTTCCTTGGATTTTTACGTTATTTAAAAAAACTGCTTGAGGAAACAAAAAGGTATTCCAAATATAGGTATATTGTATTTTTTTTAAGAATTAATATTTTTGAAAATGTACGTACAATACAGCCGACACCAACAGGTCCAGTGACGCACGGTATTAATGTCATCAAATGCGCCAAAGACCATGGGTTCAATCCCTACCCAAATATTTATATGATGAATATATGTTTTTATCTTGTATCTGGGTGTTAAATATGTATTAACTATTATATTTGTGATTCTTTTGTAGTCTGAAGTCCGAATTGCTAGTGCTTAAATCGACTTACCTCGCATTCATTTCTATGTATGAGATGTTGTGTGAATATTATTATATCTTATTTTTACATACTTTTCTCTAACAATACAGATGCGAATGCGGATCAACAAGGTGGTTAAATATCGGTAGTTATTTACAAGAGTGACATAGATATTCAAGATGATATATAATATACAAAAAGTTTAATCATCATATCAGGCATTGGAAGTCTACTGCTGGAAACAGCGTCCTCAAGAAAGGGATAGTTTTCATACGCATAATTGCCACGCCGGGTGCAAGCATGACGGCAATCACAGAGCGCAACTTATGCCACGGGAATGCTGCTACACACCCCCGCTCCGTGAATGAACTACACTGGGTCGGATGGATACACCGCCATCTGTCTGTTCTGGTACCTTAGATGCCCAACAACACTTAGAGTAAGGCACTATGCTACTCTGCCGGTACCCCACGGTTAAAGATTACTTATTATAAAAATACATTTAAACAGCTCCAAAAGTTGTTGCCCTGTAACCAAAACGTTAATACAAAGAATCAAAAGGTGATTTAAAACCGTTGTTAGCCATTAAAAAAATATTTTGAATATTGAAACAATTAGATACAATTTACATAAACTCGAGTTTAACTACACCATTGCTGGCATCATAACCCCGGATCGTTTTCCAGATAAGTGATTAATCCATAGCATTGGATATAGATGGAATATTCAATTTGAATTCTAGTTCTTGTGCCTGAAATATCAAATGTTTCAATTGTGTACATTATTTGATTACAAATGCCTACATTTCAGTGAACAACGGAAACCTTCTGATATGTACTTACACAGGTAAGTACATATCAGAGGGTTTCCGTTGTTAGTTATGTAGTAGATACGTTCTAATAATTATAAGGAGAAGAATTATTTAGAGATAACACGAAAATGTCATCTATACAATTAATTCGGGATTTAACCAAAATTTTCTATTTAAATTATCCTGAATAAATATTGTTTTTCATAACATCCTGGTTATGAGAAATGACTTTATTTTATACAAACCTCACCGAGCAAGAAAAGTGGTTACTTTCTTCAATAGTTCATCTGACATCTTAACAATATAAAGATAACGTTATTTTATAGTACTGAATTGATAAACATGAGCTTGAGACGTGCTCTATTTTAAATATCGATTTATTTCACTAATTTAAATAGTAATATAGTTTTATTTGTAATTTTTATTTGTAATTATTACAATACTTATAAGCAAATAAAACACGAATTCATGATATGTACTTTCAATTTAAAAAATAATTGAGTATGTTTTACAAGACTTTTACAAAAAGTAACAAAAAATAAAATAAATAAAAATAAAGAGCATTTTTTTGTTACTAACTAATAAGTTACCTCAAGACTAGTTTCAAATAAATACTTTAAAAATCACAAGTATATTAGGCTATTTTTACAAACATCTTTATTGTGTTTGCCACAAACTGTCTTTTTGCATTTTGCACACTTAGTGTCATCTAAGTCATTCGTCTTTTTATTTGTAGTACATAGACTACAATACCTATGAACTTTAACTGGGGGATCCTCATAAGCTTCTTCCCAAACTTCATTGGATTGATGCAGGATACTTTGTATATTTTCTCCCAAACGTCTTGAAAAAGTGAGGATGCCCAACCTAGATCTCATCCACGTTGTCGACAGTTATGTGCTTAGTTGTTTCATAAACTCGAAGTTTCTTTTTTTTGATAAAACATTGCGCGTGTAAATTTCATATGAGTATAGAAACAATGTTCAAAATACTTTAAAACATTGTCATAGGCCATCTGTTTGTCTTTCGTGAACAACACATCTGATCAAACGTGTCGAAACCATCTTTAGTTTGATTCAAGAACATTATCATTTCTGGTTTACCAGTTGTAAAATTTATTATGGTGCATTTATCGCATGAGGAGAATATGTACATCATTTTATCGTACACCATCAGTATCGCTTTGAACGTCGTCTTCACTTACGTGGTCTTCAATTTAGCTATCACTGCAATCTTCTCCATTTTCATCTTCATTCAATAAAGAAGCTATTTCTAAGACTATCATTTAATACTGTTCTGCGCGCTATGATGATAAAGCTATCCTAAAACAATAATTGATTATGTATCGTACATCTGTATACTGTACATATGTAGAAATATGTATAAGATAATATGTACTAAGAATCGTAAAAGTAACGCAGACGATAAACATGCGCCATCCTAGCGTATCCTTGAAGTTATAAATCGTAATAATTACAAAACTATGGTACTTACCGAGCAGAAGCGTCATTCAATGGTGTTTGATGTGATAATGATATTTAAATTTCGTGGGCACCACCAAGTCACCCGTTATTTTTCTCGGGTGACAAAAATCGCATGAGGTAATATTTTGAAGATGTCAACAATTGCACTGCTTTATTACGATTTGATAGAGCAGTGAAATTACTGGGTAATGTGAAATATTATCTTCAAATCATAAGATTAGCACCGTGTTAATGAGACACTTGTTGTAATTGTCATACGAGCGTCTATAGCCTGCAGTGACGCTTACTATTTATTACTAGTTTGTGAACCTGGTTTTATGCAAAAAAAATCTTACGCATATGGTATTTCTTTTAATACAAGGGGTGATTTATCTTTATTTTTATTAAACATTGTTTCTTACATATATTATTACTGAATTGGCCTTTAATAAGACAAAATGGACTTCATGAGCCAACTTAAAGTAGCGAAGGGAAATACGAGGTTATCGAAATAAGATCCGTATAAAACACAACGATATTAACGGATTAGCAAGTTGAAATGGTCATGGTAAGTTCTAGTATAGAGATCACCTATCGACAAAAGTTCACAAGGTGGACGGAATTAAAAGCCACTTGGCTAAGCCTATCATATACAGACCTATTTAGGCTAGGCAGCAGCGTCCAGCAGTGGACGTCCCACGGCTAATATGAAGAATATAATTACTTATAAAAGCATATTTGTCAAGTGCCTTAAATATTTGCATTTGGTTATCAAAGTTTTATTGTCTAGTGAAGGTATAAATAAGTTAAGGTTATTTTGCCCATGACTGCCCCTCTGCGTGGCAGCGTGTTGGCAATCACAGAGCGTAGCTATCGCGACGGGGATGCTGCTGCCCATTCCCGTCTTGTGCATTTTAGCTGCACTGTTTCGGATGGATATACCGCCATGTGTCGGTTCTGATATCTTAGTCACCTCTTACGATACCTGGTGCAGCGAAAGGTACTATTCTATTATGCCGATACCTCATGATACTTGTAAGTTATTCTCCTCAACATACTTGTAAGTTTTTACCTGCGAATGTTGTAAGTATCTTAAATCTGCAAATCTCGTCTCTACGAAATCATTATGATCACGCGCTAGATGTAATGGAAGATATGACGTCACAAATATCTCCTCTAACTACTTTCGTAAATTCCATCCACTATCAGCTACTATTACCAAAACGAAATTGAGACATTTGTTCCCTTCACAACTAGCTTCCATACCACCTGGATTTCAGAAACTTGCCACGCGATCTTGAATATTATGGCTTAAAGGATAAGATTCACGTATAAAATATGTTGTTAGTGTATTTCCCAGTGTGTCAGCTATATGAAGAATAAAGTGCAATGTTCTAGTTTTGAGGAAAAAGTATGACTGCCAACAGCAAAATAAACCGGTTCTTTGTGTTAAAGACGTTACTTTATCGTTATTTATTAAATGTTATAAAAATTTCTTTGTTTACTTCTTGTGTGATAATATATTTTTAATTTACAGTATATATACATTTTTACATATACAATAGTTAGAGATTTTGTCATGTATTCACCATCATCATCATAATCATACCAGCCATTGAAAGTCCACTGCTGGATATAGGCCTCTCCAAGAAAGGAGGTTTGCCACAATTGTCGCGCTGCGCAAGCGTGTTAGCATTCGCTTCAGAGATGCTGATGCCTATCCCCACCCTGTTAATGCATTTAAGCTGCACTGTTTCGGATCGATGTCCCACCATCTGTCAGTTCTTGTTGATCGTTACGACACCTGGTGCAGTAGGAGGTACTATTCTACTCTGCTGGTACCACACGGCCAGATTTTTAAACCAAATTAATGGGAACGGTTGATGTTCTCTTGTAAAAAAAATATGATATAATTACAAATAGCATTGTGTCAATATTACAGTTTATATCAATAATAATGAATTATCGCCATAGTCTGACAAATTATCAAGTTGAAGTGGCAAGAGTCAGGCACTTAGTACGCAGAACCGATGGCCAATGGAGCCATTAGGTTGTGGAATGGAGACCACGTACAGGCAAGCGCAGTGTAGAACGCCCCCACAGGATCACTCTGGACGGAGGCCGCATACAACCGGTCCTATTGGAGATCACATGGCCCCTAAGTGTTCTATGTTTCTCAGTGACGTCCTATAACATTGTAACAGGTTGATGTTTGTACATTTCAGATATCGAAGAAAAACTTACTTGAGAGATGTATATGATCATTAACGGGGACTGGTTGCGCATACATTGTTCCAATCGTATGCGTCAAGGGTCGTAGGTTTGACCCCCACCCAGAACATCATTTTTATGTTGAACATTTGTATTATTTCTGTGCCTATGAATTATATTTTTGTATAACATTTATAATTCCTGTGTTGTCTGATATCTATATATTTGCATGTTTTATGCTCGTATGGTAAAAATATCGGACTCAGAGCAAGCTGAGCTCGTAGATATCTGTGCTTTATTATACCTTGTTAATTTATATACTGCTGGATTTCCAAATCCACTGCAAAATATAGACCACCCCAAGAAAGATGCACTTTGCCCATAATTGCCGAGGTAGGTAAGCGTATTGGCAATCGTAGATCCAGCATTTACGACACGCCGCTCATCCTCGCCCTGTGCATTGGAGCTACACTATCAGATGAATATACCGCTATATATCGGTCTTAGTCGATGCATTAGTCGCCTCTTACGACACCTGGTATAGAGGGGTATTATTCTACTCTGCCGGTACCTCGTGGCCTAAATGTATATTGTTGACAAACAATACTAACTCCCCAATTAGTAATCCGAGACCGGGCGTATTATGTCGCAGTTTTATAAATCGCTCGACCGTACCTAAAATATGATTTCGTTTCACGGAAATATTACATCAGTACCTCTGATGTAATTGTTTAAAATTTTTTTGAATTTCGTTTTGTTAAAAATTTATTTTTAGCTTGTAATAGTTTTATTTTTCAAACAACTATTGTTTTTTCACGCATTAATCCGTACGGTACTGGCGGTAAATAATAGTATCTTTCTGTACCGGAAGTTGTATAAGGCGACTAAGGTACCGGAACGGTTACAGGGCGGTATATCCGTGCTGCACTAATTTATCATGACTAATTTCACCCTATTTGGGGAAGGTCTTTAATATGGTATATATAATTAATTCACGCAACATTTTATTCATTGACCTGAATCATACATGTCATTCTTATATTTAACAGCAAGACATAAAACAAAATAATTATCATAATATAAATTGGTCTTGGGTGGTAATCGAACCCACGAACTTCGGCACAGAAGATAGGATTACTACCATCTGCGCCATCGGGCCCTTTAGTATAATAAGAATACAGAAGTAAAGAAACTGCAGCAGACCTACTGCTAAAAATACTAATGATACGTATCAGTCCTTGCGAAAGTAGGTATTTCCAAACGAACGGACCGTAGAGGGACAAAGGGCGGGACAAAAGCCTTGCAAAATGGATCTCGGGGACATACGGTAAAGATATAGTAAGTCACACAGAGATACGCTTTTGTTGTATCCAAAATATTCAGTAATGTGTTATCTATCCCTGCAAAAGTATCGAGAGTTTTAAACAAAAAAACTTTAAGGATAACCATTTTTATGAAATAACATGACATGAGACTAATCTCATACAAAGGTCAACTGAATTGGAATTTCACTATTTTTACCGCCAAATAACAATATTCGCATTGTTATATTACGGTTTGAAGGGTGAGAAAGGCAGTAAAATTACTGGGTAATGTGACAGAATATCTTCAACTCACAACTCTGGCAACACGTTAGTGATATTACGCGTGTGTATAGGTTGCGGTGATGCTTACTATTAAATTAATAATAAAAATAATAAAAAAATACAAAAACTATTTTAGACGTTGCATGAGATGACTGACGATACTAATCTGACAGATGGCGTTATACCCATTGTTACTGGCGTATCGCAAATAAATGCCACGGACGGGGATATATAGCAACATTCTCGTTGCAAAGCTATGTTTTGTGTTGCTACAACGCCTGCCCTGCGAGGTAATTATTGGGAAAAACCGTCAAAAAAAATATAAGTCTTCAAAAACTCATACATTGACCTGAATCCGTGATAAATCGCTTAAAGCACTTATGTTACGGACATCAGACAACAGAGGAATCACAAATCAACTACTTAAATACACATTTTTTTTTTTTATTTAACTTTATTGCACAAAATATTACGAAATGTACAAATGGCGGACTTAATGCCAGATGGCATTATCTCCCAGTCAACCATTACACAAAACAGTAAACGTGGCATACATATTTGTATAAATAACATATATTTTACACCCACACAAAGAGCAAACATAAATATCTATATCCTCATATAAATATTAGTCTTGAGTGGGAATCGAACTTACAACCTTAGGCGCACAAGATAGGATCACCATCATCATAGGAAAGATGTTCCATACTGCTTTTATATTTTGGAGACCTCTCATGCCTGAACTCTAATTTAAGTAATTTTTTTTCTCGATAATGTTCCATTTATATAACAGGAGAAACTGGAGACATAAATAAAAGGAAACATTTTCACGCAGCGCTTAAACTATATGGATCAGAATCTTGAAATTTTGCATAAAGGTTTCTTGTATAACATAAGGGAATACTAAAAAACGGTTTTTGGAAATCCACCCCTGAGGGGAGAGGTAGGAGCAAAGTTAGTACATCACGTATAAAGTTAGAGACATCACGGTTTTCAAAGTTATTCGAATAAAATTCGATATTTAGGTTTTTCATTGAAAGTCATGAATACAACGCGTGGCAAATATTTATTAAAATATCATCCCTTGAGGGGGTAATAGGGGGAAGTTAGTATGAAAGTTCTAAAATTTAACGCGAATGTAACCGCGGGGTACAGATAGTCTTATACAAAAGGTTGCATTTTTAAATCCATAAAATCTCTAGAGATCAATATATGTACGTTAATCTATACTAATATTATAAAGCGGAAGAGTTTGTTTGTTTGTTTAAACGCGCTAATCTCAGAATCTACTGGTCCGATTTGAATAATTCTTTTTTTGTTGGATATTCCATTTATAAAGAAAGGCTTTAGGTTATATAACAATACGCTGAGACTATATAGGAGCGAAGCATCAGTGAGATATGTTGCAAAATCGGAGAAAAGGCTACTATACCCCCCCCCCCCAAAGTCACTATTTTACGCGCACGAAGTCGCGGGCACTTCTAGTTAATAATAATTTGTTCTCCATTACAAGCACACAGACATCTTAGAATACAAATCAATGTTACAATACAGTGCTATCAGTTTCACTCTGCCTCCCATTTAGGTTAACCTGTTTTCTAGGAGACAGATCCTTTTCTATCCAAGGATCATTGTATTAGTACTTAAACAATTCGATATCTCAACTCATACCAAAAAAAAACAATATTTGGGTGTGTGAGCGTGCGTGCAGGAAAGCGCGTGTTTGTGTGTGTGTGTGTGAGTGTGCGTGTGTTTGTGTGGTATGTGTGCATCTGTGAGAGTAGGAGTTGTGTAGTTTGTTTTAATTATTTGATATGTTTTTAGTATATATGTTCCACAAAAAATGGCTTTAAGAACCTCTTTATAAACATACAATACTTCAATACATACTTACATTATTCAATGGAATCAAATTTTACGTATAATATTGGTTTTATAGAAATCTGATCTCTGTGGCAGTATCACTCCTTCCCTGTCACTCGTAGATATTATAACGAATAGGAGTTTATGTGTGCCGGTATAATTGTGGCCGGGAATGTGATTAACGTTAAGAAAAGATCTCGGGAAATTGAAACCGCTTCTGATAAGCGATAGGATCCGAATTTTGGGACAGTTTTGTTCGATCATTGCCATTAAATAGATATATTGACTTTCATTTGTGGTAGACCCGACGTAAGCTTTGGCTTGTCAATTAATTTTGGGTTCGGAGAATTGTCAGTACAATATGGGAACTAAGGTAAAACTTAACTCATTGGTAACATAACCTTAACTCATTTTAATCTAGTGGAGCATTCGGGCATGTTTTGTTGAGATTGATGAAAAAAGATTTAGATTCGATCAAAGTCGATCTTCGATCGAATATAAGATTTTAAAGGAAAATTTGGGTATGTTTGGGTCTGTATGTAAAGTAAAGTAAAGTAAAGTAAAGTAAAGTAAAGTAAACTTTGTTTATTTCTGGTAACTGTTAAATGCTCGGTATGCTCATGACCAATATACAATTATGTAGTGTTATTCGAAGATAATATAATGACATCATATTCATTTACGTATTAGGCTAATGAGTTCAAACTAAAATGTTCTTAAATACATAGTAATTCTAATAGATAACTGAGTACAACAATATGTTATTTTTGATTAGACCAAGTCGATATACAAGCATACATTCCGCATAATTGTAATCGTGTCGTAATATCACAAGGATATCATTAACGCAATACCAACCTTGTGATTCAAAGATATAATACCACATTACCCAGTAAATTCATTGAATCTCTCACCTTTCAGACCGTCATACAGCAATGCGAATACTGCAATTTGGCGGTAGAGGTCTACCTCTTGTAAATGTTTTTAACTACTTAAAATATAACTTACACATAAAATAGATACTAAAGTGAAACATATGTAATTAAATGAAAAAACGAATAGGCTATAAAATATTTCAGTTTTATTTAGCAGTCAAAATTTACATCTGTACTGTCACAACTGTCTGCCAACGCATGCGTTTAAGGCCTTCGTGGAGGAATGGTTTTGGTAGCAAAACCTTTGTCTATTAATAACTGATATCTTGATGTATCCAAAACACATCTAATGACAATGGGGTCGTACAAGTCTATTAGGCTCATGCTAAACAACGTAAAAATAAAAAAGTGACGGTCTTTCACAAGGCTACTTTGAAACTAAACTGCTGCCTTTATAAGGTCTTAACAACGTCGTTAACATAAAAAGGTGTAGCTCAATCATACCTGAAAGCATTACAGTGGACTTTTTCACAGAATTTAAAATAAGCAATTTGAATAATATGGGAGAAACTTTTGCAAAAGTTTAGATAAACGCTTGCAAGAATATTCTAAAGAAACTGAATGGATAAATCATTCATCTGTCACATACATTTAAAAAATAGCAAACTTAGCAGTCTAGAAGGATTTATTTTTCAGAAGGTGGCGGCAAAATTATTGGTATACATTTAAATGGTAACTTTAATGGTCGGGGGAACGAGCTGTCAGAATCTTTCTTTTTTTTCTCTTATTTAGTCACGTCATCTAGAAATATTAGTAAAATTGGTGTAAATGATGGTTTTTGTAGCAATGATTTATCTAAAACGTTTGTATTTTTCACTAACGAAAGGTGTGATTCGTCGGCGTTTCACAAGATTGGGATATAAGTTAGCATATCAATCAAATTTAAGATGAGAGACTTTCTCGATTTACAAAGATCTCTAAAAACTTTTCAACAAATAAGACAATTATGTAAAACCTAATTTTTGGACACAATATTTTTTAGATTTAAAATTAGATTAGTAATAAAAATATTTTGTATATTATAGTATTAAATAATCTTTATAAAACTGAAACTAAAAAATAAAAAATGGATTACAAACGGAATGCCACACCTCTCGGCATAGATTAGTTTTTTCCCGGTAACCTATATGAAAGTAGATATCAAGGAAAAATACTATTAAGTATACACGTTTTTTGCCCTAACTTGCTCGTCAAAGAATTCAGTTTATATAAAATTATTCACACATAATCTCAAACATTGACCTGTTTCCGAGATAAGTCGCTTAAAAATACTTGTGTTACAGACATTAGACAACAGAGGAATCACAAATATAATAGCTAAATATTTATATCTAACACCCAGCATAGAACAAACAAAAATTTATATAAAATTATATAAATATTTATCCTACGTGAGAATCGAACCCATGACCTTTGACTTTTTGGTTGCGCAACCGCTTACAATTCAATGAGATCAATTGAATATTAAAGATAAATTTTAATTTTATTAAATATAAATCAGTCCCGGGAATCTCGAGTAAAAATCAAAACCTTCTAATAGCGTGTCTAAAGAGAGTTACGGTTAGAGAACCGTGCGATATTATGACTTTAGGTGAAACCAGCAGTATTGCTAAAATGGCTTTGTGAATGCAATAATAAAATGAACAATAAAAATAGTTATTTTTTCATTAATCTTTGTCAAAGTTTTGTACATAATTCACAAAATCCACTCACAATAAACATTTCCTGTACAGTAACCCATTACAAAATCTTTGAACATCCCGGATAGTGAACAATGTTATTTATTCATACAAAGGTCCATCCCATTTTAAGCTACACGTGATGCATTCCTATCAGGCGAAAGAAAAACCAATTTTCCGTTTATACCTCCCTACTCCATCTCTTTCCCCCGCACGGGAAGGTATTCCGGCATCTCTGTCTCTCACACTTTACATATAAAAGAAGGTTGTGTCAAATAATCGTCGATCCAGGGACTGCTAAACATTTTATACGCTTAAAAGCGGGAAAAAGGAATTAACATAATTGTTTGTATTCTATTTGATACAACTTGTTGTTGAAAATTTTGATGGATTAACAAAAGTATGAAAAATAAAAGAAGATACATACTTTATACTAATATGAATTGATTATATATATGATATTTATATCATCATTATTATCATACCAACCATAGAAAGTCCACTGCTGGGCATAGGCCTCTACAAGAATGCAGGTTGTTTACCCAAACTTGCCGCGCTGGGCAAGCGTGTTGCCAATCACAGAGCGCATCTTTCGCGACACGGTAGCCTACCCCTGTACATTTGAGCTGACTTTTTTGCATAGATTCCAACACCATCTGTCAGTTCTGGTACCTTAGTCGCCTCTTACGACACCTGGTACAAGGGAAGGTACTATTCTACTCTACCTCATGGCTAATGGTGGCCATCGTTGGGGATTAAATTAAGTTTACAAAAGAGGACAGTGTGAGCCCAGTTATGGCTCGATGGGACAGGGGCTGCACGCGTTTACCAGCGAACACAGAGCTGATTATGGAGAGTCAGTGAGTGGGTGGTGAGGGAGAGGGATGCGTTGAGAGTCATCATGTCATCGGGTAGGATACAGAATATCGACGCTGGTTACCTTATCATCTATGTGTATATATATATAAGGAGAAACTGAATGACTGATATATCCACGCATGGTCTACACTATAAGGGTCCGAAACTTGAAATGCGAAACTGCACAGTCGTTCCATTTGTAACGGAGAAGAGCACTAAAAAGTTATTCGAAAGAAAATTAGTATGGAGGTTTTTTATTGAAAGTGATAAAATACGTGTACATAATTTTTAGAAAAACATCTTTTAAGGAAGGAAAGTGAGTACGAAAGTTCTACCACATATGGTGGGTGAAACCGCAGGACGTTGCTAGCTAAATTTACCATCAATAAAAGGCGTACATCGCATGCTAAGCAAAAAGTTATTTAAGTGAAACATACAAATATTCAACATACACAGTATAGCATAGAATGGATAAATGAAAAGAAAAATAACAAGTTTTACATAAACATTTACTACTTTATTTGTGTATACGTTCGGTAGACATGGAATGATTATCCAAAGAGGTTGTGTAAGAAAAGCGATGAAGAGATATTTAACATCAAATTTTTCAGTAGAAACTCTTTCACAATTACTAGCCTGTATCAATTTCAGCATCACAGCATCAAAGCAGTTGAAACGTCCACTGCTGGACATAGACTTCCCCAAGACAGGGAAAGGCTATGTCCATGATTTTCCCATAACTGTCCCGCTAGACAAACTTGGTGGCTATCGCAGAGCGTAGTTTCGTGACAGGAATGATGCTGCCTACACATTTGAGCTACATTTCTTCGGGTGGATATACCGCCATCTATCTGTTCCAGTACCTCAGTCGATTCCTACGACACTGGCACGTAATGTAAATAAGAACCTATAATAAGTAAATGAAATAAAACACATTTTTATATTTATATAATGGAGACAACCTTGATGACCAACGGATAATAAGAGTCAAGGGATAAATGAGCCATTTAATTAGGCATACTTTAAACTAGTCGGGATACGTCTTAAAACTAAGTTTACTGCTAGTTTTACAGATATTTTTTAGATCAATATTATTATATCAGATAAAAATTGCTTAGTATTGAGCTATTGAACAATCTCGATACACTGCGAGACATCTTACTGTGCAAGCGAGCTTAATGGTTGACGAGGTCCAAACGTGACTGATGGTGATCACTCTCCCTTGAGGCATTTATCGTTATTTAACAAAGGCATTTAGCACTTAAAATATACGATTCATATTTGCGTAGCAATAATACACAGTCCACCATCACCCGCATTGTGTTATTGTACTTTATCTTCACAAAATTAATTCATTATTACCACATAAAAGTATCTTGTGAGTTGTTTTGGTGCAATAACATTAAATAAGGGTCATTTGTTCCATAACCTACTTCCAGTGAATGGACAGGCGAAGGAACTATGGTCTGCGACAGGAAAACTTAATAAGATTATCGCTGTTCCTGTTTCACGCTTATACCTGGTGGCTTTCGCGGATTGGTGTGGAATAAATGCTATAAGGAAATTAAAGTGAGGACAAACATGTTCAGATTAAAAATAGTTTGATGCTTTATAGAACTAGCCTTTTGTCTCTTTGGCGCGTAACAAACGAAGTATTTTTTGTCATTATCAAAATCTGAAAAATATCAAGATGGACCCGATGGTGCAAATGGTGGTGGTCTTATCTTGTGCGGAGGCGTGAGTCCGATCCCCGCCAAGGATAGATATATATATGACGAATATTTGTATCTTTTCTGTCTGTGTTATTTAATATGTGTTTAAGTAATATATTTGTAATTCCTTTGATGTCTGACGTCAGTAATACAAGTGGCTCATGCAATTTATATCAAAGTTAAGTCAATGTGTGATGTGATATTATTATTGTTCTAGAATATTACTAGAAAATATGACCGATAAATATTTTGTTGTTTGACTAAGGAAATATATATTGGCAACATAAGCTTCTTTTTATTTTAATTTTTTTTTATTAATTTAAATTTTTACGTTTTTTCAGTTTAAAATATACCTTAAATTCGTTTCACGGCATGTTTTTTGACGTCACAAAACATGACCTCATTATCTGACCGTAATAGACCGTATCAGACCTAATTTTAAGTTCATAACTCAGTCAGCAAAAGAGATGTTTTAAATAGAGGGGCCGGATGGCGCAGATAGTTGCCTAGATCTTGTCTTATGCGCTAACGGTCGTGAGTTCGATTCCCACCCAGAGCAAATATTTATAAGATGACATTTGTGTTTGTCATGTCTGGGTCTTAAATTTTGTATTTAAATAGTATATTTGCGATTCCATTGCTGTCTGGCGTCCATAGCACAAGTGCTTTGAGTGATTCTGTGGTAAGCACAGAGTCAGGAATGTATAAAATATCGTGGAAATTTATCATTAATAAATAAACTTTTTTTTATATTTTGAACTGTGCTTTCATTACTATTACAGTCATTACACGTTCACAATTGGACATAAGGCCACCTTTAAAAATATAATTGCCTTATCCGCCCTGGAAAAGTGTGGTGGTAATCGCACACAATATCTTTGCGATGGGGATGCTACTGCCTACCCTCACCCTGTGCATTTAAGCTACACTGTTACAGATGGATACAGTGCCATCTGT
This sequence comes from Heortia vitessoides, assembly GCA_020976665.1. Lineage (NCBI taxonomy): Eukaryota > Metazoa > Arthropoda > Insecta > Lepidoptera > Crambidae > Heortia > Heortia vitessoides. The sequence continues at coordinate 17,431,500 of JACJUM010003129.1, forward strand.
CAGTTCTAATACCTTAGTCACCTATTACGACATCTGCTGCAGGGTCAGATACTATTTTACTCAATTCTTAAACTCAAACGGCAATTTTACGGAGTATGGAGAAGGACAAGGCTACATTTTATCCCAAAAAACGTACTATTTTCTTAGAATTAGTGATAAATTTTGGCACTACAAAAAATCAGTGCAGTTGGATTTAAATTTGGCGATCTCTCACTAACTAATTTATAAATGTTTAAGTTAGGTTATTTGGCCTATTCCCGCTTGACTCAGCTGTGACCTCTTTGTAAAATTTCACAAGAAAGGATATTTACAGTAAAAAGTATTATCTTTTCTGCCTAAAAGAGTACTGCCGTAGGTAAAAACTAGTTTGAACTAAATGAAATTTAAAAATCAAACAACCAAAGTTCGACCATCACGTCGGAAGAACTGGTAGAACTTTTAGTTGCCTCAAAAGGTAATTTGTCTCGGAGTTTTGCAGTGCGAAAGAATACTGCAAACTGCAGTCTTCAGGCTGAAGTTGCGGTCTCGTTCTCGGAGACCGGCGGCGACTAGTTTCTGACAAATCATAGCAACTAGCGACGTTCGTTAAGTCTCTACAAAATTCATTGTGAGGTACCAGCGCTGTAATATAATTTGGGGCAATCTGAAGCAGCCATTTTAATTGGAAATGTAAATTTTAATGCAGTTCTGCTCTAGTCCTGGATTATATAATTACATTTGTCTTGACTTGCTGCAGATTATTCATACCCCTTTTTCATTTTGCATTGTCTTTTTTATAGCATTTATAGAGAATTTATTTCTCGCAATGTTTTAATCTATGTCGGTTGGTGGTCGCACTAAGCTATTGTTGTGCCGAGTTCATATTAGACATCAGAAATAGAGAGTAGAGTCCTACAAAGGTCGTCGGTACCACACTTTCACCTGTCCTAATCCCAGTTTGAAGTGTGAGAGAGGCTGTGAAATTACTAAGTAAAGTGACTCGGTATCTTTATATTACAGGATTGGCGATACATTAGTGATATCTTTGTAATTACACGAGCGTCTATAGTCTGCACTCACGTTTACCATCAAGTATATCGTACGCTTGTTAGCTGACTTCGTTATATAAAAAAATATTCGTTTTTTTTAATGTATGCATTTACTTCACATAATAAAAATTAGGAAATATACATTATTCTTGTAATCTTTTTTTACACAACACTAGTCATTATAATGATTTATTTTATGATTTTAGAATGTGGTTTATTTCAGTATTTAAGTTGATGGACGTCCATTGCTGTACATAGGCCTCACCAAGAAAGAGGGAGTGTTACCCATCACTGCCACTCTGGCAAGCGTGGTGGCAATCACAGAACATCACGATTCTCTATAGATCATTTGTTTTATATACATTTAGTTTTTGACGGGCCCGATAGCGCAGACGGTAGTGTCCTAGTGTATCCTAGTGTATCGTACTTTGTGTGTGGTTCTATTCCCATAGCAAATATTTATATAATGTATAAATACAATTTATATTTAAATATATTAATATAATGACTTTACGCAGGCAGTATGTATATAAAAACATTATGTATATCTATAAAACATAGGCATGTTAAAGAAAAACAGTGACATACATTCTGGTAATACCAAAAATAAATGTAAGCCCGCAGTGCCCACCTCACGGCTCCATAAAATAAAAAAAGTATTTAAAGGGCAACTGCATTTGCACTGCAGATTTTAAAATAAAATACCAGGGAGAATATCAGGCTTACCGATTATTAAATTTAAAAGGAGTAAGCTTATTCCTAAAACATATTACAGTGTTATAGATTATATTAATTATAAAACTGCCTGGGAATGAGTTTCTCCAAGCTAGCTTTAAGACAACGGTTCCATTAAAATTTACTGTTTAGTATTGACGAAACCTTTATCACCACCAGTGTTTCTTGAAGGTTCCTTTCTTGTGGCTCGTGTAATGAACCTGCATTAAACTAAGTTTTAAGATCCGTCTAGTGCCGAGAGATTATTACATTATTTAAATGTTTGATGTCTCTTATGATCCCGTCAGGTCATCAGGGTCATCATTAATATGATTTTATTACAATTTAGTACTTTATATTCAAAATTATTCTGTTTATTATTTTTTGATGACTCAAAATTTTGATATTTGATTTGATGATATTAGTGTTTGTTCTGTGTCTGGGTATTAAATATATGTATTTAAGTAATATTTAATTCCCACAATTTCTTATGAGATGAAGAATTTGTTTATTATTATTATTATATAGTTTACCCCCGAACCACAAGTCTATAATGTCACACGACTCGACCATCCTTGGATCTAGTGTTCTATTTTAGTGTTCGTATCAAGTTCTAAAATATTATGCGGTCAAGAGTAGAGGTTCACTCGCCCATTTATTCTCTTGTTTACGACGAAAAATCCCGCAAAATGTCATGTATTTTTCGGTACTCACTTATATTCAATTCTCCCGGGACAACGACCGGTGTCAATGTCATGATTAGACAGGTTGTTTGTAGCTAGATTTTGCTCTTTATGTTTGTAGACTTAATGAATATAAGCCTTATAGCTATGGGCATAAGGCGAGGACATTCAAACCTTCGTATTCCTATTATTTTACCAAACGCCTGTTAACCTTTAAGAGAATGTACCTTGTTTGTTTTCAGTCTCTTGATATGTCTAGCCAGATGTAACGTAAAACGGCAAACCTTCAAGCTAACCATAACGTGCAAAGCCTAGACAGAGTGCAATTTATTATGACAATTGCTTGAATTTATAATTTAAAAGTTTCTCATTACATTTGGCAGCATTTGTTTATTAAAAGTTCTAAGCGTAATAAATGTATATTTTTCTTAACTGTCACATTATTTCACTTGAATAAATGATTCTTCATAAATTATTCTAATGTTTGTTTGTCATTATTTTTAAAACGAACAAAAAATATATGAATTACAAATTAAAGATAAAGATATATTGATGAAAAATGTATTTGTTTCTGAATCAGCCGGACTCGAACTTGCACTATTCCCTTAAAACGGGACTGCACTACATTATATATTACCAAAACCTTAGTAGACCGAACGAAATTTCTCTTTGAGTAGTTAATTTTTTAGTGTTAAAGCATTATATACAAACACTCAAATTTTAAACTTTCACCAGTTTGAAACAATTGATTAGAAAGACCCTGGTTAGTTCTTTTCAGTGATGGCGTTCTAGACTTAAGACATACTGATTGCACTATGACAGATTTGATGTTTATCATTGCGTCTTGGAGTCAGGAATGTAATAGCTATTTTTTTACTAATAAAAAATCTATATAAGTGGTGAGGTACAGGCAGACTAGAATATTGGTGGTGATAGATAGCGGCATATGCATCCAAAACATTATGGTTTTAATGAACAGGGCGGGGATGGGCAGCAGCATTCCCGTCGGGAAAGTTGCGCATTCTTTGGGAGGCTTATGTCTAGCCGTGTACTTCCAATGGTTGATGATGAATCAAAAATCCCTAATTGAACAAACAACAATTCCATCTTGATTTTATTAATATTTTAACAAAGCTAAGTTAACTTGTAACAAGAGATTCCCCCAAAATCTCTCTGGTTTCTGCTCTTCACTTGATTTCAATTCCACAGGCAGAGGGCGTTAGGTGTCATCAGATTACGGCGACACACGGAGAGCTCCAGGTAGGGATTAGGGCTTTACTTTGTTAAACGGAGCTTTGTTCGTTGTTACGTGAATTCTAAGATTCAAACTATGTATCTAGTGAAATAATTTGTTTATATCTCTTACAAGTAAAAGTGCTAGAACGGATTTTAATAATATTTTTGTTAACACATCAAAATCAACATATATATAAGTAATAAGAAATAAGCGTAACTTTTTTATTTAAAGTCTTACACAGGTGACTTATTAGATTAAAAACTATAACAATTATATATAAAAAAAACCACGTTCGTCATCACCTAGCCGAATATGTATGTTTGTATTTTCATACCATCAAAACAGTTCTGTCCATATCAAATTAAAATTAACATTGAATATGGTTCGTATATCAAAATCAACTGGATTTTTTTCCAATAGAGGTGCGTGTTCGCATCATCAGATTATAAGAAGGACACAAGCCGAGTGAGACTTGCTGCAAATATAGGATTCAGTCAGCTACGTTCTATTAAGTTCCACGTACGAAGCACTCTTCATAAGCTTGACGGAGTTCATTCCTCAATAGATTGTTAGGCAAGTCGAAACGGATGTCTTGTACTACTTATAACTAACTAATAATTTAACTAAAGTATTGAAATAAGAGACCTTCGGAGTTTTTATGGTGTGAATTTTAGAGATAGATTAAAAAATAGCGTGATAAAAGAACAATGTGGTGTAAAATATGATGTTTCGATATCAATAGAGATAGGGATGTTGACACGTAATAAGGATGGATGAAATAACTGCATAAATATATAGAGCAAAATTGAATAGAAGAGTTGATATAAGACGATCTAGACGTGCATAAATTAACCAGATGAAAGAGGTATTGAAGAAGAGCCAGGTCAGAAGTACCAAGAATAAACCAGAGTATACGAAAGGACTAATTCCTAGTAAATTAATCGAGAGAAGCATGCCTAGATTTTAGCAAGAGGAGATCTTTAGTCTCTCTGCCTACCCCGATGGGACACAGTCATGATATATGTATGTTTGTGTGTATAATAAAATTTAGAAATAAACGTTTCAAATACCTTAATCTACTCCTACTTAGATTGAAAAGCAAATTGACGTGTACAAATATCCATCCAATGCCTAATGTCTTCTAGTCAGCAAAAAAAGAGCTAAAAACACCGAATCATTTTCACTCCATTCCAACCAATTTGCGAAAACAAACCTAACAATTTCAAACCTTCCTCCCAAAATACATTTCCAATTTAGACCAACAAAGTCTCCGTTATAAAGAGCAGAATTTTAAAGCAGAGTTTTTTTCTAAATCCACTTGTTCCTTTGACGTTGATAAATGGATTTCCAAACCGATCCGCACTCAACAACTTTCTTTGTTTACCCTGCAGTGGACGGCTATCGATACGCGTACATACTTACTGGTACCTTGAGGCACAGTCTAAGAAACTTAGTTCTTGAATTTGGCAGTACGAAAAAAACATCTTACAAGATGAGTGTTTCGAGTTACAACCTGTGGCCTTCCAGTTTTGGTTGTAGATTATGTTTGTAAGGTTAGTGTTGTAGTTAGGTGCTAATGTTTTTGTTTGGTGACGCGGATCGGAGGGTAAACAGCTTTAATGGAGATACGAAGAAAGTAAAGGAAAACTCTCGAAGTCACCTCTTTAGTTTACAACCAGAAGTTTTCGCGTGGAATTGTCAGTTTTAATAGTTTCGGGGTGATTGTTTTGAAAAAAGCTTGGTTTATTTTATTGGGATTGCTGGACAGTTCATCTTAAATTACTTAATTGTCATTTCTGCATTATAATTTAAACTATTTTTTAAATAGAGACCAAGTCTTTTTTTTGAAATACTGATTTAATTTATAAGAGCAAAAGATCACAAATATAAAATCAATTAGGCAGAGACTATTTCCTTTTTTTTCGTGACGCACTTTTTTGCTTTTTTCGTACAGTTTTTCTAAAAATGTCTTCAATTTGTTCAGCGCGTGTTCTTTGAGGCCGATTCTACCACTGACCATAATTCTTTATGTATACAAGATAATATATATCACTCTTTTATTTTAATTTCACTTCACAATTATAAATATGATAAACCATATTACTCAGTAAAGAAAGAGTAAAGAAAACAATCTGAAACGGACTCTGCCTTGACCGCTTTCTAGTTTAAAAATTGTTTAATCTCCGCGACATGAAAAGTAGGTTGCAATTTATCTTAGTAAAGAATGTCTCGTCTCAACTTTTTGTCGGGCTCAGTTTTCATAGCGTCAACGGGCAACTTTTAAAACCTGTGGTAAGTATTTTCAAGATTCACATCTGCTTGAATTACGTTAGGTCAAGTGGAAAACGGTTTAAAAAACCGCTTTCGTGGACACCGTTCAGCATAATGCAGTCTGTTTTTGTTGAAGCTTTTATCTTTTGCGACTAAAAAAATGTTGAGGAGTCTCCTCGGCTAACGGGCTTGTTTATCAATCGTGAATTTGTTTTCAAGTTTGTACCAACTACACACTTATTTATATTTATTGTAAAACGCTGTATGTAGCCATACAGCGTTTTATGATAAATATTCATTGAAACTTGGTACAGTTTCATCGAAAATAACCAAACCCGAAAAGTATTAAAATTAATTGTGATAAAAATATAAGATGTATCGTAAAACATGATCCACCAATAAATAAAAATTGCTTCACTTGATAGAATTAAACGAAAACCAGTATAAACTGAACGTACACTGAAAAATCCCCGTCTCGAGATTTATTGCGCCCCACTCCAGATTTTAAAAGATAATCTGAAAAAATCACAGTCTCAGAGGTATTTAACGGTTACTTGGACATTTTAAAACATACTGCGTGGTGTTAAGGTTCGGTTTGCGCTGTGTTGTGGTGATGAGGGATATATGGGGGCCGTGTACAGAGGGATATTACACGTGCAAGCTGCGGAGGCATCAGCTCCAGTACATACGTCTTGATTCAGGCTTCTCTTTCATTTAGTGGATTACCGGTACCGGGGTTGATTTTATTAAAGTTTATAGCGGGCTGGTTTAGCGCTTCTATTTAAGGGTCGCTGTTATCAAGGAAACTAATAACATTAAGGTTTTATGAAAACTTTGTTTTACCTTCGGCCTCAAACTCAGTTAAGACACGCAACATATCCGTTAAATCGAAAACTTTGTCTTCTACCTTAGTGACAATACAAGGGTTAATCAACCAACATAGGGCAGAGTAGAATAGAACCTCTTTTAGTAAAAGGTACTTACTGAGGTGCCGGTATTAATAGATGGCGGTGCATCCATCAGATACAGCGTACCTCAAATGAGACAGGCCAGTGCAGTACTAAAGCAATCTAGTCGCGAAGATATTTTGTCAAAGGCACGACGCCTGCCCAGGGTGAAACATACATACACATCTCTCATTATTTGAAACTTTCGGGAAGGTCTAATACAATAGAGGAAGTCTTGTGGCTGATATGATGATGATCATGAAAAGACATATCATATCAAACACCACTACAAATCCTTACTAATGTAATAAAGGCATAAGTTTGTGAGTATAGAGGTATGAGTATGTTAGTATCTCTTTCATACCAGAACGTCTGAAAAGATCTAGGTGAAATTTGGGACAGAAATGATTGAGTCTGGAGAAATACAAATGCTACTTTTTTGTCTCAAAAACATATTTCTGTTGAATAGACATATTTTTTTTTATAAAATCGGCACGACTGTTTGCACAGTTTAGCTGATAGGGAACAACATAAATTTCTTCCCAGAATAACAAGAGATCCTTAAAATGAGATGTTAAGTAATATTGTGCTAGATAAAGTAAATAATCGCTCCTCAGTCTTCCGGATCAGAGCTTATAACAACTCGGTGAAGTTAATTACAATTAACGTATTTACGTTGAAATTGATTTTTCCCGACATTCTAACATCCACTTGTATATTTAATAACCGACAATAATCAGAGTATTTCTGAACAAATTAATGTTGTGGGAACAACTTTGAAGACAAGATTTCCCGTGAAATTCCACGTCTTCAAGCAGTTCAAATGAATTCTCGATATAATTACGAATTCCTTTTCATCAAACCGACGGAGTCAAGCACTGACTTGTAGTTAATTACATTAAAACATTGAAAAATAATTCACAAGAATATTATATTGTACATATTTATGAATTATTTATGAATTTAATCTAAAAGTTTTTATGACTAATTATCAGAACTGAACCTTGGTCAGGACTGTTATTTGTCATTAAACGTAAAAAATGCAATGTTAAACAACAAATAAATATAAACACATCATCACAATTATCGTATCAGCCATTGGAAGCCCACTGCAGTACATAGGCCTCCCTAAGAAAGACAAAAGTTTGACCAATATTGTAGCGTTGGGCAATCGCAAAGCAAGCTTCGCTTAGCGATTGCCAATAATGGGGATGCTGCTGCATATTCCCGCCCTGTACATTTGAGCTACACTGTTATATGTATACCGCTATCTGTCACTTTCGGTACCTTAGTTGCCTCTTAAAATACCTAATACAGGGGAGGTACTATTCTACTCTGCCGTATCTCACGGAAAAAAAATCATTTTTGATAAAGTACCGTTTAATTGTCTGGCGAGAATTTACCACCTGCTTACTTTATGATGAAACTAAAGAGAGATTGGACGCCACGTTAACGCAAATCAAAATCAATTTTTTCAAGAAACTACAAAATGTCGATATAAAGCTGACTTCAATTCAGCAAAAAATATTTATATTTCGGAGTATTTGGTAAACAATTATTAAAATTACTTCGCCAAAGAGACGTAGCATTAAAATGAGGCTTTCAGTTTTTGGATTAATTGACAAATAGAAAGTTCAAAGTGTATTTCAAGTTACATTACACGAGTCGCCAGAAAAACAACGAGTAAAACAATTTGTTGAAAGATCCACTCAATACCCTAGGATTAATTTTGTTCAATACTTTATTGGCGTTAATACCAACAAAAGAAGCTACCTTTAAATTACTGTTAAATTGTGAAGATTGATTTCAATTTCAGATTGTAAACTATACTACTAAATACGGCATACCTAATTGGTGCTAGGGTACAGTAAATATAGGTTCCTTTAACCATAAATGGTAACTTAACTTAAGAGAAAGTAAAATTATACTTATTTTTTTTTATTAATAAAACGTGAGGTACTGTGAGGTACTGGCGGAGTAGAATAGTACCTTCCCGTCTACCAATGTTGAAAAAAGTCCAGAAAGCTTTTTTCGCTGCTATTATAAAAGGGTATACGGATATTATCCCTTTATGTACCCAAGTTAGTTCTTGCGGGGAATGTTGGGGATGGATTCTCTGATAAACAGGAGAGCTAGTGCAGAGCTGTCAACCTCAATAGCAATATTGCGTGGAGATGTGGACTCGCTTGACAACAAGAATTAAGATATATGCGAAGTAAAAATAGCTGAAGCTTAGTCCAGCAGATTATATTAGTTGGAGAGATAATGGAACTGATGGTCAGTGGATTCGTTCAGTTCTGGAGTGGACACCATGCACTGATGCTAGATGCGGGATGCAGGAAACAGCAGCTCTTTTGAGAAATCTCTTAGAAAGACCTGTGTCCAGCAATGTTCGTCCTACAGCTAACGATGTATGCTACGGGCGATATGGAATTTGCAACACAATCTAGTTTTCAGTATAGAAATAGTTCCTATCTGTGAGTTTAATAACTCCATAGCGCAACACAGGTATGAGCGCATTTTTTTAAAAGCCTTAATAAAAGAAAAACACTAAGATAGGTAATAAAGGAAAGAATTTTATTGCGTGGGAATTTCTTTTGTAAAACTATCAGTAAAAGAAATGTCATTCTTGAGTAATATAAAAGAAAATTGACTTACGCTGTCGGAGTTCAACTCTCATAATTATTGAAAGTCCCGAGGGAATGCATTTCTAGATATTTTAAACCTTCGATGCAAACCAAAACGGACTTTATCTTAAATTTTGCAGATTTCTAAACTGTTGGGCTGTGTGTAACCGGTATAGTTTGATGAAAATTTGATTTAATATTTTTTAACTTATATTGAGTTGTGAAATTGCCAACTTTGCTTTGTTTCTCCGATGATGTTTTTATCATCATCATCATACCATCCATTGGAAGTCCACTGCTAGACATAAGCCTCTTCAAGAAAGGAGGTTTTTTGCCCATAATTGCTGCGCTGGGCAAGCGTGTTAGCAATCGCGGAACACGGCTATCGCGACAAAAATGCTGCTGTCTAAACCCGCCCTGTGCATTTGAGCTACTCTGTTTTGGATGGATATACCAACATCTGTCGGTTCTGGTACCTTAGTCACTTCTTACGACAGCTGGTACAGTAGAGAGGTACTATTCTATTCCGCCGGTATCATACGTTATTATATTATTAAGAGGTATGTACAGCTTGCACCTTTTTTAAAAGGAATATTTTTTTGCGAAAATTGTTAAAAATAGCATTTTGGTTCCTTAATTATTACTTGAATGACGGAGGCTGTTAAGAAAACCCACTAAAATCAGTTCGACGTTGTTGACCTGAAGAAATTACCACTAGCATATTGACACATGCATAGCCGTAACTGCGTAAAATTTATCAATTTTGAAACTTTTGTAAAAGGGCCGTTAGTAACAAATAAAAAAGTTCTAAATTCCTATAACATTATCCTATTCAATACCAATATTAGGAGCCCATAAATAACTGTAAACCCTTGCCAAAACACCGTATACTTTCCGTTTACACCGTAAGAATTGGGCCAAGTGGTCGTCTTGTGCGATTTATCAAATAAACAAACGCACTTCGCCCGGCCAAATCGAACTGATGCCGGGACGTTGCCATTTGTTCGCGTTCTGGGCTATTTGTCTGGCTGTATCTAAACGCCCCCGGCTGTTTTGTATATTTGGGAAGGAAATCGGTTAAGCCTCGGACCGGAGAAGTGGTTATGAGCATTGAAAAATAGTCAGTTTATTGCTTGTGTGAGATGAAGTGCTGCTCATTTGTATAGCGAGATAACATTGTTGAATTATCATACTAAAAATACAAGAAAAATAAATAAAAATAACCAAAGATACCAACATTTCCTGGCAGATTAATAAGTTGAAGTGGCAGTGGGCAGGGTATTTCGTACGCAGAACCGATGGCCGATGGATTCATACGGTATTGAAATGGAGACCACGTACCGGTAAGCGCAGCGTGGGGTAGGTGGACGCCCTATAGATGAACACACGATCTGACTAAAACCGCAGGATCGCACTGAACACAGGCCGCATACAACCGGTTTTATTGAAGATTACTTAAGGAGGCCTATGTCCAGCAGTGGACGCCTTATGGCTTATATGTCGATAATGATAAGAGATCGATGTGGTGTAAAAGATGATGTTGTGACAACAATAAAGAAAAGAATATGGAGATAATTTAGAATATTAGATATATTGATGTTTGTTCTGTGTCTAGATGTTAAATATATGTACGTAATTAGTGTATTTGTGATTCTTCTGTTGTCTGCCGTTCTCACAAGTGCCTTTAAGCGCCTTGTCACGAATCTCAGATCAATGCGAGAGATGTTGTGGGAATTTCTTATTATATTATTTAGGACGTTTGTACAGAGGGAAGTACTATTCTACTCTACCGGGACCCCACAACTTATATTTTTTTATATCAGAAAATAGTATTTATATTTTTATTTCACAAAATGTATTATTATTTATCTAAAGATAAGACGTAACGACATTCTCTGGATAAAGTTAAAAATAATTACGCGCTCCTCTTGCTCGCTCCTCTTTAAAATTCAGTGGTAGTTCCATCTTTAAATTAATAAAATAGGGACTGTAAAATATGATATTATACCTTATCATCATTAGGAGTCATTGCAAATCCTGCGTAAAAAATCAGTTTAAGTACGATAAAAGTATTTTCAAGATTTTGCTGCCATGTTCACCAGCACTAGAAAATACATAACTCTTTCCACTAAATTTCCAACTTTCAATATCATTACTAATACAGCGTTATGGTATCACAAAACAATAATCTTATCCTTAAAAAAAAACTTAATTAGTATCTATAAATAACGAGGGTATAATCGATAAAGAACATTATACTTTAATTAAGAAACCGTCCTTCAGCGAACGCTACAATCCATTAAAAATACAACAAGGTAATAAAGCAATATCAAGGGGAACAATAAAGCGACAACTGTTGCGCCGCGTCGCGCGACACAATATGCGCCTATTCAGCAGCGCTCAGCGCAACCTGTTAAACAAAAGCTGCTTAAAGCGCTTGATTCTGCAACGCTGTGAAAGAGCGTTGTAATTTTTGTTGCTACTTTCTTATTGTTTAGATATTTTGTAGGAGTAAACAATTTTTATCATTATCTTTGGCACCGTCGAATGAATTCTGGTGTAAGGAGGCATTGTTACAGTAGCAGAGTTAACTGTTTTTTAACAATGTACTTGCGTAATTTTCTTTTCTGTGAAAAAAGGGAAATGATATAGCTTAATGTACTTGTTTAAAATATAGTTTATCATTAGAGAGACGGTTTTATGTCAGTTTATCATCATCATATCAGCCTTTGTAAGTCCGCTACTGGACATAAGCCTCCCCAAGGAAGAAGGAATTGTGCCCATAATTGCCGCGCTGAGCAAACGTGTTGGCAATCGCAATGTGCAGCTTTTGCGACGGAGATGCTATTGCCCATGCCCTCCCTGTGAATTTGAGCTACATTTTTTCAAATGGATATACCGCCATCTGTCGGTTTTGGTACCTAACTCGCCTCTTATGACACCGTACAAAAGGAGGTACTATTATCCGATACCGATTTCTGTGGGGTCTATTTGGAGTATTCTTTACAAAGCGCTAAACAAGAATATTATGTAGTGTTGTTTTATTATTAAAAAAATGACACACCATACGTTAGTGAAAGAAAAATAACTAAGAGGTGCGAAATAATATTCAGTCTACGCTATTGAAAATGCAAGCGTGTAGTCAGTACTGTAAAATGAATATGTGAAAATAAATAAATAAATATTTACAAAATCTCATACATTGACCTAAAGCCACTTAAAGCACTTGTGTTACGAAGGCTAGACAATAGATGAATCACAAATATACTATTTAAAAACATATATTTTACACATATACACAGAATAAACACAAATTAATAAATATTTGTTCTGGGTGAGAATCGATCCTACAACCCATGGCGCACAATATAGGATCTCTGCCATCTGTGCCATTAGGCCCGTCGTCGAAAATAAAATAAATTCATACAACATCTTATACATTGACCTGACTCTAAGATAAATAGCTTAAATCACTTATGTCACAGAAAACAGACAACAGGGAAATTACATATATAATATTTTAATAATAAATAAACTGAAATAAATAATACAAACGTTCATCGTATAAATATTTTTACTGAGTGTGACAAAACCGTAGCCGATTTTTATTAAATAACGCAAGTACAAAATCGTGATTCCAATTAAGAAAGACACCTTTAATGCGACATGGTTGCAATTAAACAGAAATCCGTAACTAAGTGACAACTTTGTTCTTTCAACTGTGTTACGTTACTTCATTAATTAAATTAATTAAGGTCAGACTTGGCTTGTATAACAGATTTCACAGGTTTGATTGCCGTGAAGTACCGGCAAGCATAAATCTCTAATAAGGTGTCGTAAGAGTAGACTAAGGTAGCGAACTGATAGATGGCAGTATATCTATCCGAATCAGTGTAGATCGAATGTAAAGAGCGGGGATAGGAAGCAGCATTCCCATTGAGAAAGCTGCGCTCTGTGATTGCGAACACGATTGCAATGAAGGGCAAGATTCCTCCTTTTTTTGGAGGCCAGTGTCATTAAATAATGACCGCACACATAAAACATATCTTATTTATCTCAAAAAAAACATATTTGATTTTCTCTCCAAGGAAGGGAGAATTTTCTAATTATTGCCGCATTGCCGCACTGGGCAAGCTTGGTGGTAATCGCAGAGCGTATCCATCTGTCGGTTTCGGTACCTCAGTCGCCTCTTATTACACCTGGTACTGATTAGATATTCTAAATCGTTAGATGGAAATAGTTTAACTTATTTCTATGTCTTATTAATATTTGAAAAGTATACCAGTAATGAAACTATTTGGGATTGAATTGATTTGCTCTAACTGCTATTTTTAAGACGGTTTGGTGGCCAATAGGTTCCAATAATGCCAACCATTTCAAACCCCTATCACCATAATTTTTTTTGTGCTTGGCTTGGCTTGGCTGGTGTTAAGAACCGGTGCTATAAACCCTGATTTTAAGACCAGCATAGTTCCTTTAGACTAGTATTAAATTAAGACACTCAAAGTTTCTGTTCAACTGACTCTTAAATTCCCATAAGGTTATCAGGGTCACCGGTAATGTGTAAAGTGTGTGTAAGCATATCTATACAAAAAAAAAAGGCAACGTTTTTTAAATTAAAACATAGTCCCGACTTTGCCCTGCAACAAGTTGTTTTAAAGCAACGAAGCCATAATAAAAAGTTTCTATTAGAACGTTTACAATATTTCAGTTTATTGTTCAGCCGATGGACTACTGGAATCATCTTCTTAAATTACTACATCCACTATATCAGCCATTGGACCATTGTTGGACATAGGCCTCCCCAAGAAATGGGAATTTTGCCCATAACTGCCGCGCTGGGACACGTAACTATCTTAACAAAAACATACTAATAGCCGTGAATTACCAGCAAAGTAGAATAGTACCTTCCCCTGTACCTGGAGTCGTAAGAAGCAAATAAGGTACCAGAACCAATAGATGGCGGTATATCCATCCAAAACATTACAGCTCAAATGCTGAGGGTGGGGATGGGCAGCAGCATCCCCGTAGAGAAAGCAGCGCTCTACGATTGCCAACACGTGGCAATTATAGGCAACATTCCCCTTTTCTTAGGGAAGCCGATGTCCAGCAGTGGGCTTTCAATGGCTGGAATGATGATTTAACACTTAGAGCAGAAAAGGATATAAGCCCAAAGGTCCTTTTACGCCATCAGGCTCGCCAGAAATATTATTTCCTAACATTTACGCGTTTATAAAAAATACTTTTAGCAGCTATCAACTATCCTTCTAACTTAAGTTGAAAATTTTATCGTCAAACACATTGAGAAGAGTGTTGCATCAGGATTTTTTTACAATTATTAATCTCACTTATTTTTTATTAATTATTTGTTTTTTTTTGTATATTGTTTTAATTTTGATTGTTTGTGTTCCCATCCACGCAAAAAACAGGTAGTGTTGCCATAGTGACGTTGGATATTTGAACAGGATCACGGGCATGTAACTAAAAGTTTGAACCAAAATCTAATAATCATCATTATTATCATCACCGTACCAGCCATTAAAAGTCCACTATTAGACATAGGCCTCCTCAAGATAGAGAGTATGTTGCTCATAATTCCGCGCTGGGCAAGCGTGTTGTAATCGCAGAGAAAGCAGCTGCCTATCCCCGCCCTGTACATTGCAGCTGACTTTTTTGCATGGATATACCGCTATTTGTCAGTTGTGGTACCTTAGGCGCCTCTTATGACATCTGGTACAGGAGTTACTATTCTACTCGGCCGGTACCTCACGGCTACAAATTTAATAAAATAGATAAACAAAAAATGTAATAATATAAATAAACTGCGTTTTAAAGCTAATAAAAATGGAGTCATAAATTTTATCTTATATAAGCAACCCATCCTGTATTTGCACGGGTACAGTGCGGATAAAAAAAGATTATTGTAGGTTCACAATGGCATTTAGTCTCTTAGGGATAACCCTAAGAGACTAAATGCCATTGTGAACCTTTTTGTAGACGTTTTTAAGCTGTACAAAACTGTATTACATAATCTGATCTATCTTGTCGGATTCTTCGATACTTTATTTCATACGAAACTATATAACATAACTATCCTTTTGAATCGCTCTACCTAATAAAAAAAATTCCGTATTAAAATCCGTTGCACAGTTTTATAGGCTTAAGCATACTTAGGGACAGATTGCCAGCGGAAAGCCATTTTGTTTTGTACAATGTATATTCAAAACAAAGATTAAATGTAAAACAAACCTGTATACACTCCAGACACATAATTGTAGTCCCCAGACAGTTAGTCAAGGCCGGTTTGAATTCTCCAACATATCTAAATAGTCATTAAAGTTTCATCCAACATTTAATAGGGCATAGTTCACAGTAGTACAGTAGACCGCTGGGAATACATCGATATCTTTCCAGATAATTTGCACCACAATTTAAGTCGCCTTGCCCTTTTGGGAAAATCTTAGGATATAATGTAACTTTTTTCATGTTTAAAACCATACTACCAGATGTTCAATGTCTCAAAATCGATTAAGCGGCATAGGTAAACATATGTAAGTAATGAAAACAAAAATAACTATATTGCTTCAAACTTGAACAAGGTAGAAGCTCGAATTTGAATGTCCTTCTACGTTTCAGTGATTGCGTCGAATTCTTAAAACAAAAC
The DNA here is from genome assembly GCA_020976665.1 of Heortia vitessoides. Classification (NCBI taxonomy): domain Eukaryota; kingdom Metazoa; phylum Arthropoda; class Insecta; order Lepidoptera; family Crambidae; genus Heortia; species Heortia vitessoides. The sequence continues at coordinate 17,447,671 of JACJUM010003129.1, forward strand.
TAATTAACAACTTGAGTGTCCATAACGCTTCAGGGCGTGAGGCGGGGTGAAGAGGGGGTGCCCATCACGCCTCAGTGCGTAATCTTCTTAATCATATTTATACCTATTTAAAAATAAATAATACAAAATAAAAAGTTAGTCTCCAGCCGACTTTTCACTTAATTTTAAAGGCAGTCAAATTGTTGAAAGGAACTATAAAGGTTTTGGTGGCAATCAGAAATGCATTCCCCAAGCAAGGGAGGGGTGCGGGTTCAAGTCCAGCCTTAGATGAGTTAAAATTCTTGTAATACATTTTGTGTTAGATAACTTATGCGCTATGCTATGAATAATGTTAAGTATTAGCACAGATTGTGTTGTATATTCATATGTATTGATTATGTCTGGATTTTAATAAATATTATTATTGTGTTTGGATTTAAATTTCTCGAAACGGTGAGGGTGCCAAGTGAACTTCAGGACCATGATAGGGGGAAGGAGTATCATCTTGCAAGAACTTTCGGACAATACGGTAGGTGTTAAGAATTACCGCTTTCTGCATAGTGATGTAAATGCTTTCTGGTAAGTCAAGGGTTCGCAAGACATCAAGTAGGTGCTTAGGAATGACACCAGTGCTTAAAAGCACCAGCGGTACAATGTTAACTTTATTCGTATTCCAAATTTTAACTATTTCTTCTTTTAGTTCTGTGTATTTATGTATTTTTTCTGTGATAGTTTTATGTAGGTTGTGAGTGTTTGGGCAAGCTTTGTCTATAAGATATACCGTATTATTTATCTTATCAACTAGAGTAATGTTTGGTCTATTGTTATGTACAGTTCGGTCAGTCAGAATGCCTCTATCATAATACATCTTATAGCTGGCGGTTTCCAGCATTGGTTCCGGGCTATATTGGAAGCATGGTAAGGGTTTATATTTGATAGCTAATTATTGATGAATTATGTTACAGTTTTGGTTATGGCGGTGAGTATAGTCCGTTTGGGTGAGTATGGGGCAAGCGCTTGTTATGAGTTGGATAGTTTCGGATTGTCTATTGAATTTTCTACATTTATCAGTGGTGATTTTTGGGTCTTTAAGGATGAATTTTTACAATTTCTTGATTAATCACTTGGTCCTGAATTGCTATCATAAAACCTTCTGTTTCTGGAAAAAGTGCACCTTACTTAAGCCATTTATTTGATACCTCCATATAATCCTCTTCCACCTTTATCTCTGCTTATTGTAGTTCTCTCTATTACAGATTTAGGATGAAGATAATTGAGTTTAGTTTATGTAGTTCTAGTTTTGGTTTCTATTTTGTTTATGTTTGTTATTGTCCATTTTATGACGCCGAAAGAATATGTGAGAATTGGGATTATATTGATGGCCTTAATAAGATTTTTTGAGTGAAATTGCTTTCTGCAGAGTAAATTTAAGCGCCGAGAATATTCTTCAGATAAATTATGTTTGATTTTAGTTTAGTTTGATTTATACCTTTATTTTGTTGCATCCCTTAAAATTTGTATGTTTCTTCTAGCTCCATTAATGTAAAATTAAACTGCTCGGTATTATTACCTCTTACTTAACCTTTAACTATTCTAAGGATTCTGCATTTATCAAAACCAAATGACATGTTTATGTCCGTACTAAATCCATCTGTTAAATTTAAAAGTGTTTGCAACGATTTCTCTGATCTGGAAAAAAATGTATCATCATGTACATATATTAAATGGCTTACCGATGTTGTAGTGGATAGTTTATAACCTGCTTTCAATTTATTTAACTGTTTTAAAAGTGGGTTAAGTGCAAAACAGAATCAAATAGGACTTAAAGAATCTCCTAGGAAAATACCATTTTCAATAGGATTTCGTCTGAGCGGTGGGTGTTGCTATTAGTAAGTAACAATGCAGTTCTCCAGTCAGCCATGACATTCTCCAAAAACGCAATAATTGTTGGATTCACTTTATATATTTGTAAAATATGGTTAAGCCAAGAGTGAGGGACGCTGTCAAATGCCTTTATGTAGTCAATATAAGTAATATTTAAATTGTGTTTTTGTGCATTTTTAAGTATTATAGAGTCCAACACTAATTGCTACTTACATCCCATATGATTACGTCTGCAGCCTTTCTGTTCTTCTGCTAATATGTTATTATTGTCTATGTGGTGATACAATTGATTTGTAATACACGATGTCATTATTTTGTATGAAGTTGGTAAGCAAGTAAATGGTTGGCATTGCGACGGGTCGTTAGAAGATTTTTTAGCAATCATAAACGTTATTCCTATTATTAAGAACTTTGGCGTACTTACTGAACATTGTACGATATCTGTTATTGCTGTTTCTAATATGGCATGCAATTCATGAAAGTTTTTATACCAGAAAATTATGTAATACCAGCTTTCTAATTTTTTATTCTATTAACTACCAGTTCATTTTTTTCTGTCAATCTTTCAGGAAATCCATTTTTTTGATACCCTGCCATTTTTCTTCTTCTTTCTTTATCCAGTTTGTGTTATAATTGTTATCACTTTTTTTTCAAATATTTGTCCAGTAGGTTTTGAAACTGTCATTTGCCGGAATTACTTCATATTTAGTATCTGTTACAGATTTATCCTATTTTAATTTTCTGTCAAATACTTTTACATTATTTATATACAGCCGATTGTTTTCTTTTAATTGCAGAGATTTTTTATACCGTCTTAATCTATTTGCTTTTAGTATTAGTTTTTGTCTCATTGTATCTAAAACTTTTATTATTGTTATTATTATTGCCGTGATGTACCGGCAAAATAGAATAGTAACTCCCACTGTATCAGGTGTCGTAAAAGGTGACTAAGGTACCAGAACCTACAGATGGCGGTATATCCATCCGAGACAGTATAGCTTAAATGAATAGGGTGGGGAGGGGAACCGCATTCCCGTCACAACAAATGTTCGGCAATAATGGGCAAATCTCCCCCTTTCTCAGGTAGGCCTATGTTCATCAATGGCCTTACAATGGCTGTAATGATGAAGATGATGTGGTAGATATTGGTAAATATTTGTTAAATATATACGATTAGTTTTATTAAATTAAAATTATCATTTTTTTGTAATATCATTTTAAAAACGTTGATGTACATGAATTATATTTTTTTGTACAGACTTTCAGATTTTTTTAAGTTATTGTTTATCCTTAGCCGCAGGGTTCCGGCGGAGAATAACCTGTCCTTGTACCAGGTGTCGTAAGAGGCGGCTAAGGTACTGGAACCGACAGATAGCGGTATATTCATCAGAAATAGCACAGTTCAAATATTTCGGACTAAGCAGCAGAATCCTCATCTCAAATTTGCGCTCTGCGATGGCCACCACAGCGCGGCATTTATTGTCAAAAATCCTCCTATCTTGGGGAGGCCTATGTCCAACAGTGGACTTTAGATGGCTGATATAATGATGATGATGATGTTTATATATAGTTTTCTTATTTTAATATGTATTAGCAATATAAGATATAGTAAGTAGACTAGTAAACAAAGATATAAATCCACGTACACACACTTATAGCAATAGTAAATTGTATTACCAAGTACGCTCTGAATTAGGCCTCCCTAACTAAATGTGGTGGCGATCAGTTATTAGACAGCGGTTAGTTGGTGCGAGTTCGGTAGGTGTTGATGCCTCCCTTAATTACGTAGCGAGCAGTCGAAAGATAAGATTTACCACAAAAACTTCCAAATTCCCTGCGTGGAAATATATGTAAGGTTACTAAAATTACATCGTTGAGATGTGAAATGCAATTTTATTAGAATATCAACAATAGAGCCGATGAAACTAAAAAATTAAAGAGGTGGACCTCACACAAATGTTGTTGGCATTGGTCCTATACTCACACCAATTTCTACGCATTGTTGTGTTCCTGTTTGAAAGGTAAGAGAGGCAGTGAAATTACTGGGTAATATAGTACTTATATGGGTAATATTGACTTAAGTCTTGTAAATAAGAAAGTAAAAAGATGCGTTAGTTCGTATAACTGGCAAATATTATAATAAAAATTCTTAATCTGTCTTTCACATATATATAAACAATTTTGGTGGTAAAACTTAGGACTAACCTTATCTTTAAAATTTTGCATTTGACACTAAACTAGGCAGAATCTTGTGTTACGACTTACGGCGCCATATGTCCTCTAGTGTGGGTACAAATAAGAAGCAAAATTTGAAAAAAGACCTAATAAACTCTTCATCCCTTTTCCATACTACTACAATCTTGTGTTTTGTATGAGTATTTGTGTGTCTGTGTTTTGTTATCTGTATGTGTTTGTGAAACATGTCAAAGAATATGCATTTATCTATTTTACTTTATTTATATATTTATTTACTAGCTGTTTGTCTTTATTTATTTAACTCCAATAATATCATTCAGCTACCTCGTACGTGAGTGTCTACAGCCTTAGAGTTTAGTAAAATAGATGTTCAGTTTTTAATTTATTTTATTGTATACAATAGAAACGATAAATTTATAAAAACGATTACTAAAAGCAATATGAAACTGTACTCTACATGTAAATAGTGTCTTAAGATAGAATTGAGCTATGGGATGCTGTTTAAGTATGAGGTTCAGGAAAAACAGTTGACGGACTGAGAGAAGGTCACAGAGACTGTACAATTCAGTTGGAAACTAACTTCTTAAGCACCGGTTTTGCGGCTCAACCCCAACTTATAATACAGCAGCTTAACAGTGATTAATACATGGCAAAATAGATTTGTTTTAGGCGGAATGGTTCCATGATACGCCTTAATTTTTAAATTTATTAATCTAGTTATTCTAGTAATAGTTAGGTCTACGTAATATTTGAAAGCTAGGCGGTAATCAATAACAATTCCAAGGTATTTATTATGATTTATCTTTCAACAATTTCACACAAGGAACAATTTTTGATCTTAAAGGAACAAATATTAGCAAAAATTTTATATTCATCGTTAAAAGGAAATTGGCGAATTGAGAATTAGATAAATTTTGTTTATTTCGGTATGTAGTGTTAATAGATTGTAATTTTCGAACAGTATTAAACCAAGCCTTTGCTTTCTGAAAAACACCTTCCTATGATTTATTTAATAAAAAACAAGTGCAGTATTATCTGCGTTTAAAAAAAAATTACCTCTTACCTCAAGTTCTGTTAATTCATCCATGTATACGTGTAAAGTGTCAAGTGCAATATACTCCCCTGTGAACCGACTTCGACACATTGGACTCGTTGCGTCAAGTAGTCCTCAAAGATTTTCAATTGATTTCCTCGCACCTCAAAATTTTCCAATTTACGTAATAAAAGTGGAACAGATACAGTATCGAAAGCTTTTGATAGGTCAAGAAAGATTGGGATAATTTCTTCACCTTTGACGAAGAATGATGCAATAGTATCAGTAAGAGTTAAAACAGCAGCTTTAGTTGATTTATTGTGTCGGAAACCAAATTGATTTTCTATATATGAATAAATAATTAAATAATATATTTAAGTTATAGGGCTGGCAACGCGTTAGTAATATTCTTGAAATACAAAAATAATACGAGCATCTATAAGCTGCAGTGACGTTTTCTATCACGCTGTCTTGTCAACTAGTGTAATAAAAAAGAAAACTTTTATATAGTTTCGATATTCCTCGGCTAAACCTAGTAGTATTGAGATGGTATGAGTAAAACTACCTTACAAACGGTTTTCTATACGAGTTTGGACCAAAATCAAAACTATGAAACTAGAAAATATGTATAAAGTAGGTATCTACGCGTAAAATGACAAAGTTGCTTTTAATATTTCTCAGCTTGGTCCAGAGTTTTCCGTTCAAAAGAGACTAAGTACTCGAAGGCGAGACTTCTCTGTCGTACTATTTCAAAAGGATGTAGTTAAGGAAAACTTTCTATTTTCGCAATTTCCAGAGGTCACCGTTTATGGGGCCGATGTTTTGTGCCTTCGGGAACTAGTGTTCAAAGTGGAAAATAAAGTTTTTAATTTATTTTACGGCACATCATAGTTTAAAGTGCTTGAAGTTTTACGAGTGAGCGCAAACTAATAATTTGTCTCTAAAGTTTGCTTTATGCATTGCAAAAATTTTGCGTGTCAGAATAATGGTTTTGCTTGATACAGCGCTCTGTTATAGATTTTTGAAACTAAAATGGGTTCACAGTGCATTGTTTCTTAATGTTTAAAAAATACGAGTCACAGTGTTTATTCAAGATAAACTTTTTAACTACATAACCAATTTTAATAATGTTTTGTTAACTTCGTACAGTTTCACCTGAGAGATAAAGTAGTTTACAATTTATTGGTGCGATATTTTTTCCTTATTACTTACGTTGTTTAACGTTATTTTCTTAATGCATGTGAAAAATAAAAATGTAAGATATCAGACTAATATAAAACATAAATACATAGATACAACACCTAGACACAAAACAAACACAAATATCATCAAATTAATATTTTACTGGATGACGATCGAACTTCTCTCTTTTTCAATCGTTGACTTGGGCTTTTATCTTTCCCTGTGAAAAAGTAAACTAGAGAAAAATTTACGTGTTTATTGTGGTCTCTGCAGCACAACGATAGTGCATACTTCCGGATAGAGAAAGAGTAGTGTCACGTCCGGCCTGAATCCAGAAACAAATTTTTCTAGTGATTATTATCGTTTGTCCGCTTGCGACCCGCTTGATAGTGGGTGGATATTGCAGTCATTGAGAGTTTACATCGAAGGATCATTCACGTGTTGCCGACCCTATAAAAACCTCGTAACTCCTTTTTTAAAGAACCCCATACTGCAGTCCTTTTTGAAATAAAAATAGAATAAACTTTCACTAAATCTACCGCTATCTGTTGGTCCTTGTTCCTCTGCCATCTATTGTTACTGCGTAACGGTTCCAATATTTGAGATCATACCCATCTGATACAGTGCTCATCTGCAACAGGTCAGGTATGGACGACTGTAAACCTTTTTAAAAATAAGTCTGCAATTATTTCCACGCCTTCCTAATGTAGTAGTTATTATGCCTTGCGAGAAAGGGGGAATTTTGCCCATAAAAACCGTACTGGGCTCTTGTACCTTAGTCGACACGTGGTACAGGGGGACACGTACTTTTCTTCTCTGCTGGTACCACACAGAAAATAGTATTATATATAATAATATTAGTTATTACCATAAATCCCCCCAACATGTTTACCTCTCGGGGTCTCCTATGGTTAGTAGTAGACGCAGTACTGATTATACCTAGTATGTTACTTTTAAAAAATTAGCTTTCCACCCATGACCATATTTTTAATTTATATTACATTCCTGGAAAACTCTTGTAATTTGAGGATTACGTCTATATCACTGATCACTCTTATGATCTTGTAGCAGTCAAATATCGTTTTAAAAAATGACCTAATGAATTCTAATGACCGATGACCCTGATGACCACAGATGATATGAGAGTCATTAAAAACTATAATATCTGATAGATAAACTCTGCAGTTTCTTTAGAGAAAAATAAGAAATCATGTTTATCTCATGGAAACATGTTTTGGATATTTTTTTATATTATGAAGTCAGCGAATGAGCATATGGTCCGCCCGATGAATGACGTGACTGCAGCCTATAGACATCCGTGTCATCTCTAGGTATAGCTAGATTGTCACCAATCTTGTGAACTGAAGATATAACAATTTCACTGCCTCTCTCACCCTTCAAACCAGAACACGGCAATGCGAACACTGCTGAGTGGCAGTAAGAATCATGTGTATTTCAGACCATCAGTATTTTCGGAGGCAAATTTCTTTAAAATCTGTGTCACCATTCCAGGGTGAAAGAGTAACATACATACATCCATATTATATTTCCACGTTTATAATATTACCACGATAAATCTATTTGAAAATGCCACCATAAAAACGTAGAAATAAAACGAAACGAAAACAAGAGATTTTATTAAATAACGAAACGTGACTATAAATATCCTAAAGTCCCGTCACATAAAAAGAAAGTGTACAAAAGAAAGTTTGTATCAATGCAGTCGTGAACAATTCTTACAATACTCATTGTTTAGGGCAAATACTCGTAAACTTACCAGGTGAAAGTTTGCAAACGGTTTCTTTCTATTAAGTATGATTCTTTTTTGTTTATCACATTAAGTTAAAAGGAAAATACACAGATGTCGTTTGATTTAGTGCAACCGATAAAGAAAATTTGAAAATAACATTATTTATTGTTTCTTTTACAGAAGTTTTATAAACTCTTTTAATAGAGTAACGTACAAATTAATATAATAGAAAAAATGAGTCTGATTGAAAACCTGCCCCTTTTTTTAAGTCGGTTAAAAACAAAATTCATTGATACTCAAATATCACTATATATTTCATTAATTATTATAATTTGGGGGCACACTGGCACTGTGGTACCGGTGGAATAGAGTAGTTCCTCCCTCTATGCTAGGAGTTGTAAAAGGCGACTTAGTTACCACAACCGACAGATGGCGGTATATCCTTCCGAACCAGTGTGACTCAAATGCGTCATGGTGGGAATGGGCAGCAGCGTACTCGTTGCAAAGCCACGCTCTGCGATTGCCTAGCTTGGCAATCATAAGTTTATCCCCTTTTTTTAAGAGGCATCTATCTAATTTCCAATGGTTGATATGATAGTAATATTTGCTACATCAAGCAGGCGTTGACATAATTGCAGACTAACTTTTAAAATAGTTTACTTACTATAGCTCATACCCGACCTGTTGCAGGTGAGCTACACTGTATCAGATGGGTATACTGTCAAATGTCGAAACCGTTACGAGGTCACAGTAGATGACTAAGGTAAAAGGACCGACAGGTGGCGGTAGTTTTAGTAAAATGTTAATATAATTATAAGGATATGTCCATCAGTGGACGTTTTATGACTGCTATGATGATAATGATTATTGCAAATGTTTGTATGGGTGGTTGGATGTGTATTTCTATTGAATGCTGGAACGGCTGAACAGAACTCAATGACATTTCATCATCATCATCATATCAGGCATTAAAAGTCTGCTGTTGGACGTAGGCCTCCCCAGTATAGAGGGAATTTTGCTCATAATTACCGAGCTGGATAAGCGTGGTGGCAATCGCCGAGCGTAACTTCTGCGATTGGGATGCTGCTGCCCATCCCCACCCATATTTGAGTTGCGGTGTTTCGGATGGTTATACCACCACCTGTCGGACCCGTTACGTCAGTCGCCTCTTAGGACACCTAGTATAGAAGAAGGTACTATTCTACTCAGGCATTTGGCACAAGAATTTCAATAGTCTGGTATGACACATATTATTTATTTATTAACCCGAACATGTTTCTATGCGATAAACCTGGCTTTTTATTTTGAAGAGTAAGTTTAACGGCCGAACAGCTACATAAACTTCCGTAAACTCTCCCCGGAATAATAGGATGTCAAGTTCAAGGGAAAGCTGGTGTCTAATACAGTCACCTATTGTTGTCCATTATCATATTAGTTTACACATTACACAGAAATCTCTTTTTCCTTGTCACTTCACTTCTGGAGACACGTGTATTGAAACTGGCTTTGAATTAGGTTTTAAATAATCCATCAAAGAGCTATTTGTTCATATGGCTATCCTCTGAGGTCATCAGGGTCATCGATAATTTATATTGATATTTGACCACTGAATTAGGGGAAGGCCTTATTCATATAAGTTACATGAATTTTTTGACAATCAGTGCAAAACAGTGCCTGTGATGAAGTGAATGAATGAGTGAATTTACTTGAATAAAGTATATTTTGAGTTTCAGTTTGCGAACGGTTATATACTCTTGTAACGATTAAAAAATATATTCCCACAACATCTTATATACTGACTTATCTCCGAGGAAAGTCATTTAAGGCACTTGTGTTACGTATGTCAGCCAACAGAGGAATCATAAATATAATACTTAAATACATGCGTAGTCGGGTCAGTTTTAAGACAGACGCTTAAAGTTTCATATATATTTCTATACTTAATACAACTTAGTTTTATCAAACCCCTAAAAGTCTGTATTTTATACTTAAATGCATATTTTTTAAATACAGACATCGAACTATCACAAATATCATCACATTTGTCGTGGGTAGGGATCCAACGCTAACATAAGATAGGATCATTACTACCAGCGGCATCGGCCCGTCATAATGTAAGAAATAAAATAATACGACCCAAATTAAAAAAATAAATTTTATTCATATTTTATACATATTTATATCGTTGTTATTAAATAAAGGAGTAGACCGTCCAATAATAAATTTTTATATTGCTGGACCTGAAAGGCCTCGCCATCGGGAATGTATGCCTTCAATAAGAGGTAGACTTTATACCGAGGTTAATCTCACTATCACTTATTTTTACTGTCAAACAGCACTGTTCACATGCTGTGCTCCAGATTGAGGGTTAGAAAGGCAGTATAAATGCTGGGTAATTTGACAAACTATCTTGTGGTCAAAGGTTGGCAAAGTGATATCCTTGTGATATATTTTTTTTTATTAAGCGTCTATAGGCTGCGGTGACGCTTACTATGACACGGACCGTATATTTATTGGTCAATTAAGTAGTATAAAAAAGGTGTCTGGGTAGGCGTAGTGGCAATTGCAGTTTGCAACTTCGTGAAGCGAATGCCGCTGCCCAACCCCGCCTTTTTGTAAAACATTGTCTCGTTGATATTAAACACTTGGTACAACGGCAGGCACTTCTCAAATTTGCCAGTACTGCACGACATTCAAAAAGCTGTATGATTTATAAAATGCTAACGTCTGTATTTATCTAAAAAATGGTTACCGTAAGATATGCCAAAATGATGAACAAAATGTGTCTTTGTAACCGTTTTATTGCAAACCCTTTTGTTAGTTTTTCACCACTAGAGGCGCCCTTCTTTGAAGAGATTTATTTCTCAAGTATAAGTCTAACTTGAGTTTTTTTTATTAAAATACAGCTGAATCTAAACACTTATATTGTCAAATGAATCGCGGTTTAATTCCGTTATTAAATCGTTATCTAGTGAACGTATCAAGATAACCTAATATACTAGATGAGCTTAATTTACACAGATGTTTGATTAAAATAAATGAAAATAGTATGAATAATTGAAGTGTGAAAATTAAACAGTAAAAGGCAAAAGATCATGTCAATATATTACAACAATAAATCTATCCGACCGGAACTAAATAAATATTTGTAATATACTGGGATGAAATATTGTCTATGTGATAGTTTATTCAGCGTCTTTCAGGCGTAAATTAATAAAATAAATTCATCAAACATCTCAAGCATCTGAAACTTGATCAGAAGCAGACCTGACTCCGAGATAAATCGCAAAATCGCGTTACAAAAATAAGACAACATAGGAATACTTAAATGTTTAAAATACGCATTAGTTCAATATGAAGATTGCTTAGTTTCTGTCCTAATCTATTGTTGCAATCGATCGAAGTGCAAGCGCAGGCGCAGCGAATACGACGTGAATTGACATCTTCTTGTAAAACCTAATTTATTACTTTGATATTTATACATTTCGATTAGGTCTCATCTCTAAGTTTGTAAAATCTTTCTGAGTTTTTTTGTTTTCTTAGATCCTGACTGCAGCTAACTTTATACATATTTATCGCAAATAAAAATACTCATTATATTATTGTTGCTGGGTGGAAATCAAATTGTTTGACCGCGGATCGAACCTTTGGCGTACAAGATAGGATCACTACCATCTGCACTATTGGGCCCCTCAGAATAAATAAGACAAACGCTTACAGTTATTGTTATATTTCAATACTTAATACAACTTTAGCGTGTAAGTAAATTTTATTAAATATTAAAAAATATTATTTAATAAGTTAATTTCATTGTATTTTGAAAAAGAAAACTAAGGAAGTCTTGCATAAAATGTACATTAATAAGCTTTTTGTCTGTGTTTATGTTTTAATTGCAGTAGCTAATAATATAAGCTATTGTAATAGCTGCGGCCACAAAAATATTTTAAAATTAAAAGGCATGCATATATAATATTTTCTAACACTTACACGTTCAATATATCAGCCATTGGAAGTCCACTGGTGGACATCATAGGCCTCCCCCAGAAACAGGGAGTTTGACCCATAATTGCAAGCATATTGACAACCGTAGAGCGGTGTTTTTATGATGGGGATTCTGCTGCCTATCTCCGCCCTGTACATTTGAGTTACAAGTAGAGACACAAGTCGCATACAACCGGTCCTATTGGAGATAACTTGGGGAGGCCTATGACCAGCAATAGATGTCTTATGGCTGATATGATGTCGATAATGATGATAACGATGACATACATATGAAACAGCACTCTAATTGTTTTATACTAAGCTCTGGGATACAAAATATGTGCAAACTTCAACCCCGTACAGGCGTAAAAGCGTAACACCATATATCGGAAGCCTATAGTTGCATACAACTTGGAGATTATGTAAGCAAGCATAACAACAATAGAGCGTTGACTAGCAAACCAACTCGGTCTGAAGTAATTACCGAACGTATTGATTTGCTGTTTACTAGTAAATTAACCCAATTGATGTTGATCACATCGGGCGACGCCATTATACGCCGAATTGACCACACTAAACTGATTTGATGGCGCACCAAATAGTTACGATTGGGATACAAATACATTGATTAAATAATCGGGATACGATTAAATTAATTTGGACGAGCGATTTAGTTGACAAAGGTATTGTGATAATGTTGGATATGTTTGATGTGTTACATTTATAAGATAGAAATTACGCGCTCGGCGGCACATGGATTTTGTATAGGATTAGGTGAGTTTAACCTTCCGATCGGACGTAACATATATACAGACAGTCCTGTTGAATATATCGCCCTGACTTGTACATGAAGAAGACCCCTCACAAAAGGTCGTCTGCATTGGTATCTCACTCTCACCTATTTCTAACGCCTTGTTTGCATTTCTGTGTTTCGGTTTAAAAGTGAGAGGGACAGTGAATTACTGGGCGATGTGGCATAATATCATCAAGCTACAAGGTTGGCAACACGCTAGTGATATTCTTGTGATATTACAAATGCCTACAAACTGCGGTGACGCTTACATCACGTAGACTGTATGGTTGATTGTTTACCTAGTATAATAAAAAGGACTTAAAGTATCTTACCTGAAAGATTATGATAAAAGGACCTTTACTTTAATCAAATTCTAGATCCACACCTACTATATTAGAGGATATGCCTTGCTACCGTTTACATAGAGTGAGAAGAGTATGGGATACAGAATTAAGCCCAGGGGAACTCTAATTCAGATCACATAGAGAAAAAAAGCGCAACACTTTAACAAATAAATACGAATGAGTTAAAATATTGATTTCTTAAATGAATAACCTTTTTTATTACTTGAAAGCCAGTGTCGCGGAATTGATTCCAATTAATTTGTTTATGCTACTATGAATCTCTATAATATCCCGTCCTACTGCGTAACCCACGTTGTAAAATAAAGACAAGTTAGGTAATAATTTTAGAACTCAAATAAAGCACTTGTGATTACATGATGTATGTACAAACACGAACAACAAGCACGATACTAATGTCCTACATTAGACTCGAAAATGTGAGCGTTACGCTTGTAATTACTGTTTGGACGATTTACGTTGTCCGCTTTAGATTTAGGCACTCCAAACTCGCACACGTAAATTGAGTATATCATTGATACTGTGCATCATTTAAATCTTGACATTATAGCAAAAGCTATGGTCACTAAACCCTGCTCCGCTTCAGCCATCTATACAAAAGGAGAATTTGACTGAAATATCAACGCCTAAACGGGCCTAAAGTAAGGTTTCGAAACTTAAAATTTTGCGTAGACATCCCTTTTATAACGTACAAAGTTACAAAATTAGTATGAAACTTTGCTGTTTTAGAAGTTATTCGAAAGAATTTTTAGTGATTCAGGCAGGCTAAGCGAAGTAATTCTTTGTTAAACTTTATGTCATTTTTTTAATACGTAGTCAAAGTCACCGTAGCCCAAAGACTATAGTATTGTCAGCTTGACTTGACTTAAAGATATGACTTTATAACACCCAGTAATTTTTCAGCTTCACTAACACTTTAAACCAGAATACAGCAATGCAAAGTGGTAGGCGTCACTGGTATCTCACATTCTCCCATTTCAACCGCCAAACAGCAGTGTTCCGGGTTAAAGGGTGTCAAAGGCAGTGAAATTACTGGCTAATCTGACATAATATCTTCAAGTTACAAGGTTAGCAACGCACTGATAATATCATTGTTATCATTAACACTAATGTTTGGCGGTAAAAATTGGTGTGAGTAAAATCCCAATGAGACTTACTTTTAAGTAAAACGAGTTAGTATTTTCAAGAACAAAGTAGTTGTCTTAATATGTGATGTGATTACGTAAATGTAAAAACTATAAGTATGATTTTAGTTCAGGAATTACTGAATACCTATAACTTCTAAGAAAACTTATCAATGCCTGAGAAATAGCACTCCACCAAATGCTTCCCACATTCGTGTGTACGTGAGTAGTTCGTCGGTTAGGATCAAGTTAGTAACTCAGCCGCGACTCCCAACTTTGCTGCGCATTGCTTCGCACGCTTCCCGTTCTATATTGTGGAAAATCAGAACTTTAGCGTAATTTAATACATTGAGATGTATATTAAATTTTAATACATCAATATTGAACTTTACCTTAATGTGAATCCTTACTAATATTATAAATGTGAAAGTAACTCTGTCTATCAGTCTGTCTGTTACGCTTTACCGCTTACATCACATCTACATCTACATCTTTAGATCCGCTACATCTTTAGACCCTGAAAAAGGACATAGCTTTTTTAAATTCGAAATAAGGGGTCGAAAAGGGGGATGAAAAGTTGTAAGGGAATATCGCTATTTTTAGAGCTAGAAACTTGAAAATTATTTTTCAGGCCATTCATTTGATATATATAAACATGACATTCAAAGTTTATATAAATTAAGGTAAAGAGGTATTGTACCCAAAAAAACTACCGGCAGAGTAGAATAATACCTCCCACTGCACCAGGTGTCGTAAGAGGCCGACAGATGGCGGTATATCCATCCGGAACAGTGCAGCTCAAATGTACAGGAAGGAGATGGGCAGCAGAATTCCTGTCGCGGAAGCTGCGCTCTGCGATTGCCAACACGCTTGCCCGGCGCGGCAATTATGCGTAAAAAACCTCTTTCTTGAAGAGGTCTATGTTTGACTTTCAATGTCTCGTATAATGATGATTATGATGAAGTAGCTGTAAAGCTCTGTGAAGATTTTTAACGGAAGCCACGCACCGGCAACAGCACAAGATGCTTAATTACAAAGAAGACGGACGATAGTAGTAGTATTTTCTTCTAGGAAAGGAATCAGAGCTTGTTGGGTTTTTTTCTCGTTTGTGCTTACACTTTTTTTTTTTTATTAATAATAAATTCCCACAACATCTCATACATTGACCTGACTCCGTGGTAATTCGCTTAAAGCACTTGTGTTACGAATGCAAGACAACAGAGGAATCACAAATATACTACTTAAATACATATATTTTACACCCATACACAGAACAAACACAAATATCATCATATAAATATTTGCTCTGGATGGGAATCGAACCCACGACCCCTGGTGCACAAGACAGGATCACTACCATCTGCGCCATCGGGCCCGTCAACTACACTAGAGTGGATACGGCGCTGTAGGCGTATGCTTGTATGTTTACGTCTAGTTCAGTGTTAGATAATTGATTTAAAAGATATAATTAGTCCTAACTTTTAGAATATAGGTAAATTGGTATTATATTTGTGAAAGGCAAATGAAGTATTATTATTATTATTAAAGACAGGACCAACGAACTGATACTAAGACGCCTTAAACAAGCTATAAAGGCTTATATTCAAAATAGATGATCTACGGCTTCTGCCTGATGATGATGAAAACTGCAGTGAATTTACTAATGGCTTATAGTCGTACTTGGAGAACATCTTGATAGAACTATATCACTTTGAAAGCCCTTATAACTTTCTGAAGGAGTTGCTTTGCAGGAGTTTTGATGCCAATAAGCCATAGTGCAGATCTTATGTGCCAAAACAAGCCTTAATATTTAACAATTTGAAGTCATAACCAAATTATTCATAAATTTTATTAAAATTAGGAAATTATTAA